>PVIJ01000355.1:0-111528 GCA_004024925.1 Scalopus aquaticus
ATATGATAATATATATACAAAACCCTAAAAACTCCATAGGAAAACTACTCAAAATAATAGACCAGTTCAGTAAAGTAGCAGGATACAAAATCAACGCACAAAAGTCAGTAGCATTCCTCTATGCAAACACCCAATATGAAGAAGAAGAAATTAAGAAATCCATCCCCTTCAAAATCGAAACCAAAAAAATCAAATATCTGGGAATAAATCTAACAAAAGACATAAAGGACTTATACAAAGAAAACTACAAAACTCTGTTGAATGAATAGAAGAAGACACAAGAAGATAGAAAGGCATTCCCTTGCTCATGGATTGGAAGGATTAACATTATCAAAATGGCAATCCTACCAAAAGCAATTTACAGATTCAATGCTATTCCAATAAAAATCTCAATGACATTCTTCAAAGAAATAGATTGACTACTGATGAAATTCATATGGAACCACAAAAAAACCTCGCATAGCTAAAGCCCTACTAACTAAAAAGAAAGAAAACGAAGGAATTTCACCCTGATTTCAAATTATACTACAGAGCCATAATAATTAAAACTGCATGGTACTGGAAAAAAAACAGACAGAAAGACCAATGGAACCGAAGAGAATACCCCGAATTAAAGCCACATATCTATGAACAACTAATCTTTGGCAAAGGAGAAAAGAAAATGCAGTGGAACAAGGACAGTCTATTCAATAAATGGTGCTGGGAAAACTGGACAGCCAAATGCAAAAAAAATGAAGCTAGACTATTACCTCACACCCTGCACAAAAGTCAACTCTAAATGGATAAAAGACCTGGATGTAAGACCTGAAACCATAAAATGTATAGAAGAAAATACAGGCAAAACTCTACACGACATACATCTCAGCAAAATCTTGAAAGACACATCCCTCAAAGCAAAGGAAGTGAAAGACAAGATAAACAGATGGGATTACATCAAAATACAAACCTTCTGTATAGCAAAAGAGACATTAACCAAAACTAACAGACACCCTACCAACTGGGAAAAGATTTTTTTTTATAAACCTTTTTTTTTATAGATTTATTTATTTATTTATTTATACATACAAGCTGGGGTACAGGCCAGAGGCGTGGGGCGGCGAAAGGGTTCACCAGAGACAGAGTGGGGAGCAAAACAGGCAGATCAGAAATACACTGCTGAGGGGAGCAGCAGGCGAGGCAGGAGAGGTTCGCCGCACCATGTGGGATTCTCCCCGGCTGGGCCTCGAACTCACATTTTGCGCTGCCAACAGCTCCAAAGGCCAGCGCGAAACCGCTGCGCCACTAGGGAGGCCCTGGGAAAAGATTTTTGCACACAATACATCTGATAAAGGACTGATAACAAAAATTTACAAGGAACTCACACAACTCAACAAAAACAAAGCCAATAACCCAGTCAAAAAGTGGGCAGAAGAGCTCAAAAGGCACTTCTCCAAAGAAGAAAAGCAAATGGCCAACAGATAGATGAAAAAATGCTCAACATCACTTATAATCAAGGAAATGCAAATCAAAACCACTATGAGATACCACCTCACACCTGAGAGGATGGCACACATTAAAAATACAGGCAACAACAAATGCGGAAAGGATGTGGAGAAAAAGGAACTCTTCTACACTGCTGGTGGGAATGTGAACTGGTCCAACCACTATGGAAAGCTATATGGCGATTCCTCAAACTCCTAATCATGGAGCTCCCATATGACCCAGCAATCCCACTTTTGGGAATTTACCCAAAGGACACAAAAACACTAATCCGAAAGGAGACATGCACCCATATGTTCATTGCGGCACTGTTCACAATAGCAAAGGTATGGAAGCAACCCAGATGTCCAAAAATAGATGATTGGATCAAGAAGATGTAGTACATATACACAATGGAATACTAGTCAGCATTCAAAGAAGATAAACACATGCAATTTGCAGCGACATGGATGGAATTAGAGGGAATCATACTCAGTGAAATAAGCCAGAAAGAAAAGGAAAAATATCGAATGGTTTCACTTATAACAGGACTATAGGGAAACCAAATAGGAGAGAGACACTCAGCGGAGGGGGCGGGGGAGGATAAGGGCACAAAATGGAATAGAAAAGAACACAAGGGACCATGGAGATGGATCACGGGTGAATTGGTGGTGGGCTACCCAAGGGGAATACAAAATGTAAAAGACATAAATAACAATAAAAATATATATTAAAATTTAAAAAAATAAAATAAAATAAAGGCTAAGACATAAAAAAATTTGATGTAAATACAAAGTCAAAAATAAAAAAATAAAAATACAGGCAACAACAAATGCTGGAAAGGATGTGGAGAAAAAGGAACTCTTCTACATTGCTGGTGGGAATGTGAACTGGTCCAACCACTATGGAAAGCTGCATGGCGATTCATCAAACTGCTAGACATGGAGCTTCCATACGACCCAGCAATACCACTTTTGGGAATCTACACAAAGGACACAAAAACACTAATTCAAAAGGATAGATGCACCTGTATGTTCATTGCAGCACTGTTCACAATAGCAAAGGTATGGAAGCAACCCAGATGTCCAAAAATAGATGATTGGATCAAGAAGATGTGTACATATACACAATGGAATACTAGTCAGCATTCAAAGAAGATAAACACATGCAATTTGCAGCGACATGGATGGAATTAAACAGGATCATACTCAGTGAAATAAGCCAGAAAGACAGTGAAAAATATTGAATGGTTTCACTTATAACAGGACTATAAGGAAACCAAATAGGAGAGAGACACTCAGCCAGTTGGGGAGGTGGGGCTGCGGGCGGAGGGGGAAGATAAGGGCACAAAATGGAGTAGAAAAGGACACAAGGGACCACAGAGATGGATCACGGGTGAATTGGTGGTGGGTTACCCAAGGGGAATACAAAATGCAAAAGACATAAATAACATTAAAAAAATATATATATACATATATAAGAAAAACTAGATTCAGAGCTGTGTAACCTTCAGTTCACCAGTACATATAGTTGCATTGAATTATTTCAATGACCAGAGGAAATTTTTATTAAGCTTTTTTACCAAGTTTCAAAATGAAAATACACTTAAAGCAAAGTTAGGAAGTAACATTTAAATTTTTGAGTTGCAAAAGTCAGCCATTAAAAGCAATGTTCCAGAACAAGCAAGGTTCGTCTCCTGTGAATAAGCAGTTTATTTTGGCAACTGCAGAAGTTTATCTTGGGTGGATTCATAATAATCCTATGCCATTGCTGTTCTTGTCCAGACCAGTTGGAGATTTATTTCTTAATCAGCTATCTAACTGACTTCTAAAGCTAAACCAAATGTGCTTAATATCACTCCATACAATGTCCTCCCCTTTAAAATAGTTGATGCTCATAAAAGAAAAATTTGAAAAGTATGACAAAGTTGGAAAAACTAGTCCCATCATCTAAACAGATTCATCCTTAATATGCTTTGCTAGATTTTCTTTTCAAATATACATATGAAATAAATATATATTGCTTTTTGCATAGGCTAATCAGCTACCCTTCATGAAACATTAAGTAATTTATGATATAAATTATAATTTGCCACTTGGCCATTAATTCACTCAGACTCACTTTTTATGCTCTATGTCAAAGGTCCCCTGCTGGATGATACACTTAAACCCAATCACAGTATGTGCAGGTTCATATGTATTGCGGGAGGAGGGGGATGCCCTGGAAAACAGTGTTTTTCAAACTTAACTGTGCATTGGAATCATCTGGTAATCTTGTTAAAATGCAGAGCCACAATTTTAACAAGCTCCCATGTGATGCAGAAGCTGCTAATCCATGGATATGCTTTTAATAGCAAGATCCTAACACCATGTGAAAATTAAGAAAATTAAAGGAAGAAATTTTTGCCTTCACATGTCTATCTACCATTAAGCCATTGTTACAGCCCTGACCCATTTCTGGGAAAACATGGGACAAGTTCTCATACCTGGAAAGTTTCCCACAGACTAGGGTGGAGTAAGCACTTGTTTACTACATTACAAGTAAAAACATTGAGTAACTACAGTGAGTCTCTTCTCTGCACCAGAAACCTTGCAGAGTTCACAAATCATCTGTTCATTTCTTATCCTTTGGTAGTAACAGAATATCTGGGCTCAGGGTGTCCTAGAATAAAGATTGTATTTCTAAGCCTCCCTAAAACTAAATGTGGCCACATTATCACTTCCAGCCAATGGGTTTAAACAGAAGTATGACTACAAGTCATTTCTTAAAGTTGGCAAATAAATTGAGATATTTTATTTGTCCTAGCTGGGTTAAGCTACTACCCTAGGTATAGCTAAAATTTTAATTGAAAATGCCTACTCCAAAGGTTGTTCCAATCAAAAAACCCATGAACTAGAAGTAATTACTGTGATTCTGGACTAACACCAGAATCTTTGTTAATGTTCTCAGTGAATTACAGAAATGAAGTTTTCCAGGTGAAATTAACAGCATAGTAACTAGTATAATGAATGCTAGAACTCTCATAGGTCAACATAAAGATACTTAAATATAAGGTTGGCAAAAATCTTTTTAGAGACACACTCAACCCATTTATGAATAGAGAAAAAAAACCAGTGAGGGCTGTAGCTGGTACCTTTAGGAATGGCACCTGCAGCTTATTTTCTAAATGATCAAGGGCCCAATATTTGGTTGTAGGGGCTTTTTGATTGCTTGATATTTACTACAAAGATAACAGATATGTTGTCCTGTCTGCCGCCATTGAATTTTTCCCTCCAGGTGAGGTAGGAGATTGGAGGAGATAGCAACTGAGACTATACTGAATTGAAAGAATAGGTAATGCAAACATTCTTATGCTTGTTTAAATGGAAATATTTTGTTAATGTCTATATTTGTAGCAGAATTTCTTCTGAGACTTGCTTTCTTGGGTCACAAGCCTGGGGAAGCACCTCAAATCTATGGTTCTTTATCCAAAAAATCCTAAAGAATTACGTGAGACCCAATGGTTTGTGTCAGTTCACAGTAAAGAGTAAAGGATAGAAAGAGCTGACTTTCCTTAAGTCCATGGAGTCAGCACAGAGCACTGGCCTCTCTGCTCCAGATGTGTTTTTAGTCTCAAAGAAACAAATTTCCAAGTTGTCAGACACTATCAATGCGTGTGTCCAGTACTCACAGAGAACCTCGCCTGATAGTCCTGTATGTCCAGGCACCATTCCAAGAAAAACTGCTCCACAGGCAGCTTCCATGATTCAATATCCCCCTTCTCGTTCATGTTCTCTTCTGTATTTAGGATTCTCCCTGATACTGTGCTCTCCTCTTCAATCCCTTCCAATCAGAAAATCTACTCTCCCAAGTTGGGATGTTCTATCTCACTGCTACCTTTGCAGGGTTAGTGATTGCCCACTATTTCAAGGAAAAACGTTTCTAATCTTAACTATTTTCCAATGACAGGAAGATCAGAAGTCAGACATTTTACCCTTACATTCCACAACATAGCAATATGATTTTTAAAATAAAAATGATCAATTGTTCAGACTCAAAGATAATCCAAAGTCCATATAACACAGTATGGGGTTTCTTTCCATTTTTCAGTTATGTTCTTTACCTCATCTTTTGTGTTCGTTTAACAGATTTTTTTTAAAAGATCAGTTTTTCAAGACTACAAATCACAAGACTATACATTATTCAAGAATATACAGCATGGTTTGCCAATTGGAATGCTTCCTGGTCCTATTACCCTCCTTTGTTCTTCATATTTCCCTTTCTACTTCTTCAATAAAATAGAAACGGAATTACATTTTCTCATACATTTCCATTTTTCTTCCGCCTTCCCAAAATATGTATATTGAAATTCCTTCCACCTAAGTCCAAAGTGGCATATAGGCATAAACGCACTGTTAGGATAGACAATTTTTGTTCTTCAGCTCTAGCGATGCTGTATAGCTGCTATCTTATATACAAATACAGAAGTTTTTGCCTGCATTTTATTTTTATACAATTGTATTTGCCTTGTGTTAGTATAGTATATCTTTACGAGGCTGAAGATATTATTGAAAGTGCTTCTTAAAGTATTGGCTCAAAAACAGACTGGTGATAAAAAATATTTTCTTGCTGCAATTACACAGCAAGATTTCATAAATTTATGGCTAGTCACTAAAAACTGGCACCACAACTTCAGCAGGAATTTATATCCACCATGTTAAATCTATACAGCGTATCTTGCTCTGCATGACTTATTTCTAGATAATTTTCCTGATAAGCTTTGTGATTATATTTTGACAGGGATGACTATCATTTCTTTAATCTGAGAGAATGACAACAGCTTAGGTACTATGACAAGCAAAGTCCTTGGATTTGGTTCTAGAAATCAACTGAGCACAGTATATTTTAAGAATACACACAATAAACTAGTAAACTGTAGATAGTATGTGCCAAGAACATTAAACATCTGTGCAGAACACTTTAAATCTTGTAGATACAGAGTGAGACTTTGGACATCAACTTCTAACCCAGAGGATCCTCTATAGACATTCAAGATATTTTCTTGAGAAAATAATTTGGACCTCTAACATATCAGCTATGAAATGAGAGGGTCTGAGTGAAACATTTTTTTCTATCTCAAATAATTTATGGTTCAATTGCAAGTGTTGAATGAGATGTACAGATGTATTTTGTAGGAGGAAGAGGTTCCTGGAAGATAAAATGAGGGAAACTGATTGACTTAAAAGAAATAGAGGCACTCCACTTGAGGGGAAGGACTTGGGTAAAAGTATAGAGACAGCATCCAGTCTCAGGATCTTAGGGAGATTCAATAGGAAATAATAATGATTTTAATAATAGTTAATCATTATCAGGTATTTATTAAGGCAATATGTATTTTCTCATTTCGTTCCCATAATAACTGTAGGTGTCGTTATTATTCCCATTTTACAGAAAAGAAAACTAAGGCAAAGAAAGAGCAGAATTTTCATGAGGTCATACAGAAAATGATAAAACCCAGATATATGAATCTAAGCAATCTGATACACCAGAGAATAGCATCTAATTGTTGTTGTGAAAGTTGCTGATAAAATTCTCCATAGAATTCTCCATATCCATAGTGTAGACGCAACTGACTGGAAAACTAGCATAAACAGAAAATAATATGCCATCATCACGAAGAATAATGACAGTTACCTTTTACGGAGTGCCAACTGGGTACTTTTCACTATAAGCTCTAAATTTTGCCATTTTTTGGTTTTTATTTTTATTTTAAATTACAGTTTATAATGAAGAAATCTGGTCTCAGCACATTCAACTTGTAGTAGGTCCAGAGCTGTTAGGTGGGAGGATTAGGATTCAAGCGCTATGCCTTCACTCAAATCCCTTCCCCCAGCGGCTATCTAACTTCATAGCACTATGCTATGCTGGATTCTTAGTGAGAAAAATAAAACTACTTGCAATGTTAAAAGTAATTTGATTCTATGATTTTATTTACATGAAATTCTAAAACAAGAAAACTAGTCTGTAGAGACAGAAAGTAGATTGATGGTTGCTGGGGGTAGAGGAAATGAGAGGATCACTGCAAAGCGACGTAAAATTTTTGGAATTAAGAGATGTTTTATTTTGACTATAGGGTTGATTAGCATTATATTTGTCAAAACTCTTCAACTGTATGCTTACAATAGGTGCATTTTATTACATGCAAAATATACTTCAATAAAGTTGATTTTTTATAAGACCAACTGAAGACAATATTTGGTCCTCTAAACTGAAGCTGTACTGCTGTCATAATGCCTTTTCATATCGTGGTCCACTGTGGTGACTGAAACACTAGCCCCTAGCATCCATTTCAACCACCTGCTATTGTACCTAATTGTATTGCAAGGCTGAAAACCTCAAAATTACATTTCTCTAACTCTTTCACAACTGAATTCAGATTATAAGTTAAATACACTCAAGGGATTTGACAGGAAGGATTGAGACCAGGGCCACCTGCCTGTTCTGACGTTTCTGCTGCTGCTAAGTATAGTGATGCAGCAATGGGTTTTTCTGCAACATCATTCTAATGTCCAGTTTCCAGCGTCCTGTGTTTTATGAGTTAAGGCTGCAAGGATAGCAGTTGTTTCATGATCCTCCAATTGCAACAGTAGCAGTGTGTGCAAGAATTTCAAAGCTTCCCTGACTTGATTTCACAAACTTATGACTATGGCAGGGGCTATAGCTCTCCTGGCAAAACAGTTTGATAGTTATCTCCTGGGAGTCATCTGGAGGCTCCTTTTAGAGACTCCAACTCCCCAATGATTTTGCAAGCTCCTAATTACCTGTATTAAATCTCTTCCCATTTATAATTGCTGTGGTAATTTCTGTTTCTCTAGAACTATAAACTGACTTCACCATGAAAGATGGTATGGGTTTCTTCAGTCATAACGGTAACTAAAAAAATCTACCAGCATCATCAGATTAAAAGCAGTTTTTACTGAGGACCAACTTTCTGCCAGATTAATTCAATGATTTACATGTAGAGGACAGCTTTATTCTTTTCCCCATCCTACACACATTCTACAAATAGACTTGTCCAGTATTGCATGAAGGTAATGAGGCGGGTCGCCTCACTTTTTCAGTCAATCTCAGATCATAAAAAGTCCTCCAACAATTTTAGTTCCAAAAAACATCTCATTTCAGTTATTAAAATGCCCAGTTCAGGGTCATTAGCATATAACCCAATTCCTGCATACAGGTTAAAGCTTATTTACATCCCCAGCCTGAGTTTCTTTGGACTAGAAAGCAAGTCACCAAGGAGGAAGACATAGATGACTTCTGCTCTAAGAGTATAATGCTTCTTCATTTCCCTTCTCCTTTCCTGATCCTTCTTCCCACTGCACTGCTTCAGGATCCTTTCAGGTTGCAATATAAGGTTGAGAAGTGGTAAAATAAGTCTCTGAAAAAGTCTCTATACTGGTCTGGATCACATATAACATAGTGCAGATGCCCTCTGGATATGGCAGATTCCCAGTGGTGATTCATTTTCTACTGGGGAGGCTGACATAACTTCCTCAGAGGAACCCCACTGAAACCCGAACTTCCAACCAGCTCCTTCAAGGCTGCCCAGTAGTGAATTCTCCTCAGTTTCTGCATCCAATGATAAACTTCTTTTAACTGAGGTCCAGCAGGAAGGAAGTCCACTGGGCAGTCTTTTCAAAGTATCTCCCAGCTAGCTCCATCCTACCAGTCCCCTGGGGAATCTCCCACTTCATTGCTCCACTGTCAGTGGGAGAGCACCTGGGCTCCTACAGCCACCAGGCAGTCAACTTCAGCCATAGCCTTTCACATTTACTCTCCTAAGGCATGAGTCGACATCAGTTCTACTTCCCTCAAGGTCTCTGAAGAGTTCCTGTCACTGAGTTCCTGTTCCTTCCTTCTCATATGAGAAGGAAGCTTCCTCTATCCTCCTACATGAGGAACAGGAGGACAATTCTTTCTTCAAATGTTCCTCTTTGGCGGGCCTATCTGCCTGGACTCCTTTTATCAGTAGAAGATGGGTGGTTGCTCAAAAAGTCTCACACTCGCCAAGCATGTATTGCATAGGTGGCCCAGCAACTCACTTCAGAATGCGGGACTTTGCAATTAATTGTTTTGTTTTGGGCCTTTAAAGCCATGAAATTTTGGACCTTTGGATTATGACAGAAGGAGAATCTAATATGTTAAATACAAGTTATTTAATTGTCACAACAGTCCTATAAAGTAATAATTAAAGCTCCTGTTTTAGAAACAAAGAAATTGAGGTTCAAGTGGCAGGAAATGGGATCCCAACACAAGCAAGTTTGACTCTAATGCTTTGCTGTTAACCATTATGATTATATGTTTGAAGCCACACATACTTATGGGTTGTACACAAACATATGACTTATGGGTTGCATTATGTCCCCCCAAATCCATATAAGAGCATATAATTCCATCTTACTTGGAATTGTGGTTGTTACAGATACAATTAGTTAAGATGATGTCATTAGAGTAGGGTAGGTCTCAATGGGTGTCCTTATAAAAAGGGGGACACAGACAAATACCCAGGGAGAAAGCAATATAAAGACTGGAATTCAGCTGCCCCAGCCAAGGTTTTACTAGAAGCTAAAAGAGCAGCCTAGAAAAGATCATTCCCTAGTACCTTCGGAAGAGCATAGCCTTGCTGACATCTTGATCTTGAAATATATGCCTCCAGGTTGTAAGATAATAAATATCTGTGTTTTAAGCCACTTGGTTTGTCGTACTTTGTTATGGCAGTCCTAGACAATTAATAAAATGACAGAGACAGTCATGGAAATATGACTGAAACTTCAGTTGAAATAGTTCTGTGTGGGAAAATATCTGAGCTGCTACGAGAAGAAAAGGTATAGGAGCAGCCACAGTGGGGCCTGGTATTTGTACAAATTGGGTAACAGAAAATTGGGCTGGTCATCAGGAACCTTGGCAGGCTATTAAGTAGAAAGCTACATTAACTTCACTTAACTAATGACAAGAACAAAAATATTAAATTTACCTTGAAAAACTTTAATAAAACAAATCTCATACTAGAATTTTTCATAATTGTTACTGGGAACAATTTAGGAATAGGCCAAATGGGAAGTTGTACGTATGTCTGAATGTACAGAACCAGGAGTAAATAAAAGGGGGTTACAGTGTAAGTTTCCATTTAATATTTACAGTTGTTGCTGAATTTGAGGATAGGAGTAGTAAGATACTAGAATCCTTTTAATAAAATTCACTTTTACACCATGGAACCTCTAAACATATAAATGTAAAGATTTTCAAATTGTAATTCATACGGAATATGAAGACACTTGCAAGTCCTCATCTAACACATGTGTCCTCAAGTGTCCTCAAGTACATACAGGCATACACACACACACACACACACACACACACACACACACACACACACACACAATTGTAGAGATACTACATTTAAATCAATTTCCAAAAACATTGGTTCAAGTAGCGTACATAGTGCTGGAATTAAAATAAAATATCTTATAATCTCAGTTGCTCACCATAATAAATATTTATTTTTTATTTATATCACAGCCACTGTGGGTCAGATGGCCCTCCTGCAGCTTGCAGCTGTGCCACTTGGAATGTTTGGCCTCCGCTGAGGGGAAGGGAGGGCAGAGAAAGCATACTAGCACTTAATTGCCTTAGCCCAGAAGAGACACATGCCACTTCCATTCATAGATCATTGGCCAGAACAAGTCACAAGGTCCTAGTCAAACTGCAAGTGAGGCAGAGTAATACAGAACAAACACTAAATGTCTCTGCCATATAATCACACATGAAATTAAGTATATAAAATATACTGACCCCCAAAGTAAGATATTTATAGGATAATAATCCAATGAGAATCTGATCTCATTCATCTAAATAAGGGGACACATGGACATTGTCCTCTTTACTACATCACGACTTGATTACTAAAATTTGGTGCTGTTCATAAGCCCCCAATACTCCCAGCATTTTCCAGAGGAGTGGCTCACATGTGACCCTCATATCAAACTAAATTAATTGCTTCATGTATAAGACAAAAGTAGTATTCAGTGGCAGCCTGAGAGGGGTAGACAGAAGTGAGAGTTTCAGGACTTAAAGAAAGGTAAGAAGATTGAGGACTGGCCTCCTGGCAGCTGGCAGGAGCCCTGGAGAAAAGGACGGCTAGTGATGCCATCCATCCTGAGTGTCAAGGTAGTGATAGCTAATATTCCAGTTTAAATCATTCTCAGGTCTTCCTTTATCTGTAGTCCTTGTCTGTCCACTTAAATAAGACTGAAAGTTGCTCTCCTAGAGAAAGGGCCTGGTCATCAGGATCAAGGAGAGTTAGAATAGCAGTAATTCCACATTTTCTAGGGCAAGCCCATTATCTGGTCCCAAATTTTTTAAAATTCACTTCTTAGAATTTGAGTCCCAATTTTTTTCTTTTCAAAAAATATTGTCAGTGTAGAAATCATCCCTGTGGGAAAATGGAAAAGAAAGGACTTTTCTGAGCAGCTGAGAAGGCCCCATAGAGAGCAGATGATAGCACAGCTTTAAAGTGAGCCCAAGCAACATATTCTCAAAGTTCTTACCAACAATGTTTACCAGAGAAAATTTTTTATATTTTCATTGTATTGATTTGCATAAGTAAGTCCTAGAGGGACACCCAAGAGACTAATAAATAGCTACCTTGGGGAGGGGAAGTGGAGAAATAGGGCAGCATAGGCCAGGGGTGCCAGTGAGAATTTTCACTATCTACCCTTTCGTAGTAAGAGTTTAAAACCAGGTGAATATATTATCTATTAAAAACTATAAAACCAATTAGAAAAAAAGTCTCCTAACCACTCCTTTGAAAAAACAAAATAATCAATCAAGGATCAGTATCTACCAAGAATGATTCAATATAGGAAGTAGACAGTCGCTACAAGAAACATGACAATGTAAGGAGAGGCAGGAAGTGGTAACAAGAGGTGACAAAGGGAATTGGGAGCCCCTGGTTTGCTTACCCATTCCTTGAAGCTCCAGAGATACTTGGGGGCAGAAAGAGGAGAGTGGTGTTGGGCTTCTCCTAGAATATGGAATGGGAGCGGGACTGAGAAAACTTGAATATTAGGCCCAAGGTATCAGCAAATTGTGACCCTGGAAGGTGGGAGAACTTGTGGACATCCAAGTGGCTGACACTTAGATTATACCAGAGTGATATTCAAGGCCCTGGCAATTTGAACTATTCTTTCGGGATCTCACTTACCTTCTTTATTCTTATTAAGGACCAGCTCAGGTAAAGTGTTGGGGATACAGGAGAAATAAAAGCTTAAAAAGCTTGGTCTAGATGACTGACTTACAAAAAACACGGAATACTAATACTGTGCAGTTACAGTGAAGACACAAGTGAAGAATGGTCAAGGCCAGGAATGCAGTCTCAAGGTCAAGGCAAACCTTGAACTAAGTCTTGGAAAGTTAATGGATATGCCAAGGGGTGAGAGGCAAGGAAGGCATTCTTGACAAAGCAATGAACAGAGGCAAGAAAGAATAACATAAGGTGGGGTTTAGGGAACAGCAAGTATTTCCACATGGTAAAAATACAAGCAAAAAAGGCACTGAGAGATGCACCTAGAAAAGTAAGAGAGGCCTTGTATCCTGACCTTCATCCTATAGACAGTGGTGCATTTACAAGGGTGAGAATCAATAATGGGATGAATAATGAGGACAAATTGGATCTACTGAAGGGATGTGAAAATGGAAGTTGGTGAAATGAATTAGAAAACCACTGCCATAGAAGGAAATTGGAGATAGCCTGAAATAAGGCACTAACCTTTCTGCCCAGAAGGCCTTGAGCAAGTTACCTAACATCTCTTGAGATTTAGATTTTTCATCTGCTAAATTACTGTTTTACAGGGTTACCATGAGGATTAAACAAAACAGCATAAAGTAAAGTGCCAGGCACACAGAAGTGCTTGAGTAATGGTAAAAAGTATTATTCCTCGAATATGTCATAAATCAAGGATCTCAATATCTTCACTTCTGGGTAGCCAAGGTACATTTAGAGTCTTTCCATAATTTATTGCTGAATGCCAATAAATTGTCTCAAAATGTAGTGATTTGAAACAACAAACACGATTCTGTGGGTTGGCTGGGTGGTTCTGCTGATCATGCTGAAGCTTCCTCAAATGGCTGCATTCAGCTGGTGGGCAGGCTGTTTTAAGAGATCTAAGGTAGTAGTTTCACCCACACCACACGGGGCCTTCACAGAGACAGCTAGAAGGCCAAGACTATACTTTCTTCATATAGTCTTCCATTAGTCCATTATCTAATCCAAACTTATATATGATGGCTGAATTCCAAGGCAGTGAAAATGGAAGTTGCAAGGCTTCTTATGTTCCAGGATTTATTGCTATGAAATAAATCAGCCAAAATAATTCAACCATTTATTTATTTGCTCATGATTCTGTAATTTGGGCAGGAACTGACAACTTAATTCCACTCCACATACAAGCTGGGGCAGCTCAACAGATACTACAAGATCCAGGTTTCAGGCTTCATTTCCAAGCCTGAAACCCCATAGGTGGTGACTGAAATGCCAGACTGCCTAGATTTCTCTCTCTCCTCCCTCTCCTATTCAGGAATCTAGCCTCAGCTGCTTTACATGGAAGCAAGACCCCAAGAGGGCAAAAGAGGAGCTTGCAAGGCCTCTTAAGGTTTTCTTCTGTCAGCCACGCATCATTTTTGCCACAGTCAAGTAATGCAAATAATGAGGCTAATCCAACTAGCCTCAGGGAATAGACCTCAACTTTTGATAGAAGGACTGAAAAGTCATACTGCAAAAGGGCAAGTTGAATGGAAAGGGTTAGATGGCTATCTGGAAATTATCTACCCCCAGGAAGGGGTTGGGAGGACAGGAAGCACTGATTTGTGAGATCTACAAAGTTGGCTGCAGATTTTCTCTCAAATGTAGTGGAACTTAGAGTGACCACCCAATATCTGGACTGTCATTTCTAAGTAAAAGGAATACCCCCTGAGAACACTGTCTGTTATGATCCCACTACTATGTGTGAACAACGTAAGGGAAAAGCATCAGTTCTACATTTAGAATTTAGCATGAGGTCTGGCACTAAGTAAATACTCTAATTGTGTGTACAGAATTAATAAATTAATAACAGTGTTAGCTATTTCCTGGACATTTCTCTTGTACCAAGAACTATTCTAAATACTTTAGATAGATGGAGGATTCATTTAAGTATTACAATTCTTATGAAGTAAGCATTATTATTCCCCACTTTCAGATTAGAAATCTGAGTCACAAAAGGCTAAATAGTTTGTCCAAGATGATACACTTCGTATATGGTGGCCCTGGATTTGGATACACTTGATTTGGTTCTACAGCTTTACCCTGCACCACCTAACTTCACAACGAGAATAAAAGTATAAACAAAGATAGCAAAAACAGGCTTAAAACTAAAGAAAAATGGACTTGGAAAGAGATAATTATCCAAGGCATGAATCACATAGAAATACTTAGTACTAGTCACATAGAAACACTTAGTACCTAGTGTACTGGCTAAGAGATAGCGTTTCAAGGCAAGCAGATACTGGTTTAAATTTCACTTCCACCAAGTACTATGTGTCACTTTGGATGGGATGCTTTTAAGTCTCAGTTTTCTCATCAGAGAAATAAATCTAAGAATAATACCTACCTCATAGAGTTGTGATGAGGCACATAAGAGTTCAAGCACAGTACACAAGGAAGATTGATGAATATTCATTTTAATCACATAAACAAGAAATATAGGAATGAAATTGGAAGGCAATACTTTAAAAAAAAAACGGGGTCAGATGCAGGTATATGTACACTCTACATGATAAAATTTCCCCCAATGAAGGTTTTTATAATTTTTTTTTTTAACTATAAAGAAACCTGAAGGCTAGGAAAGGTAAAATAACCCTTTCATTAGAAAGTTAAGGTAAGTTTGAGTACTGAAAATGACATTTGAGTACTAAAAGTGCCATTATTTTATCAAGGCTGCTGTATTAACCTTTTGGAAGAGGTACATAATATCAAAAAAGTATCTAAAGAGCCATTACAAGAAGAAAATAAAAGACAAGGCAAAATAGTTAAGCATTATAAATCTCAAGTGTTAAGAGGCCCATTCAATAAGCAAAATACAGAAAATGGTTGATCTCTATAAGAAAGGAAAAGAAAGAAAACCCTGACGTGCTGAAAGAGAATGCCCGTTTTCAAATTAAGCTTCAAAAACACTATAAAGAAAATCAATGTGTAAATACCAAGTGATAAAAGGTTTGAAATCCACTGACACAGGCTTATTAACAGAAGATCATGTCAGCTAAGTGGAGTGAGTCTGATTGATATCTGATAAAAGAAAGGTCATGACATGGTTACTGTGTTTGTCTAGATAATATATATTTGCCCATTAACGAGACTTTAGAAAATCAGCAAACAGGGCCTCCCTGGTGGCTCAGCTGGTTAAGCGCTGCGCTGTGGAGCTGTAGGCAGCAGTGAAGTGAGTTTGACTCCGGGCTGGGGAGATTCCCACATGGCGCGGCAGACCTCTCCTGCCTCCCCGCTGCTCCCCTCAGCATTGTATTTCCATAGATCTGCCTGTTCTGCTCCCCACTCTGCCTCCGGTGAACCCTCTCACCGCCCCCACGCCTCAGGACTGTACCCCCAGCTTGTATGCACAAAAATAATAAAATCTTAAAAAAAAAAATCAGTAAACCACTACTGTAGAACTAGGGAACAGTGCATGTTAAATTTCTTTTTTTTTTTAAGATTTATTTATTTATGCATACAAGAGCTGGGGTGTAAGACAGAGGTGTGGCGGGTGAGAAGATTCACCAGGGACAGAGTGGGGAGCAGAACAGGCAGATTGACTGAAATACACAGCTGAGGGGAGCAGCGGGCCAGCAATCTGCTGTGCCATGTGGGAAGTTCCCTGTCTGCAGTGGCTGCCCATAGCTTCATAGTGTTGAGATTTAACCCCTTGAGCCACCAGGGAGTCCCCAGTGCATGTTAAATTTCATTGGTACAGATGACAGTAGAGAGAACCCTGCTATAATCTTTCTTCAACCTACTGTGAGTTACCTTTTCTCCCTGCCCTTTCTTTCTTCTCTCACTCAGTTGAGGGAGGGAGTAGAAATAAGAAAAATCTGAGTAACAACAGTGCTAGTGGGAAGGAGGTGGGTGGAATCTTCCTGTCAATTATAACAACAACCCAAAAAGGGTTTTAAGCCATGGAGAAACTAGGCACACTTTTTTGGCTTCAAATTAGAAACACAAATTGAAGCAGAAGATTATACAACTACATAGATCTTTCCTAAGAGGACTTTCTTTAAAGAATACTCTGAAAGATGAGAGATTCTATGAAGAATACTGTTACTTTTTACTGCCTATGTTCATTATGCAGCTCTGTAAATTATAAATGATGTGGCATTGTAAGCATTTTTGTATAAAGAGGCAGAAAAGATATTTATTTACTTTGGAAATGACAAGTATAAGAGTATTTTAGAAAGAGAAGATAAAATACTATATAAGCCTACTTGACTTTCATTGACTAAAGCAAAAGGATTCAATCATTCATCCAGTAAATATATGTGAGATATATGTGTCATTTGTGAAATATACACGTTCTAGACACAAGAGAGACAGCAATAAACAAGACAAAGTCCCTAATGTGAGTTTTGTATTCTACTGGAGGAAAACATACAATAAACGAAGAGATATTTGAAAGTGATTTGAGTGCTATGAAGAAAGATAATCCATGGTAAAAGAATGAAGTTATTTAGGTGGGGTGTTCATGGAAGTCTTCCAATAAGGTACATTTAGAGAGCACTAGAGATCAGTGAGCATAGGAGTGAGGACAGAAGGAATGTACTGAGAGAGGTACAGGGGGGAGGGGCAGACAGGATACCAGAATAATACCCATAATGAAAAGTTTAACAACATTTCAGATAATTATCTTGGTACTTGATAAAATACATTATCTGATACATAGATCACTGATTTCAGATCTATAAATTCCTTGTTCCATTATAAATTACAATGTCTTTGGTATAGTACTGGATCTGGATTCAAACACTTAAGCCCAACCCCACAACTTCAATCTAGGAAAAAACTAATTTGGTAGCTATTTCTAGAGAAACTACTAAATCAGCTAACCTACAGGCAGCAGTGAGTAAAGGATGTCCTGGGTGTTGAGATCCAGCGCATGGCTCTCTCTTTTGTAAATTGCCCATGAATAGGCAAATGTGTTCTGCTGTGGTTTACCCTTTTGTATTCTGGGGTCATAAAGATGCTCCCTATTTCCACAAGCTACTCTAACTGCCTGATTGGTGTGCTTGATGGTCCCTACCTACCAACCAATTGCAAGTCATATGTGCTTTTATCTTTCTTCATCAAAAAAAAAACTCTTCCTTTTTCTTGCTGTATCTTACTTCATTGTCTCTAATTTTAGGAAAAGTTTTAGTCACATCTGCTAATGTCATCCTTGATTCTAGAAATTAATATTGTTGTAGGTGATGTGAGCACTGATCCTCATGGTCCCATGTCCTGGATAACTGGTACTCTGAGCAGCAGTTTGTACCCTCATTCTGGTTCAGACGGGCCTCACAGAACCTTTCAGATTCCCCAGGCTGTGCTGGGGCTCCACAGAAGCTGCTACAGTCACAGTTCCAGGTTCCCTCCTCTCCTCCAATCATATCCAGCATGATTTTTGTTCAGCCCCTTGGGCATTTGGATCAGCCCGGATGAAAACAGACTCCAATGCATTTATGCTTGTCAATGGGAGATTATTTAAGAATTTGAATTTTATCAAGCACTGTTAATGTCAAATGAGTCCCCTTACACTGTTTTTTTCATCTAATGTGTGCCAACATGCTCTGCCCTGCCCCAAAATCCCACCAGAATGTCAGGAGCATGAGAGCAAGAACATTTCCATTCATGTGACTTTAAATAACATCTATTTGCTGATGACTCCCCACTTTATGTTTCTGGTATGTGCTTCCCTTTGAACTCCAGACTAACAAATTCAGCTGCCTACTTGGTATCATTTACTGCCTGTCTAGTAGGCTTCTCAATTTAACATGCCCTAGAACAAAAATGTAATCTTACCCCAAACATATTCATTCTTAGTTCCCCACTGAATCAATAAATATAATCATCTCTCCATTATTCAGGTCAAAGCCTTGGGATCATCTTTGATGCGTTTTGCTCTCATCTACCCCACATCCAATCTTTCAGCAAACCATGATGGCTATTGCCTTAAAATGTATGACTTCTCGTCATTTCCTTTGAACCATCCTGATCCAAGTCACCATACCTATGGCAAGACCCCGCAACTGATCTCCCTGTTTCTATCCTTGACCCCTACAAACAGCCAGATCATGTCACCTATCAGTCTAAAACCCTCCAATAGCTCCCCATCTCACTCAGAGCAAAGTCAAAATCCTTTCACAGACCTCAAAGACCCTAACCATCCTCAGAAATCTCATCTACTACTTCTTTTCTCCCTCACTCAGCATCAGCCTATTCACCTTTATTCTCCCCACATACAGGACAAGCTCCTGCCTCAGGGTCTTTGCACTTGCTATTCCCTACATCAAAAATGCTCCTCCCTGACCTATTTACATATTTCACCCCATAACCCCTCTTAGGTCTTTTCTCAAATGTTTCTCAGTGAACACTCTATTTAGCATTACAACACTCAATCCCAGCACTCACTATCTCCCTTCTCTGTTTCACTTTTTCTCCATGGCACTATCTGACATCCTAAACATTTTGTTTGTTTGCTTATAAGGTGACCCTTCCCACCCACTAAGATTTAAGCTTTATAAAGAGTAAAGGGAGTGATTTTTGTCTCCCCCACTTCCCCTTCCCCACTTTCAAATGTCAAAAACAAAGAGCCTGGCATTAGCAAGTATTCAACAAATTTTTGTTGAATGACTACCTGGGTTGTCAGTGATTGCTGGTGAGCATGAGTCTCCAGATGTCTGTGGTGAGCGTGCCAAAGTGTGACTGGTCACAGAAACCAGTGAATCGAAGAACCTATAAAGGAAACATAAAACTTTTGGGGTCCTCCTCATGTGGCGACTGCCTCTATTCCCACAAGTGACCCCAGGAACACAAGTCTGGGCATGTTACGGCAACTTTCCCTGAGAAATCAGGCGACACTCAGAGAGGTGGAGAGAGAGAGATTTAACTGTCACACCGGAGGGCCAGGTGGGATAACTCCCCAAAATCTGAGCCCCGAATTACAAAAATTGCCCATTTTTATACAGTTTGTATAAGGAAACCTACCTACCCCATCCACCATAAACTTTATTGTTTAGGAAGGAGGTCAAGATAACCATAGCTACTATTGTGGACAAGCAGTACAGCACAGAGACTTTCCCAGCAGATTTCCGCCCCAGCAAGCAGCAGTATCCAAGCAGTGAACTTAGCAACTTTAACAACTTTCATTTCCAAGCAGCAAACTTATGAACTTCCTACTTTAGGCATCCTCCTCTTCTGGCCACACAGAAGGCAGAAAGCAATACTAACTCACAGAAGTTCTTTTCATTGTGCATAAATTCTGACACATTTCCTGGGCCTCACACTAATCCCCAAGATACCACAAACTCCCTCTTTTAGGCCCTTTGGTACAAAAGGTCTCTTGTTCTCTGGAAAAAGTATTATACTACCTTGGAGAAAGGGCCCAGAACCTAGAAGAACTGGTTTATCGATGGATCTTCGGGGGGAGGGGGAGTGCAGGGGGTGGGTACAGAGGGTGTGAGGAAGTGGGAGAGAGGATAAAATGGCTTAGAATTTAGAAACTTTAAAGGACAAAGACCTTCTTTTAGCTTCTCTTAACATTGAGAGGGACAGAATGTGTGTGTGTATGTGCACCTAGGATTCCTCTCCTAGAATCACTTGTCTCTTCCTTCTTCGGTGGCCCATGACCTAATCCTATTATTTGAACTCTGAAGGAAATTGATATTGTGCCAGAAGTCAAACTGAATACAGGTTTGATACAACCAAATCAGTTTTTCCCATATAAATAATAAAGAGAGAAAATTTAGTTTTTCATGAAGGGCCTAGGGATAATCAGGAAGCCATGCTTGGTCAACACGACAATAGCCATGTCAGAGGAGTGTATAAACCTAGACGGAGGCTTCTAGTGACAAATCTCCTATGTTGGTTTCTTGTACTCTCATTTTAGTTGAAGGCTAGAAGATAAATGACCTTTTCACTAATTGAAGCATCAATCATTTCTAGTTTTAAAGGTATGTACTATTATTAAAATGCTCACTGCACTAAAACATATTTTAAATTGATGTTTCTTCTGAGAGAAATACAGAGATAGAAATGTCACATTTATTACACAGGGCAAAATGAATTGACTGAATTGTTAGAATCAGCAAGTAGAATTTGGCTGATCTAGAAAGAAGTGCATCTCTAAGCCAAGCACCAATACAACTTAATTAAAAGTATTCAAACAAGCTAATGATCATGTTAAATAATAAATCAGAAAGGTACCCAGAAATGAATGATTTCTTTAAAAAGTAATTGCCTAAGGAAGAGTAAAAAATGAGATAGCAGGGACTCACCAATATAATAGCGATCTATTATTACTATAAAATTGTAATCTCAGCTAAAACATGGCAGTAAAACAAATTTGGAGACACTGTGACACATATCTCTTTTGCAACTTTTGAACTACAAGTGTAAAAGAGAAGGAAGGACAGGTGTAAATCTAAATTCATGTAAACTTAAACATACAAATATAGGTGGAAGCTAACATTTGGGAATATCTACTTATATTGATGTGCCACTGTCCCATTTCATCTTCAGCCTCAAAATACATGGAGAGAGGCATTAGCTTCTCCACTTTACAAATAATAGACTAGTCTCACAGGAAGATCTTATAAAGGATCCAACTTATAATATTGCAAATAGTGATACAGGATTTGAACCCAGGTCTACCTAATTATCCAAAATCCTTGTTTCTTCTACTCCATGACCCAGGTTCTTCCATGCCGCTAACCAAATAGATCCTAGTAAGTGAAATTCAGGTTTTGGTTCTAAGAGCCTGCATGTGGAGTGAAACAGGACTGAACTTTGGGCTGCAAAACCAAGAGTCAAGGATATCAAATAACATCAACAGTAATGATGAAAATAAATACCAGACACTGTCAGAATTAAGAGCCACGAAGACAGTCCAAAAATCTATCAAAAAGATGCTAGCTGATTTTCCACGAGATACTAAATTTTAGTTAGATACTCTGCTTTTCAACAAACCTTTGAAAAAAGGGGAAACTTGACATCCAGAGGGAAGGTAAATATAGAAGGAAAAGCTACCGTCATCTACCTGTAAGACTAGACAGCAGTGAACCCCATAATAAAAATAACCACAGGAAGCCAGAGTGGGAGGCAATGATGGCCTTTACATCCTTCACATGAAACAATAGTAGTAATAATAATGCCAGCATTAGAAGCAGCAACAGCAGTTAACATTTATTGAGTCATGTTAAAACTATATTAAGTTAATTTGTACCCATTATATAGTTTGATTATGCTATTCCTCCAAAGTAGGGACTCTTCAAATTTACCAATAAGAAAACTGAGGCTTGTGGGAGAATTTGGCCCAGGAGATCTTTATTACGTCATAGAGTCTAATTTCCTATCTGAAAATCCTATTCAGTAGGGAAATTTCCAACTTTAACACAAATTTATTGAACTCGTAATACAAAAAAAGTTGGAATTAACAAATATTGGATTAAATATCTATAAAGGATATTGGCTAGTCAAGTCAAGTCAAGTGGTTAGTCAACTACAGTTAAAACTGAATTTGGCTACATGGAAATAGCGTCAGTGAGAAATGGTTGCCTTTTATTTTGTTTGATATAATGTGAGGTGGAGCAAAGAAAGGTTCCCTTCTGATTCTGCCTTCAAGTTGCCAGGCAGGTGCTTATCTCTGTGGCTTCTCCAGTCCCATGCCATAAACAGATGGCCCCTCTCTTCCCCAGCCATATCTGATTATGGCATCTCTACAGAGACCTGATCTACAAAATCTAACATTCACTTCCAGTTTACTTAGTGCTATTTTACCTCAGCACACAAAAGTGTCCTCTCATTTCTACCACTTTATTTCCCATCCCCCCCCACCCCACCCCACACAAAAAAAACTCCATCTGTCACACTGCATCCAGGTTTTGAGAGACAGCATGGAACTATAATTAATAAGGTTGGTAAATTTAAGATTTATGCCAAACAAATACAAAGGGTGAATATAAATTATGGGCAGACAAAAATTATACCATTTGTAAATGACAATGGATGAAATGAACTCAGGAAAATAAATTATAAGGTAAACATTAAAATTTATATTTCCTTTGATATAAGATGTATTTGAAAATTTTTTCCTGTAATTTAATTGTATAGTTGTTGACAATGAAAAATGATCATAAAATATTTAGTGAAAAAGATTACAAAGCAACATGACCATATGATTCCAGTTTTGTCTTAAATACTGGTATACATTTGTTCAAAGAATCTAAAAAGATAAAGTCAAAAATACTTATAATTGACAATTGTTTTGTCTGACAATGGGATTATAGGTTTTTTTCTAATCTTTCTACAGTAAACAAAAATTACTGTTGAAAATTTTAAAAGTTACTGAAAAACAAAGTTCTGACCCAGTATTCAAGAAACATATTACTCTAGGAGACAGAGAACAAAACTAGTTTATTGGGTGGGGGGGAAGGAGAATAAATAATGCTTTTAGAGATTCACTTTGGGAGTGAATGAGTTTTAAAGAAAACTTTTTAAGCATTGATTCCTGTCTTACCCAGTGATGATCTGTGCTGTTTGGACAAATCACTCTGAGACACAATTCATTCATCTAGATCTAAAAAAAATTTTCACAGAACTAATATTCTTTAACTTAACATTGCTAGATTTGCAATAATTAGTAATATGGTTGATCCTCTTGTTTCCTACCAGGCATATCTTAAAATTCATAAATTTATTCTTCAGCTCAAGTATCCACATATCTATCCATTTGTTCAACTAACATTTTGTTCAACTAACATTTATGACAAGCTGTCATGTGCATGGAACTTAGAGGAATTATCTTCTATGATTTTGTGATTATCCGAAACTTGTTTTCTAGGAAGATTTTTTCAGGGAACAGTATGGCATGAGTTCTTAAAAATACCTAGAAAACAAGCTTCAAACAACCGAGAAATGATAGATGGCTTGGCTGAGTTCCAGGCACGTGACAACTTGTCAATAAATGTTACTGTCTTATGGCTGTGGATCAATCTGATGAATATATATTTTATTCTTCCTTTTTAAATGACTTACTCTTTATGCCTGGATGTCCAAATAGTTTTTTCTTTATTGTTCTATTTTACCATAATATTTTGGCATTGACAATTCTGAGTTCATTTTCCAAGGTCAATGATGTGCTCTTTGAATATATGTTTGCTTTTCTTTTTTCCAGTCTTAGGAAAATCTTCTTACATTATAGATTTTTGTATTTGCATCGTCCTGTTGTCTCCTTGTTCCACTTTCACCATAAATACACATAAGTTGGATCTTCTTTTACTGCCTTCTGCAGCTCTAACTTGTCTCTTAAATGCCCCATCCCCTTTTCTCTCTTCTCCCCCTCATTTTCCTCCCTTCCTTTATTCCTTCCCTCCCTCTTTCTCTCCCCTCTCCCCCACCCTTTATAAATCCCTTTGTATTCCCTAAGCTCTATATCTGATAATGGTGGACTCTACTGTTTCAGACAGTGAGGGTTTGTAGGAACTTGGTTCAGAAGATAAGGAAATCCCAGGGAATTAAGTCTGGCCTGGCAAGTGGCATTGCTTTTAGCCTATTTGATAATAAAGGCTGAAAAGTGAGAACTTGAACAAAACTTTCAGTATCTTTGAAGGATTGGGGCGGGGGGGGGGGGGGGGGGGGGGGGGGGGGGAGGGGAGGAGATTGGATTTCAGAGCCATGCAGAGAAAACAAGATCTATAAATTTCAATTGCTATCAAAAGGGTAAACCAGAAGTAGATCAGCCCTTACAGTGACTTAAAACTCTAAATTATATCAACGCCAAGTTGATGTTTAGCTGTCTCATTTCTGAGTTTCTTAGTTCTAATATATGCTATTCTTTGATAGTTTTTGTTTTCTTAAACTCTTTTAGATAATTCTGTTATATTATGTAGTTTTTATCTGCTTTTTTATATTTTTTGCTATACTTTAATTATCTATTGTCTCATTCTTTAGTCCATTTCTCTTTCTATAATAGTATATTTGGTGTTTGACAATATCCTTTCCTATTGTTCATGTATAGACAAATTCCAGTGCTCTGTGTTATTAGGAAGAGGTTTCCTTGTAGAGGATTGGGAGGCACTATAGCAGTTTTCTAGCTTTACTACCTGAGATCTCTCTCCTTTATTGCTATTATAGTATATTTATCTTTCTGTTTGTCTGTCTATCTGTCTATCTATAGAGAGAGAAATGTTAATGCAGATAGCCCCTCTGCATGTTACACCCACTTTCTGAGATCTGCCTTCGTTGGAGTCCCACTTCTCCCCACTCCTGTCCTCAATGTTTGATACTTTTTTCCCTTTTCCCTCAGAGTTCCTGTCCTGCTAAATTTGAATTCTCTTCACAGTATCATTTTCCTTAAGAAAGGAGTTTTATTAGATGTTTCTGAGCTCTTTGAGCAATTGAAGTGCTACAGTGCCTTCTAATCTCTCCAGAGTCCCTTAGAGTGTGGCTGAGCTTTTATTTTACTCACTCATAAATGGAACCTGAAATATCCTTTCCACTGCTCTCACAATATTCACTCGCTGGGAATTCCATTCAAGGAGGGATCCTCTCTTTTGAGTATTTGTTGGTAATGACTATGTTGCAGTATTTTAGAACAATCTAAATTCTTTGTCTGCTCTCAACTACCTCCACATAGCTGCTAAATGTAGGAATGTCCTGGATGGGGCCTATATTATCTGTGGTTTAGAGAGATGAAGCTCACTGGTATTCTAAGGTTCATAAGGATGTTATCTCAGTTGTTTTTCTGGAAGATATTGTGAGTAGATGTTGTTTTTCTTTTCTTAATCTAGTTATTTAATATGTTTTCAGAAAGGGATTGGGTTGATTTTTAAATCATAAACCTGTCGATGAAGACAATACAGTCACTGGTTCCACATCACTCCATTGTCTGGACTGGTTCCTAAGACTATGGCTACTTCCCAAATGGCTGCTGTTCAACTCTGATAAGTGTTTATTAGCTTCCCTAAAGATACTCAAGATTGTAGTATAATTAGTCTCTATCTCAAAGTTGCCTACATTCTTATATTGCTTTCAATTTCCTCACCAACTCTTTTCAAATGAGTTTCCTTCATTAGCTAGCCTCACAGTATGTATATATACATTCTCTATAATTTCTTCATTCAATGAGAAATGTCTTCTTTTAAAATCAGACTTCATTTGAGAACTTCCTTATGCTAAAATTGCTGTATTTTTCTCCTAGGCATGTTTCAAATTGTTCTTTATATTTTAGAACCCTTAGTCAAAATGCCTCCTTTAATGTTCGGAGGACTCACTAAATCGAAAACGGTTTTCTCAAACTAACATTGCATTAACATTGCAGTACATTCCTTCCAAATGGAAATTGGCATATTCAAGCCTGTTACCTTTGTACTACTAGAACTGACATATTTCTCTGACGAATAAAGTAAAATTACTATATTGCTCTGCAATTCTCTGGAGTTTCTACTACTCTTCAGAATTTGTTAGAAAGCCACTCTCTTTTCTCTAAAGAAATGAAATTAATAGGAGAGGGGAGGTTGTTAAGAGGAGGGGGAAAGCTGTCTCCAAAGTCCGATGATCAGTTACAGGGTCTGGTACTTAATCCTGTTCAGTTCAATTCAATCAGCTTTCCATGAGTATCTCCTAAGTTTTGTAATAAATAAAAAAAGTAATAAGAAATCATCCTCAGAGAGAGCACTAGAGTCATATATAAACTAGAATGTTCATTGATTTTTCAATAGCTGGAAAATTTAATTAGCTCTTTGATGTCTCTAACCCTCAATTTCCATGTCTGTCTGAGTATAACAAGTTCTACATGATACAGTCATTATGATAATTAATTATATATATTTAATATACTTACATACTATATACACATATATTTGTATTCATATAAACAAATATATGTGCACAAAATGTATACCTATATGTATATTAGTATATATTTTATACAAAGATGTATATAAAATTTTACAACAGTTGTATCATGTAAGAATTATATATATATAATTACATATATGTAATAGGCGGTACTTAATATTTTTTCCTTTTAGATGTTATGGTGTGCTTTAAATTTTATGACATTTCATCCTCTTTACCTCTCCAACCACACAAATTGGTTATTAAATAGTCTATTAGTTTCCATTAAAAGTGAATTAAAGTGATCTGGCTTTAAGAATTGTGATGTCTGTGAAATACAATAAGACAACCAGAAGGGTTCTTGACCTGAGGTCGTAAACTCTTAAAGTGTTCAGGGAGTTTTTGAACCTTCCAAAACTATATGTCAACTAGGTATGTTTGTGACTTTGGCATTTTTTGAATGAGGCAATTCATAGCTATCACCACATTTTTATTTTTATTTATTTATTTTTTTAAAGATTTTATTTATTTATGCATACAAGCTGGGGTACAGGCCAGAGGTGTGGGGAGGTGAGAGTGTTCACCAGAGACAGAGTGGGGAGCAGAACAGGCAGATCTACTGAAATACACTGATGAGAGGAACAGCGGGGTGATGCAGGAGAGGTCTGCTACGCCATGTGAGAATCTCCCCAGCTGGGCATCGAATTTGCAGTGCAGCTGTGTGGACAGCTCCACAGCACTGTGCTTAACCTGTTGCGCAACCAGGGAGGCCCCCACCAAATTTTTAATAGGACTGGGAAACAAAAATTTGAGACTCATGAGGGTATTATAAAAATCTCATGACAGATTGAATACTTTGGGAAGTTAGACACTGACAATGTAATTTCCTTTTTATAATACTTAGCATAAAGCCAGGAAGCATTGAGAACATAAACTTAAAAAAAAAGTCATAATAACATTCTTTCATCTACTAGGAGGGACAGGTGTATAAACAACAACTGAAAAAATTAAAAGGAGGGCCTCCCTGGTGGCACAAGGGGGTAAGTCTCAGTACTGTGAAGCTATCAGCAGCTACTGCAGCAGAAGTTCAATCCCAGCCAGGGAGCTAACCCACTTGGCGAAGCAGACCTCCCCTGTCTAGCTTGTTTCTCCCCTCAGCAGTGTATTTCAATCAATCTGCCTGTTCTGCTCCCCATTCTGTCTCTGGTGAATCCTCTCACACATGTACTCCCCCTCCCAACCTGATATCTCTGGCCTACACCCCAGCTCGTGTAATCATAAATAAATAAATAAATAAATAAATAAATAAATAAATAAATAAATAAATAAATAAATATTTTTTTTAAAAGCTAAAAGGAGACTGAAAGGAGGCAGGCTAAATACTGAGATCAATGAAAGATGAGGAAGCAAAGAAGAGAAAACCAAACAACTCCTACTCCCCTCCCCCTCCCCCACCAGCACATGCAGAGAAAGAGGAAGAATAGGAACTAGACTGAAAGAAAAATAGAAGAAACAGAAAGGGAAGCAGTCTGTTGGGTTGTGATAGTTTGCTCCCTTCCTTCCTCCTTACACCACTCCCTCCATATGCCTCCCCCAAAATCTCTTTACCACAATGTCTCCTTAAAGATCCAACAGAAAAAGAGAAGTGTCTATTTAGGTCTTCTGACCATTTTTTTAATTGGATTTTTGTTGTTGAGCTGTAGTTTTTATGTATTTTAAAAAGTAACCCTTTAAGGACTTGTGATGTGCAAATATCTTCTCCCAGTATATAGGTGGCCTTTTAGTTTTTGTGGTGATTTCTTTTGCTATACAAAACCTTTTTAGTATGATGTAGTCATACTTGTTTATTTTTGCTTTTGTTTCCCTTGCCATTGTGTAAGAGGGTGGTCCTCAGGAAAGGGGAGTGTCCCAGGTTCCCTGCCCTACCCAAGGGAGGGGGGAGCTGAGCAGGACAGTTAAGAAGCTGGAAAAGGAGAGAGAAAAAAAGGAAAAAAGGAAGGCAACAGGATGGAGAGCTAGAAGAAGCACAAGAAGCAGAGAGACACGTGAGGAAGCTGTACTGGCCTGGACTGACTGAAACAGTTGTGGGTGAGAGACCCGTGGGGAGGTGACAATGGCAACGTTGATGTGGATTTTGATTTTGTTCTTTTCCTCCCAGAATTGTCTGGCTGTTTTTGACCATTTTCTGTGAGTCCCTGCCAAAAGGTGCTTTAGACTTGTGGCAGGCTTTTGGGCCTTGCTTTGGGCCAATCCCATTTGGGTGGACTTTTGCCTAAAAGGTGATGGGTAACTTTGGGTGCTTAGTTTAGAAACTCTATTCTTTGTCTTTTCTGTATTATTACACTAATTGTATTAAAGTTTCTTTTCACCAAAGTGTAACAGGGTGGTCCCCAGGTAAAAGGGTATGTCCCAGGTTCCCTGTCCCACCTAAGGTAGGGTGGAAATGAGCAGGATATAAGAAGCTGAAGAGAGAGACTAACACAGACACAGAGAGGACACACATAACAGAGGAGACACAGAATAGAACATAGAAGACAGGAGGAGACGGAAGAAGGATGGAGAGCCAGAAGAGGCTCAAAGAGCAGAGAGACTTGTAAAGAAGCTGCACTGGCCTGGACTGATTGAAAGAGATGTGGGTGAGAGACCCGTGGGGAAGTTAACGATGGCTTTGTTGATTTCGGTTTTGATTTTGTTCTGTTCCTCTCAGAATTGTCTGTTTCTGAAACTTTTGGATGGGTCCCTGCCGAAAGGTATTTTGGTTCCTCCCAGAATTGTCTGACTGTTTCTTACCCTTATGTGTGGGTCCCTGCCAAAAGCTGTTCTGGACTAGTGGCAGGCTTTCGAGACTTGCTTTGGGCCAATCCCGTTTGGGTGGACTTTCACCCATGAGGAGTTGGGTAACATTGGGTGCTTGACTTAGAAAATATATTTTTTGTCTTCTCTGTCTTTTCTAATTGTATTAAAGTTTCTTTCCACAAAAGGTCCTATATGCTTTGTATTGATGCGGTGGGTGGCAGAACCCATTTAGAACAGGGCAGGTATGGGGTTTCAGGGGTGTCCCTCTCCCTGCCCTGTAACAAAAGGTCTTACATGTTTTGTCTTGATGTGGCAGATGGCAGAATCTATTTAGAGCGGGCAGGTTTGGGGGTTCTGGGGTGCCCCTCTCCCTGCCCTGTAACAATTGGAGTTAAGCACCCAAATACATCTGATATTGTTTTCACCTATGTTTTCTTCTATGTACTTTATTGTTTCAGATCTTACATCCAAATCTTTAATCCATTTTGAATTTAAATCTTTGTATGGAATTAAATAATGATCTAGTTTTACCTTTTTGCATTTGGTTGTTCAAGTTTCCCAGTATCATTTATTGAAGGGGTTTTCCTTTCTCCATTGAATGGTTTTAGTGTCTTTTATCATAAATTAACTGTCTGTATATACATGGGTTTATTTTTGTCAAATCCAGTCTATTAAATTATGGGTTTTTTTTGTTCTAATACTATAATGTTTCGATACTGTCACTTTTAAGTATAGTTTGATGACATATAGATGGCTCATAGGCACATGAAAAAATACTCAACATCACTTATTGTGAGGGAAATGCAAATCAAAACCACAATGCAATTATCAACTCACACCTATGAGAATGACCTATTCAAAAGGACTGGAAAAACAACTGCTGGCCAGGGTATGGAGAAAAAGGAGCAATCATTCACTGTTGGTAGGAATGTAAATTGGTGCACCCTCTATGGAAACAGTATAGAAATTCCTTAAAAAACTAAAAATGAATATACCACTAGATCTAGCAATTACTTCAAGGTAATTATTTGAAGACCATGAAAGCATTAATACAAAAAGATTTATGCTCCACCCTTATGTTCATAGTATTATTATTCATAATAGCCAAGTCATTAAATCAACCTCAATGCCCATCAGTGGACAGTTACATAAAGAAACTGTGGTATAGATTCAGTGGAATACTGTCCACCTATTAAGAAAGATGAATTAGTGCCTTTGGGACAATATGGAGTGAACTTGAGATGATAAAGGGAAGTGAAAGAAGTCAGAATGTGAAAGACAATTACCAGATGGTTTCATTCATGTGCAGTATATAAATAACCAGAGAAAGTACAGTGGCAAAACACAATAAAAATAACTAACTCTTAGACTCTGAAAAATACAGTGGTTACCATAGTGGAAAGAGTAGGAAGAGGGTGCAGGTAGTGATGAGTATACACACAGGCCCCTTGTAAAACCCCGTGTGACCTGGCTCCCCAGAGATAAGCTGAATCTGAGATAAGCTGACAGCAGTAAACAATTCCAACAGACCCTCCCTCCTGCTGAAGAGACCCAGCTGCCCATGCATACACCAAAAATTCCAGCAGTAGCCTGACCCTATAAAGACGTATGGTCCCAATTTCTCCCAATTTCAGGGCACGATTCTCACTCTGCTGCTGCCAAGATTCGCCCTTCATAGACTAGTATAGTCTGCTTTGGTCTGATACTCTTGGCCTCTTTCTTTCCTAACAGATAGCATAGTGGCAGGGAGCATGAAGCATGTACACATTTCAAGGTGTGAAGCTATACTCCCCAAATTATATAGTTATATACACAAATGGTAAATTAGTAAAATTTGATTAAAAAAGAAAAGAATGTTCTAGATAGGACGAAAATGCACAAACTTCTAATTTTAACTTAGTTCGATGGTAATAACTTTGGCAAATCATTTTTACCACCTGAACTTTTGTTATCTAGAACATCTAGACGGTTAATGTTAATTAAGTAGAAAACTTCACTTCTCCATGTGAGCTACATTCCAAAAATTCATTTTGAGGCAATCCAATTTGAAGTGAGAGTGCATTTTCCTGCATAAACAGTTAAAACAGTAACATAATAGTACATAAAATATATTTAACACGTAATGAAAGAAAATGGAACTGGTCTTTCAGTTATCAGCTGGGAGCTTAGAGAGCTACAGCACAGAACCTCTTTCTCATTTCCTATCTCACACCCTAGAGAATCTTGTGCTCACCCATGTTAGTTGGGGAATTCCTCTGTATGTCTAAGATAAAAGGCAGCACACCGTAAATAGCCATTTGTATCTGAAAAGCAAAAATATTAAAATTTTCTAACCCTTATTCCTTCCTTCAATTCCATCTTGCCCTACTTGTCTGTCCTTCTTGTCCCTACTAAGTCTCTGTAATTTTTAAGAACAAATTCCAGTCTCCTCATAAAAGTGAATTCTACTTTTTTGAACTCTGTAAGTTTGTATTCCATTTCTGTATGTCACTGTCACCATCCATTTCAGATTTCAGCTATAAAGTGTTAGCATCCTGTTCAGCCTCCATCATCCACCATCAACATCTAGCCCTGGCCATTTTCCTAATCAGTCATATCCTTGACAAAAGTCTAATGTAAAAGGAGACAGTTATTGTTATCTGAATGCTCTAATACATATATTGAATGGAAGAAATAAGAGTAGGGAGAGACAAAATAGAGCAGGGGATCTGACAAAGAAGGCCAGACTACCCTCTTTAGGCAATGAGTAAAAAGATGGACATAGAGACAGATGTTTAGAAGGTAAGAAAAAGTAAGATGGGGCTCTCCCTGGTGGCTCAGCGTGTTAAGCGCAGCACTATGAAGCTATCCAGAGCCCCTGCAGTAAGAGTTCAATACCCGGCCAGGGAGATTGCCACATGGCGCAGAGGACCTCTCCTGCCTCACCCGCTGCTCCTCTCGGCAGTGTATTTTATTAGATCTGCCTGTTCTGCTCCCCACTCTGTCTCTGGTGAATCCTCTCACCACCCCACACCTATGGCCTACACTCCAGTTCTTGTATGCATAAATAAATAAATCTTTAAAAAAAGAAAACTAAGATGGTCTTGTGTTTCTGCTAGCCTGATATACTCAATATAAGAGACAGCAAATCCACTTCAAGATAGAGGTTAAGGTTTCATGCTAAATTGGTTCTAAGGGAGAGGACAGGTATATACAAATCATTCTAGAGACAAAAGATGAAACCGTGTATGTCCCAAGATTTGACCAAAGATGTGGCATAGCTACAGACTGTATGCAAGAAATCAGTCTGTAGAGCGAAAGTGTAAGTCTTTCCTTCTGTTTAGGCAGAACTACCACTGCCACACTAGCCAACTGAAGTAATTAATATTGGAGATTAAAAATAAGGAGACATTATATCTAGTCAATTTAGAGTTTAAGCAACTAGAAGGCTAGAATAATGTACAATACCTTCTATTTTTATAATTGAATTATTATTCACTACTGCTATACTGACAGATATCACTGGTCAACAGTGAGATCATTACTGACTTAAAAAGGCCCTAATCTGTAGTATCTTGGTGTGCTGAACATGAATATAACCCTGCAAATTTTTTATTAGCTCTCGTTTTGAAGATATTTCATATAATTCATTTTATGTTTCACCGTGTAAATTTATCCAGTAGGACTGCAACAACATCCTAAATCAGCCTAGAATGATGTCATATTGCATCACATTGCATAATACCATCATGCACACATCATCCAGAGTTGATTGCATCATTTTCTGATGCAATGCAATACTACTGCCAGGCGGCTGCTGAAGTAAGCTGACGTCAGCAGTGTGCTAGATAAAGCCCTGTCGGAAAGGTTGAGCACTGAAAATCTTTCAGACTTTGTGCGAGACAGTTGAAGCTACTGTTCCATAGAACTGTTATTATTTTATCCATTTAGGCACAATACAGAACAGTAATGTCTCAAAAGTGCGTTAATAGCGTGGACAATTTCTGCTCTATTTGTGGGGAAGTGACATTTGCCAACCAGAAGAAAAGGATCACTTCTCAAGTGAAGAAGGCTTATCATCTTTACTTCGGATGCAAGGTTGGTGACGAAGACAAGCCTTGGGCCCTGCATATATGCTGTGCTACATGTACCACACAGCTTTGACAGTGGTTAAATGGCAAAAGACCATCCATGCCATTTGCAGTCCCCATGGTGTGGAGAGAACCAAGCAACCACATAAAATACGGTGACTTCTGCTTGGTTCCTCCTCTTTCCAGTGGAATAATGAAGCAACAGAAGTTGAGAATGGTCTACCCAAACATTCCGTCTGCTTTAAGATGACCGGTTCAACAACTTGCTGCAGGGTGATGCGAAAAAAGCATGGAATGCTTTTCGCCTAGTGTCTACAAACTTTGTTGGGAATGTTAGGGCAGAAAACTACAAGGAACTAGTAGAAGACATGCTGATGCAGTATCAGAAACTTGGCTGCAACATGTCTCTAATGATCTACTTCCTTCATTCCCATCTGGATTTCTTCCCTGAACACTGTGGGATGGTTAGTGATGAACATGGCGAACGTTTTCATCAAGATATCGCATCAACGGAACAAAGACACCAGGGAAAATGGTCCACTACAATGCTGGCTGACTACTGCTGGACACTCCCCAGAGATGCTCCTGAACAGCTGTACAAGAGAGACAAGCGAAGAAATCTAAGAAGTAGTCTATGACTTCATTTTTTACAGGTATTAACCGTAGGCATATTACTATTGGCATGCAGCTCGTGATGTAAACATCCTTTTATTGCAGATTACAAAAAATACTAGAGCCAAAATTAGAATTTGACTGTCATATTCATGTTGAGCACATACAAATTGTTAGGAAATGACTAATTTTATTTCAGTAACATGACTTTTGTAAAAATTTGTTGACCAGTGATTGGCATGCATTTCGTGATGTAAACATCAATTTACTGCAGATTCCAAAAAAAAAAAAAAAACTAGAGCCAAAATTAGAATTTGACTCATATTCGTGTTGAGCACAAACAAATTGATAGGGAATGACTAATTTTATTTCAGTTATATGACTTTTGTAAAAATTTGTGACCAGTGTATTTTGTACAAACAATACTATGATAGAGATTTTGAATTATTACAGCCACTCTCAATAGAGAAACTCAAATTCCCAGAAATAGGTGCTTCAATTTTTGAAGGGTTCACCAAGTCCATAGACTTATGAGGCTATGGACCACCAAAAAAAAAAAAAAAGGACTCAGAAATTACTTAATCCAATTATTTTACATTGGAGATAACTGCTCACATACGCCTATTTCAATATTAACATATTTATAGTGAATATCTGTGCTAATTAATATTTACTACAATGGGACTAAAAAGTAGAAATATTTGTTGACAAGATATTCCCTTTTAAAACTTTGGATCAATCCACTTATTACTATAATTATCATAAAAATACCTACCATTTACTGCATACTTATAATATGGCAGGCCATATGGGGGGCCAGGGTCAGAGCCTTTGTGTAAAAGTTGTTTTATCTTAGAGTTAATAGTTTATCCAAGTTGTAGCTATACTACTCGTTAACTACAGAATATCTTTTTAGTTTCTTTTTATAATCTTTATTTATTTACAGACATTCTCACTTTGTTCATTCATTATTTTCCTCATCTCCCTTAGCTCCTGTTCCAGGCTTTCCATTAGTTTTTTGAACATATTTAAGACAACTGCTTTAAAATTTTTGTCAGGTTTAATCATGTGTGGCTTAACAACAAAATGGGTCCTTAAGTAATTTCATCATTGTGCAAAAATCACAGAGCTAGCAGTAAATTCAAATTCAACATTGCAGTAAAGTTCAGCCTTTTGTTTTTCTTTTTTTTTTTTTATCATCACAAACAACTTTTTGCTCTGCTCTTGTTCATCATGGTGCTAAGAGAGTCAGGTCTTCAATCCAGTTCATCATAAGTTTCTCCACATCTAACAGAGGCTCTTCTCAATTTTTTTGTCGGTCCCATTGCTTTCAGTGAAGCAGATTCTTTAACAGCTTCCATTGTTTCATGTTCTTTGAGACTGTAACAATGGTGGATTGGAAACAAGACTGCCTGACAAGCTATAGCCATTTTCCACTGGCACTGTCCTTTTAATCACTTTTAATTTTATTTCCTGGTCAATCACCTAACATGTCCATTAGCAGTAGATTTTTGTACTCTTATGGGTTACCATGAACAAAACAATGAGATTCAATCAAGCACAAGGGAAGATGATACTATCAAGAGATGGAGGAATTTGGGGACCACCATAGTAGTATATGCAGTCCACTGTTGACCAAATCATCATTAGGGGGCGGAGGACAGTAATTGCAATGTCTGTTCTTCCTCAGAAATGGTTTCTGCCAATTTATTGTTTCTTTGTATGAGACCTGATTTCTTACTTTTTTTGACTTTCTTAATGAAAGCAGGGCATTTGACTCTTTTAATATGGCAACTGGAAGTCAGATTCTCCCTCTTTCACAGGATTTACTACTTTTTTGGTTGTTGAAGACCCTAACAGTCAGTTTTATAGATTAAAACAGACATCAGAGTATCTTTAAATAAGGTCAACTTTTCTCTCTCCAGAACCAGGGAAACAGTCACACACTGGGAACAAAGGCTGCTGCTACTTTAAGATTGCTATCACTTTAACACTGCTGCCTTTTTATGACTGCAGCAGCTTTATGATTACTGCTGCTTTAGGACTATTGACATTATAAGCCTGTCCCCATGCAGGAGAAAGACATGTAAAACCATCACGTCTTCCTCCTGTTTTGAAGTGTCATTTTACTGATTCAGTGCTCACTAGTTGCTGTAAACTTTGAACAGTTTTTCAGCATTTTCACAAAATTAGTTCTGACAGTTTCCACTTGCTTATCCATCTTTGTGTGAGAGAACAAGAGCTTAAAGCTTCCTATTCTCCCTTTTGCTCTCTTTTCAGAAGATTTACGTTACTACTCAAACCAAAGCTTTCAAATACATTTTTTTTCTTCTCAGAAATGAAAACAACTACTTAGATATCTCTTAAATGAAGAGATGAAACGCATTTTAAAGAATGGAAAAATTACCTATTTAATCTAACAATCAAAAAGTGTAATCTAATATTACACTAGGAATTTCACAGCAGGTGGGTGCTTCCTCCTCCCTTTTCCCCTCCTTTTCTTCTTTCACTCCCTCTCCCCTTCCCTCCCCATCTCCACTGGAAGCACCACAGTTCAGGGTTGCTACTCTTCTCAAACAGTCTGCTTCATCCTTCTCTCTCTGCACAGTAGCTTCCATTTATCTGGGGTGTACACATCCATGTTTGGGTTACAGTTACAGTATTCAACAGAGAGCAACTAAAGCCTCTCTCTTCCAATTCCAGATTCCCAGATATAAGAATCATTGATTCAGATTCCTTCAAGAATCAAAAGTTCTCTAATCATCCATGGCCAGGGGGACAGGTCTTCTCATATAAACAAGGCTATAGGAATCTAACCTGTAGATGGGTATTCAGGAAAAAGAAATTCAGGGAAAGGAATCCTCAGTGGAGGAGGGACAGAAACCCACCAAAGTATTTACCACAATCCAATTTTAGACTTAAGTACATTTAAATAAAACTTTAAAGAAGAAAAAAAATGCCATATTATGCAGCTAAAATGTGTAAGTCAGCAAGTTCTTTCTGATAGCAGAGGTAGCATACACATCTATAAATAATTTACTGTTTAAGGATTTTAAACTAAAGCCAGCTTCATCTATTCTATTTACAAGAAATGTGGTCTGCTTTTGTTGCACCATCAGGGAAAACAATTAAAGAATATTCTGATGCTTATTCCAGGGAACCAGAAGAACAGGGAGCAGCCCCAGGGAGCCTAACATTCTTAAATGGAGAATATTTCTCTAGATGACACCACTTACAAATTTCCTCAGTGCACACGTGGCAGTCTCTGTTTTCAAGTTAATATATTGTGAATCATGCTGAGTTTTTTTCCCTTGAGGTTAAAAATATTTCCTAGATTTTATTTTTGTTATTTCTTCCTCTGCTCCAATCTCCACCTTTACCCGTTTTGTGTGTACGTCAGTTCTGAAAATAACACTAGCCTTTCAACTGTCTCAAAATCTTAAAACTGTTGGAAAATCCACTGTTAGCTTCCACAGGGTGAAAATACTTTGTCCCGAAAGGTATTTCCAATATAAGGTGAGAAGCTTTGTTGAAATGTACATTATCACCAGAAATGGAAGCTCTGTCCTTTTCCCCTTAGCATTCTTCTTCCTACTCGATTAATAAAGATGGTAGGTAGGTGGCAGGGCTCATCTACAACCACAAATATTCTAATGTCTAGTTAAGTCAGTCGTTTCAACTGATTTGAAGTCACAACTGAATAGCAGATAGCAAGAAAAGACAAAACCAGGCGTTTGGATGATTCATTTACTATATAACTGGACTTGAATTTTACAGTAAGATTCTACCTAACTTATGCTAAAATATTTACGTCGGGGTTAGTCATACCACCAAACTGTCAATAATCTCTACCTCTGATATTCTATTGTGGAAACCCTTCCCCTGTGTGCTCAAGTCCTCCTCTCTGAAAAAACTGCTGTTAAGCGTAATTTTGCCTTTGGATAATCTCTTAGATTCAGAGCAAATTACTGGTTAAATTTGTTTACTATTAAGTATGTTTAACTACCACTGTCACCATAAATATGGGCAGATACCCAGTCACAATTACAAATTAATTCATGAGAATTAATTCATCATAATTACTGTTCTTTTTAAAGTGCAATAAATTTTCAGCAGGCTAATAAAATGAGATCTGACATCTAATAACCCACCATCCTACCATACTCTTAAACTCCAATGGCTTACTATGAATGATGCTAACACTTCATTAAAGTACACAGTAAAATCAGTGAAGAAGTTATATCACTCCTTAAAAGAAAAGTCTTCATGACAAACACACCTAAAATACTAAATGTTTAATTGCTTAAAAATAAAATAGTATAGATCTCATATGCCTATGGTCATTAAAAGAATGTAAATGCTTTACAATTACACCGCCATAATTGATCTCATTGATTTCCTTTTGAGGCAGGCTGGGATTATTTTCCATAATTTACCCCTAGGTAAATTGAGATTTAAGAGGGTTTAGGTTACATGCTATGGGCCACTCAGCTACAAAGTAGCAAAACTGGAAGCATTAGTTAAATCTCAAGGATTCCATTGCTCTACTCATACATATTTCTTCTAGAATGGTCAGGGTTCAGAGTTCAGAAAGATTCACAGTTGATCTCTCTAGGATCATGACAGAAAACTGTTATATAAAACAGATGTCTGGGATCAAAGTAAATAACAGCATTGTATGTTAACCTTTTAAAGTAAAAAAGATATATTCTATTTCATTTAGTTATTTATTCATTCAAACAACAAATAATTAAGCACCTACATATGTGCCAGGCAGGTATTATCCTAGGTTCTATTATACCCAGTTACATTCCTTATCTTTGCTACATCACAAATTTCCTCAAGATTTAGTTGTTTAAAACAACAAACATTTATTATCCCAGAATTTCTGTGGATCAAGAATTTGGTAGCAGCTCAGCTGAGTGGTTCTGTCTCAGGATCTCTCCTGAGTTTCAGTAAAGACAATTAGGGACACGGTCATCTAAAGGCTTGACTGGGGCTGGAGGATCTGCTTGCAAGTTCACTCACATGGCTGTTACCAGGAGTCCTAGTTCCTTATTGGCTATTGGCTGAAAGTCTTACTTCCTCATAATGTGGGCCTCTCTGTAAGTGACCTGCATGTCCTTTCCTAAGTGACAGGACACCTGTCTTCCCTAGGAAGCAATCCCAGAGAGGGAACAAGAAGAAAGCTGATACCTGCTTCATAATCTCTTCTAGGAAGTCACACAATCATTTCTACATTTATTCATGAGAAAAAGTCATGAGTATTTGTCTAAACTCAAGGGAGAGGAATTGGATCCATCTTTTGAAGAAAGAAGTATTAAAAAACTTGTGGACTTATTTTAAAACTACTAATGAGTGAATCTAATTTAATTTATAGAATTTAATTTAATTATCACAAATGATTTGCTAATATAATTGTAATATTTAGATAATTAAAAGGGAAACTATATTAGAGAAGAGGGTAGTAGTTTGTTGCTCTTACTTGTTTGTTTTCATTTGGGTTTCCATTTTTATCTTACCAGGTCTACTAAAATATTCTACATGTAGTGCTAAATAAATGATGACTTGTTCCATCAGATCAATTAGGAATCGCATTCAGGGCTTATAACAGAAATCCAAACAAAGGCTTAAATAGGACATATTTATTTTCCCTCACATAACAACAAATACAAAAATGAGTAGTCCAGAGTGGCTAAGCTGGTCCATCAAAGTAGTCATGAACCAGGCACCTCTGGCTTTCTACACTATTATAGTATGTGGGGTTTCCCTTACTATGGTTGAAATATAGCTGCTCCATCTGCAACATCATGTGCTGCTTCAGGTAAGAAAAGGGACAGGTGCAGGTCCAATGCCAAAGGGACATTTTTCCCACAAAGCTTTGAGTCCCTCCTAGCAGTATTCACTCTCGTTTTGTTGACAGTTCATATGAACAACCATGGCTTATAGGAGTCTGAGGAAGTAAACATTTTTAACTGGACACCCTATAGCCCTAAAAAAAAAAAAATCAGAGTTCTACTAGTAAGGAAGAAATGATATGGGTTTAAACTACTAGCAATTGCAAATCAAAACCACAGTAAGATATCACCTCACAACTGTGAGAATGGCCCGTATCAAAAACAGCAGAAACAACAAATGTTAGTGAGGGTGTGGTGAAAAACAAACCCTCCCACACTACTGGTGGGAATAGAACCAGCAGACTCGTTCAGTCCCTACGGAAAGGTCCTTAAAATATCAAAAAGAGATATAACACATGACCCAGCAATTCCACACTTTGGAACTTATCCAAAAAATACAAAAACACTAATTCGAATGAATATATGCACTCCTATGTTCAATGCAGCATTATTTACAATAATCAAGTTTTGGAAACAATCCAAGTGCTCAACAACAAATGACCAGAATAAGAAGTTATAAAAATAAATGAAATCTGGCCATTTGCCACAACAGAGATGTGATTGGAGGGGATTATGTTAAGTGAAATAAATCAGAACAAGAAAGACAAATACAGGTGATTTCACTCATACGTGCAATATAAAGAAACAAAAGAAAAGAACAGAACTAAAACAAAACAAACCCTAGCAATATGACTGCAGAATTGAGGCTACTAGCAGGATCATATGGGGGTACAAAGTGGAGAGGGAACCTAATGGTCCAAGTGGATGCTTTGGTGGTAGGTGTGGGGTAAAGAGGTATGAACACATTCCCCTAAATCATATGCAGTGTTGTAAACCAAAGTTACCTTAAGTGACAAATTTTTTTTTTAAAAAATCAAAAACTAAATAAATTCTTAGCAATGCCTACCAGCCTGCATCAAGTAGCCTTAAACACATATATTCTGTTCCATTTTCTGACACATATTATCCAAACATCATACCAGACAGTCTGAGGTTTACCTCTATTTCAAATAGGAGGATCTGAGCATTCTGAGTTCCACATATAAAGTATATCTTTTAAAGTAACCACAACTTCCTTTTTTTCTAGTTTATAATGTGGAAGAATTGGTCGATATCAATGCCCCTACTAATATGTTAGCCAAATTGGTAACTGCATAATTTTGCAAAGGTTCATGCATAAGGAAATTTACCAAAGAGTTGCTTCTAACAGTAAAAATTTGGGAGAAAAAACAAATTTCAATCAGCAGAATTCTTGTTAAATCATGGTACATCCACTTAATAGCTCCTGTGCAACTTTTGAAAATATTATTCATGACATACAGTAAAGAAAGAACTGTGTACATAAAAAGATTGTTTTATAACCATTAATGTTTTTATCTATATATATGTTTTTGTCTTGGACATGTCTGGAGGAATGTAACATGGACTTTCAAAGACAGTTATCTCTGGTTTGTGGTATTTGGACAATATTTTTTGCATTTGTTTGAATAAACGTGTATCAGTTCCATGAATAAATGGCTATTTTCTAAAAAATCCAAGAGTGGGAAGGGTTGATTTGACCTAATTGTTCATATCAACATACTGCTTGCCAACAATTTTCTTAGACATGCTGTTCATGAGCTTATCCTTGGAAGGTTTCCTTATCTTTACTCACTGAAAAAATGTCATTCCTTATTCATTATAACTGTCAATAAAAGTAAAATGAGACAAGGACCCAGAGGTTGGTTTGTGTGACTCCTGAAAGGGTATCCTTTCCCTGTTTTACAGTAACTTTGGAGAGGAATTAAGGGAGAGAGGGCAGTAACTACAGACAGGAAGAGAGAAGATAGAGAGAAGGATGGAAAAGGAGAGAAGCCTGGAGGCATGGGTTAGGGCAAGAGCACTGACCTGGCCAACAGGATACTGGTACTTCTTTTCTAGCAAGGCCTATTAGTTTATCTTTTGACTTCAGTTTTCTCATCTGAAAAACGAGAGGTTTGGATAATAATCACTAGAAATTTTAAAATTCGTTTGGAAGATTTTTTAATCTATTAGTGGCATATCCTGGCAAACTGCTAGAGCTGAAACTAAACAAATTAAAGGAAAAATAACAGTAACTTGCATACTTGTTTAATATTTCTTCCAGGCTTGTGGTTAAGTAACTTGCCACAGTTACACAGCTAATAGCTGGAGGGACCAAGAATTCAGTCCAGGGTCCACGTGCCTAAGGGCTATGCTCAAAGGCGCTAAAGAACTACTTCGGTAGGGCATTAAAAGGAAGCAGGTAGCTTTCCACCCACAGGCCAGCCTTGTAGTGATGAGTAATACCAATCTAGCCAAGACCTGACCTCAGTCTCTTGACTGCTATGGAGTTGCCTCAAAGGCTGGCATGCTCCTTCCTCTAATCCAAAGGCGGCTTTCTGATTCAAATTGCGTTTGTCAACTAAAGGGGAAATGAGTTTTACAATGTCCCGCGGAAGCTCTTCCTGCCATTACCTGACGGTACCGAAGTAATGACAGAAGCAAAGACCAGGTATGCCTACGGAAAGCTCCGTGGTACCACTAAGCGGTTTTTCGGCCCTTCCTGGTTCACACATCTGACTACCCGAAACCCCTTTGCATACCTCATCTCTTTATATTTCCTTTCATCAAGGCCACAGAGAGACTGTGGGTGCAACACGAAGGGTAGGGGTGGAGAACGGGCAGGGCTGGGGGTGTGGGGTGGAGAACGGGCAGGGCTGGGGGTGTGGGGGAAGAGCTGGTAAAGACTAGACTAGGAGCCAAAGGACTCCTGCTGGGTTCGAGCCTGTCCCTCAAAGCTTCAACCCCTACTGTTTCACTGCTTCAGTCCCTCTCGGGGTCCGGAAACCAGTGCACGGCCTTACAGCAAGATGAGAAAAGCCGAAGGCGGCACTGAGAAAGCTGCGAGCCAGCTGCCGCCTAGATTACAGAAGCCGGGATTTCCCAGACCCCTTCGCAGAAGGGCGGAGCGTGTCCTCGACGGCCAATCCCCGCGTCCGCACGTCGCCGTCTCCCCGCCCCACCCACTCTGCCTCCTCTCGCCCCGCCCTTCCCCGGGGCTGGTGCGGCCGCGGCTACGTCAGAGCTCGCAGACCTCTGGGTGGCGGCTGCGCCGTTGGCGGGCCGCGGCCTGGACGCGCTGCGGGGAGGGGAGGAGCGAGCGGGCGGGAGCGCGCGCTGGGCCCGCCTCGGCTGCCGCCGCCGCCGCCGCCGCCGCTGCCGCCGCCGCCGCCGCCCGGCAGTAATCTGGGCGGCAGCGGGCGGCGCCGGCTATTGGCCACCAGCCACTTCTGCGGCTGTAGAGAGGAGCGAAGTTCGTTGGTCTCGTGTAGTCCCCCTCTCCCGCCCCCCAGGAGGGGCGAGAGGGAGCCCGCCGCTGATGTCAGGTACGGCCGGCGGAGGCGCCCTGCCCTCATGCTTTGGGTCCAAGGTCTCGACGCCCCTCGCCTTCCCCTTTTCCGAGTGTGCGTGCAGGGTCGGGGGCCGGGGGAGCGAGGCGCGTGGAACCCAGTCCTGGGCGCTGCCAAACAGGTGTCTCGGGGGCTGCGCTGGGGCTGGGGGCGTGCGGGCTCCAGAGAGGGGCGCGGGGTATCGCCTCCTCCCGCGCCTCTGCGCACTCCCGAGGGGCGCCCGCCTCTGGGCCGCTATTTTGTTGACTTGCAGCCTCGTCTCGGTCGCGGGTCCTTCCCTTTTGCCCTCTCCCGCCCCTTCTTGCGCCCTGCCTGCCGTCGGGGGGCGACAGTGAGACGTGAGCCGACCCCGGCTAGGAGCCCCGCCGCTTAGCGGTCCTGCCCCGCCGGCCCTCCCCGCCCCTCTGACCTCTGGCTCGGGCGGGACGCGGCGCTCAGGTGTGGGCTCTCTGCCGGGGCTGTGGGGCTCCCGCGCCACCCGAGCGCCCAGCGAGCCGGCGCCTTCCCCAAGTGCCGGGGGACTTCCTCCGTGCCTTCTTGGATCAGCAGGTTTGTCGGGGGCTCATTTACTTTTTAAAATTTCCCTGCCTTTGGCATCGAGAGCGAGCCAGGTGTGTTCGAGCACTTGCGTGTAGGAGGTGGACGGGAGTTTTTTCCTTGATCCCCCTCCTCCTGGATACAAAGTGGGATGAAATTGGTGGGTGCTGACGAGTGGTGCCTGTACAGCTTTGAACGTGGATAAATTGTGTACACTTAAAAGATGAGTGTGGTGGGGGATGGGGGGTTAGTCTTCCCTAGCTCTTACCCTCTCCCCCTGTTTTTTAAAAATCGCAGACTAATGAAATTTGCTCTGGAAAAGTAGCCTAGGTTTATACCCTAGTTCTCGAAATCCTTATAGATACAGTGATAGATCCTTTTAACGCTTTTCAGATTGGAAACTGTTATGCCAACCATAAACTGATTTCTCTATGAGTGTGAAAGTAAGTTAGGTATAAAGTTAGAACTTGAGTGCCTTCGAGTGAATCATTAGGTCAACTTGTAAGGGACAGAAATATGTACATTTACTAAAAGTTGGGCATAGAACATAGATATCTCTGCCTGGATACCAAAAAAAAAAGTGTTATGCATAATTTCTAGTTGTATAATTCTGGTGTATATTTAGACTGGGAATGTGAGTTTCTAGAAGGTATTTAGAAGACTGCTTTCCACCCCTTTATCAGATCAATGTTAGATGAGCCTTATGCACATGATACTGTGTGTTCTAAGTAAACAACTTATTTATGCAGCCTTAGTATGCAATTTAAATGAATATAAAGTTTTGAGTTACCAAACTACTCCTTTTACCATATGTTAAGTGAAATGGTGATATAGTGTCGAAAGTATGACTCATTTAAAATTCTTCACTGGAAGAATGCTAGTGGAGAACTATGGCTGTCTTCTTAAGTTTGCATAGAATTTCTGTGTCTTGTAACTTAGGATTCAGCATTTTAAGATAGCTGTGGTTTTTCTTAAAATTGTTTTTTAGTATGGATTATACTAGTCCGTATTTCTGAGTAGATTCACTAACCACAAAATCTTGGAATTTTATCACAGACTTATTTAGGTTACATAAAATGAATTAATGTTCACCTAGTCATAGTAACACAGAAGTGTGTCACTAGCTACTTGTACATTAACATGGGCTCACCAAGATGAAAATTGCATTATACAGCTTATAAACTGTATAAACCATGGAAGTTTAAAATAGTCTTTGGTGAAATCATTGATTGGAATTCTTGTGACAGTGCAGCAATAAACAAACATTAAATGAAAAATGGACAGCTTAATACTGAAATTCAGTTGAGATTCACATAAAATTTTAAGCTTCTCAGTACCATCATGTTGCTTTTAGAAAATTTGTTGAGAATTGTGTAAAACAGCTGCTGTACAGATAAGGTGGAAAAACGGGTATGACAATTCTTTTATCCAATATTCAGTGCGAGTAAGGTCATTTATCCTTTAAAAGAAGGAAAAAGGAAATGGAGAATTGTTCCTTGAAAAGAAAAGATAGTATTTTATCTTAAAATCTAAATGTGTATTTAGTAAGTACTTCAGTTTTCACTTTGCAGCTAATTCAAATGTCCAAGGGGAAAATGCATGCCAAAATCCATAGTTTGAAAATAGGAAGTGACCTTGAGGGAAAAAAAAAACAACTGGTATTTGTGAAATAGGGAAGCCCCCCAAAAGTATGAGAAATTATCTAGAACCTGTGTAACGAGTTGCCTGTACATTGAAGGAACACATTGTGAGTACAATATTCAAGTGGGGAGATTCTGAAACAGGAAATGTGATTGATTTACAATGAGAACTCTTAAGTGCATTTTTAAATTGGTAGAACTTGGATAAAAGAATTTGAAATTATGTGCATCTTGGTACATTCTTGGTCACTAGTTTCCTAGGATTGCTGTAACAAAGTATAGAAAACTGGATGATTTAAAACAAGAGAAATCTATTGTCTGACCATTTTGGAGGCTAAGAAGTCTAAAATCAAGAAGTAAGCAGTGTCATGCTTTCAGAGTCCTAAGGAAGGATCTGTTCCATGCTTTTTAGCTTTTTGTGTTGCTGGCAATTCTTGGTATTCCTTGACAGGCAGCTATATCACTTCAGTCTCTGCCACACTTGTCACATGGCATTCTCCCTGTGTGTCTGTGTTCATATGGTGGTCTCCCTTTCTTATAAGGATACCTACCAGTCATCTTTGACTGGGGTCCATTTTAATGACCTCATCTTGATTACGAACCTGCAAAAAGCCTGTTTCCCAATGTGACATTCATAGGTACTGGGGTTAACACTTAAACCCCAATCTTTTTTTTCTTTTAAATGGGAAGGGGACACTGTTATATGTCATTAGTCATATAATTTATCCTTAACATTATTCTGTACATTTTTATTGCCGTATGACAGACCAAATCAGAGGGTGCACAGTGGGAGCAAAGTCGGAGACTTCTAAATTCATTTTCCTGCCTCAGTGAGTGCTGTGCCCAGTTGTAGAGATAAAGCAATAGATAAAAGCCTTTGTCTCATGGAGTTTACATTCTAAAATATTGGGTCTCAAAATCAATATTTTGAATCTGCAACATCACCATCACCGAGAACTAATTAGAAATGCAAACTTTTAAACTCTACTCTCCTCTCCCAAAATCAGAAACTTTTTCAATGAGGCAATTCTGATGCAAACTCAGGTTTGAGGATCATTGATCCAGATGGAGAAAAGCAGTAACAAACAAGATAAGTAAAATACATGTTAGATACTAATAGGTGCTGTGGTTTAGGGGAGACCCTTGAGAAGTAAAGACTTGAGGAGTTGGGAGTGAACCCTGTAATTGGGTGAAGTATATCCCCAGCAGAGAATAGCAAGTGCACACACTCTACCATGCTTGAGAAACAGCAAGGAGCCCAGAGTTAGAACACCACCGGAACAGTAATGTGTTCAGTTTATGAATTTCTATTTGTTATTTTTGATCCATGAAAACCAAAGAGAGATGGAGGATTTTGAGCTTGTGAGAGACATGATCTGATTTAAATTTTGAAAGATCATTTGGTTACTAGTAACAGTGGATTGAAGAACAAGAAGAGGAAAGAAGTGTAAACTTGATTAGGAGGCTGTTAGAGTAGCTGAGAGAGAGGAAGAGAGAAAAAGAAGCTATTTAGACCAGGGTGGCAACAGCAAGTGGAGAAATTAAAAACACACAAAAATGTAGTGAAAGTAAGCTTTTTTCCTCCAACACTACTTAAATTTCAGTCATCCTGTTGCCTTCCTCAAAGACAACTGGTATTACAACTCCCTCCCAACCCCCCCCCCCCCACCTCCCCACTTTGTCAAGGCCCGGAGATGCCTTTGGTTGTCACAGCTAGGTGGAGTGCTGCTGGAATCTAGTGAGTGATCTAAAATTCAATGCTATCTTTACCAAAATTCCAAAGGTGTTTTTTTTTTTTTTCCAGAACTAGAAAAATCCATCATAAAATTAATGTAGAATTTCAACATGCCCCAAAGAGTCAAATCAATTTTGAAGAAGAATAAAACTGAAAGTCTCATACTTCCTAACTTCAAACTTAACTTCATAAAACTACAGTAATCCAAACAGTCTGGCACTGGCATAAAGATATAGGGCAATGGAATAGAAAGCCCAGAAATGAACCATCACATTTTGAATCAAAAGATATTCAACAAGGAAACTAAGTTTATTTAATGGCACAGGGGCGTCTTTTTAACAAAAAAATGCTGGGAAAACGATATCCATATGCAGAAGAATGAAATTGGACGATTACCACATACAAAAAATAACTTGAAATGGATCAAAAACCTAATATAAGACCTAAAACTATGAAACTTTTAGAAGAAAACAGGACAAAAGTTTCATGACATTAGAGTTGGCAGTGATTTCTTTACTATAACATCAGTGGCACGTGCAATAACAAAAAGTAGTCAAATTGAACTTGATGAACATTTTTAAAATTTGTACATCAAAAGACAGAGTAAAAGGTAGAGTAAAAAAGGCAACCCATCTTAACCATTTTTAAATGTGCAGTACGGTGATATTCAGATCATTTAATTGTAGTGCAGCCACCACCACCACCATCCACCATGCATATTTTCACCTGGCAAAGTAAACTCTGTACCCATTAAACAGTGACCTCCCCATCTCCCGTTCCTACCTACTCCTGGCAATCACCATTCTACTTCTATCTTATTTACAATGAGTACCTTTTTTCTTGCTGCTTTCAGTAGTCTCTCTTTGTCTTTTACCAGTTTAATTATTTGTCTTAGTGTGGGTCTCTGACTTCATCTTCATTTTTCTTCAATCTTTTTTCTTCTGTTTCTTCTACTGATAATTTCCATGGTCGTATCTTCAGATTCACAGATTCTGTTTTCTGCCTGTTCAAATCTGCCTTAGATCCCTCTAGTGAGTTTTTTATTTCAGCAGTTGTACTTTTTAGCTCCAGAATTTCTTTTTGGCTTCTTTTTAGTTCTCTATATCTTTATTGATATTTCCATTTTGTTCTTATATTTTTTTCTTGGCTTTGCATTTGTCTTCTCTAAATTCTGTAAGCATGTTTAATATAGTTATTTTAAAGTTTTTTTTTTCTAGGAGAAAAACTCTGTCATCAGGCCTTTCTTGGGAACACTTTTCACTGGCTTTTATTTTTCCTTTGAGTGACTCATACTTTGTGTCTTTGTATACCGTGTGATTTTTTGTTGAAAACTGTGGGCATTTGAACCTGATGATGTCATAACTTTGAAAGTCAGTTTCTCCCCTTTCCTTTGGACTTCCTGGAGCTTTATTCTCCAGAGTTTTAGGTTTCCGCTTGTCAAGGATCAGCCTGAATGTAAACTTAAGGTCTTTTCAGGTCTTGTCTGAACCTGTGCCTTTCCCTGGTCATGCAGTCACTTTCTTATTTCCCCTATACATGTGTTTGCTTTTAATAGTCTTTAATACCTAACTCCCAATGTGAGGAAAAAGAAAAATGAAGGCAGAAGAAAGTCTCTAACCCTTTGAATTCCCTGGCAGTCACTTCTGCTAGAGAGGGCCACCTTGCAACAATGATGGGAGATGCAACAATAGTAGCTCCCTATCTTTGTGTCTGTCCCTATAAACAGAAGAAGAATCAGTGATCAGAAATAGATCTCTGATGTTTGGAGGATAAGGTTCTTACTGCACATCCTATATCCCACAGGCTGTGTTCTTCCTGCTCCTGAAACGTATGCATAATTACCTTCCACTTGGAGGTGGAACGAAGGAAGAGGAATATAGGCAGCTGCTGCTGACCACTGAACTGAATTATAAACTAACTGCTATTTGCAGTCCAAGCAGTAGCCTAGAAATTGTAGGCTTTTAATAGACTCCAGAATTCCAAAATACTTACATCAGATTCTGCTCCTGTAATTGTTGTCCAGGTTGGGAGACAGACTCCTTGTGCTTCTTATTCACCATTTCCTCTAAGCTAGCACTGATTTTTTGTGTCCACAGCCATATGGATTTTGCCTTTCCATTTATTGAAGTTTTGTTTTACATTCTTTATATAAATGGAATTAGTTTATTTACGTATAGTCTGTATGTTTCTAGTTATGTTTATTCTTTATTACTTATAACTTCTTTATTATTGCAGTGTAATCACCAATTATCATTGCTTGTCTGTGTATTAAGTGATTGTAGTTTCTCAATTATCATTGCAGGAAGGGAATGCAATCTTAACTATGATAGTGATTTTCTTAGGCTCAAAAGGTAAGCACTTTACAGAAAATGGCACCTGAAAATGATTACTTTTCTTATGAAGATGAGGTGAATACACATCAGGAGCAGAGGTCATGATCCAGAAGGAACAAGGGTAAACATTTAAAAAATAACTTAATACTAGGTAGTGTTGTGGCCTTCTTAACCATGTAACGGATAGGTTTTCTGCCCACTATTGGGAATAGTCAGGTGGGGAATTTATAGGGAAAATATATTAGCTACTTCTAGGAGATTTTCAGTATGATAGAAACAGAATAATGTCGTCTAACTTTTGGTGTTAGAGAAACTATTATGAATGCAAAAAATATTTATGTTTTATGAAACAGTAACAAAAGTGTTCTCACTTTTGAACTTCTGAGTCTGGAATGAGAATTTTTTTTTATTTTTAGGGTTTTTTTTTAATCAAATTTTATTGACTTGCCATTCATTTACAAAGCCATATAATTTTGTGATTATACTTCACACTTCAGTATGTATGCACACCTCCCTTGCCTTCCACCAAAGCTCCAAGGCCAGTACACTCACCTTACCTCCTCTCTACCCACTTCCTTTCCCTCCCCTTTGGCAACCGCTGTAGTTTTCACAGTTATTTTTGTTTTATTGTGCCAGTGTGTTTTCTTTCGTTATTTATGTTCCGCAAATGAGTGAAACCATCTGATAATTGTCTTTCAGTCTCTGACTTATTTCATTTAACTTAATCACCTCAAGATGTATTCCTGTTGCCCCAAAAAGCACTATTTCATCTTTTTAAAAAACTGAATAATATTCTACTGAGTTTTTATATCACATTTTCTCTATCCAGTTATCCATTTATGGAAATTGAGCTTGATTCCACGTCTGCTGTGAATAATGCTGCTGTGAACATAGGGGTGCAGAAATCATTTGTGTTAGCGTTTCCGTATTCTTCAGATAAGTACCTAAAAGTGGTATAATTGGATCATATGATATTTCCAATTTTAGTTTTTTAGATCTTCCCTTTCCTATAGAATTTCTGTACCAGTTTACATCCTATAGAAATATTTTTTAAAAGAATTGTAATTTGAGACCTAATATAACTTGATTTTAATTTGTTTGTGCTGTGTTTTGTAACTTTTGGATTGTTAATTTTTTTCTTATCCTTACATACTTCCCAAGATTTGTAAAAATTCAAGATTCTTTCTAATGCTAAGGTTTTGTAACTTCAGTGCTCATAACATACATCAGAGTCATTCGGTAAAGGCAGTGTTTTTGTTTTTTCTATTTCTATAGTCTTTTTTTTTTTTTAAAGATTTATTTTTTATTTTTACATACAAGTTGGGGTACAGGCCAGAGGCATGGGGCGATGAGAGGGTTCACCAGAGACAGAGCGGGAAGCAGAACAGGCAGATCAGAAATACACTGCTGAGGGGAGCAGCGGGCAAGGCAGGAGAGGTCTGCCGCACCATGTGGGATTCTCCCGGGCCGGGCGTCGAACTCGCGTCGCCCCTACCGACAGCTCCACAGCGCAGCGCTTAACCGCTGCGCCACCAGGGAGACCCTATTTCTATAGTCTTAATAAATCAGAGAAAAAAAGTTTGTCTCTCTCTCTCTGAATTAATATCTACTGTTATATAGTTCATTTGAGGTGAATACACATCAGAGGAACTAACATATATAATTCATGTTATATGTCTAGGTTATGGCTTTGGATTGTAGGAATAGAAAAGCTTGAAGTGATAGGTAAATACATAATGATTATGAGGGCATGACTTCACGCAGTGATAACACACTTCATTTTTACTCCTTTTTGAGTAGTAAAGTGGTGAGAGACTTCTTTTAAAGTTCTGAAAAAACTATTCATGACTTTAGAGACTTAGATATTTTTTGAAGCAGTTTTATATTATAAATTAGGCAATATGAATATAGATGTCTATTTGGGAAGGTCCTTTAAACTCTCCAACCACCCTCTACCCCCTCTGAAACCAGCAAACATAAAAGCATGTTACAAGCCAGGCAATGTGTTAGATGATGATATCATTAAGAGCCATCACTGAGGAATTCATAGTCTAGTGGAAAGAGATGACATACTACAATACAGTATGGTAAGCACTTAGTTGCTGTGAATGAAGGAACAGGGAACTGTTTGATGGAAGAGCAGTTAATTTGACTATGAAATGGATCATGGAAAGTACAAGCACTCTTCTTTATACAGAATTGAGGAGGACACTCCAGGCAAAAAGAGTAGAATGACCAAAGTCATTTACATGAAAGACCATGGCAAAGTTGAGGATGACTGAATATAGGGTTTATGGAGAAAGCTGTATAGAAATAAGAGAGCAGGAAGATACGCTAGATCTTGTGTACCAAGTAAGCAATGTGGCCTTGCGTCTATGGCATTGGAAGGTGTTTGGCTTTTTATACAAGACTACTCTGTGATGCTTTATGAAGTTGTTGGAGAAGAGATGTAAAAAAAAAAAAAAGAGCTGAACCTATGGAAGAATGAATAAGAAATGGAGGGGGGAAAGTCATCTTACAGGGTAAAATAAATATGGAGATAAAGCTTGATTGGGAAGTTATAGGTGGAGTAGGTAAAGTGAAATACTTTGCCTTCTTATTTCAAATCAATTAATGTTGATTGTCCTACTATATTGTACAAATAGACAGTCATGTCAGTAAAGGTAGCTAACCTCTCTGAGTTCATCTGTATAATGGAATTAATGATTCCTAGTTTATGTTTATAAGTAATCCATGTAAAGGTTTTAGTTCAGGGCCCAAATGTTAGCTATAATTGTCTTTCCTTTTCTGTTATTTACAAAGATGTTATTCGTATCAATAATGATATTTACTGAAAGTTAAAGATAATCCTTTCTGAGTAATAAGATTTAGGCTGAATCTTTTTTTTTTTTTTTTTAAGATTTCTTTATTTATACATACAAGCTGGGGTACAGGCCAGAGGCGTGGGGCGGCGAGAGGGTTCACCAGAGACAGAGCGGGGAGCAGAACAGGCAGACCGATGTAAATACACTGCTGAGGGGAGCAGCGGGCGAGGCAGGAGAGGTCTGCCGCACCATGTGGGATTCTCCCCGGCTGGGCGTCGAACTCACATCGCGCTGCCGACAGCTCCACAGCGCAGCGCAAAACTGCTGCGCCACCAGGGAGGCCCCTGAATCCTTTCTTCATGCTATATTATATTTCCTAATTTTTTTACAAAAATAATAGCACAAAACTATCCCTTCAAAAATAAAATAAAATAGAAATTTTAGTTGGTCCAGCATTTCTTTTGCATCTGGAATCTTTGTTGTGGAGCCTGGAAATCTGAATTTCTTAAATGTTCCTCATGTAATTCTGATTGTGCATCAGATTTGGCAAACAATTGGCATTGGTAACTTTCCCCTAGTCATTTTGAATTAATACATATTGAAGTCCCTTTAAGGTACAGTGTGGTTAAGCAATGTCTTTAATTCTGTCGTACTATGGCACTCTTGTTAAGAATCTAAAGAACTGAGAATGATTTTTGCCAAAATTGAGTGGGACTTGAGGTACATTCCACCCACGTGAGATTACTGTTTTATTTGAGAAACAGGAAGAGGGTTGGGGGGAATACAGAAATGTACTCATAAAGAAGGAATCCTTGAGAATTGGAAGGGGCTAGGGTAAAAGCAACAGGGACGAGCCAGCATATGCTGACTGATAAATGTTCTGGAGGAGGAAGAGGAAGAGTACGGCAGGCATCAGAGTGCATCACAAAATATATGTAGATAAAAAACAAATTATGTAATATCAAGAAGTCAGTTTTCCTTCCACTCCCTGCCCAGGACAGTCGCCTTACTGAAAAAGTACCTCTTTAGCTTAGAAAACCCTATCCATAAATATATCACTAGCTTTCTACAAACAATAAATTCTTCATGTTGTGCAAGTAGACTTGTTCCAAAGCTATCTTCTTGGAGAGCAGTTGGGTGGCAAGTTAGTATTCATAGTTACTAGAGCTAGATCAGCACTTCCTTCCCTTCAGGTATCTACTGTGATAATGAAAGTAGGGATTTTTCTCAGGCCTGCAGTTTTTAGTCACAGTGCTTTCTAAGTGGTACTGAACGTTATTGTGACTAGTGCTTTCTCCTCCAGCAAGGGGAGTGGTGGACTCTGTAGCAGTGGTAAATTCAGTTGGACTTAAGCCTTTCTAATACTGTGAAGTGATTGTATCTGTTTTTAAGGTGAGGAAAGTCACAGCCAGTACAAAAAGAATAGAAAAAGCAAAACCAGTGTGCTAGAAGTAATGTCAGTGTGAGAATCTGAAGATGTGTAGTTGCTTTCAATATGGCTTCTAACTAACATTACCTTAATAGCCTTCATCTAGGTTCACTGCTGCAATCTTATCATGCCAATCTATCTATATTGTGCCAGTATATCTGTATTTACCCTAAGACATTTGAAGCTATCTCTATTTTTCTTGCCTTCATGTTTTCAATTCTTGGTACAGTAAATCCTCAATGTCATTGATTGTCAGTCGATTCTTGGAAACTATGAAAGGATGTATAACAAAGCCAAATCCTCACCTTATATTGTTTCGTTCAGCTGGGAGTGGAGGACCTGCTGTCCTTTCAAATCATTTATGTATTGTAGGTCAAGTCTTAATAAGGCATTTTCTATGCACAGGGTCAGTCAGACCAAACCAATAATAAACTCTAACAGCTGACTTCAAAACTGAGGCAACCTGGCAGTGTGGGAGTGAGAGAGTGAAGTGGCCCAGTGGAACATGGTGGGGGATTGTTGGGGCACTGGTGTGGGCAGGGTATGAAAGTGTACATTTGTAGAGGTTTAAACCTACAACTCCCAGAGCAGATACAAAGATGTAAACTTACTTTACCTAAATAAACATAATCTGGGGGAAAAGTATGTCCCCCCCAAAATCCCAACAACAAGTAATGATTCTTTTCACTAACCAGTTAGCAGATCTGAGCTAAGATACTTAAACTTAAGGAACTTGTTCACGTTTAAAACAGTAAGACTTATTTGTACTTCATAAGAACAGTGAAAATTAGAAGAAATACCTCTTTTTAAAAAGGTACATTTCCATGAAAGACAGAACTCACATACCAAATAGATACTTGACTAGTTTTCTTTGAATTTTTTGAATGTAATCTCAGACCAGTTCTGTTTAGAGCAAGGTACAATGAATTGGACTTCACATAGTCAAGATTTTAAGAGTAAACAATCACTTAAGTCTGAAGGGATATTTTCCCTTGGATTGCACATTACTCCTTTTGGACATAGGATTTTGCTGAAGGTCCATTTGACGGGGAAGAGTACAGTAAAGAGGAAGAATTTGAGACCCCTCTTCTCACCTTCTCTCCTCCCACCAGGGAAAACAACAAATAAACTTGATAGGCTTTTTTCTGCTTTCTGGGAAATTGATTGGGGAGAGTTCCGTGGAGTTTATGAATACTCTCCATGCCTGAAAACATACCTTTCTGAACTTGAAGGTATAGTTAAGATAAGAACAAAGGAGTTAACAGGTGCCTGCTAGTTTCATTCTGGCTATTTACCTTTCAGCTATTGAACAATTTTGCTCACACTTATTCCTTACCTCTAAACTTCCTCTTAGAGTCCTCCTTCTCAAACTGGAATTAACTATTCAAGAGAGGGCCTGAGGTGCAACATAGAGGATGAACATGATATAGATACATGACACCAATTTTACACTTAGATTTTGGGATAAATATTTTTATATTAAACATATATTAAATGGGATATAGTGAAAGTTCACATGAAGATAATTTTTATATAAACGTTACTAAAATGAATGTTCATACAGAAAAGTATGTATCATATATGTAAAGCTCAATAAATATCACAAAAATAACAACATAATCACTAATTTGTCTGATATTAACATACATTAACATAGTATTTGGATGGTATATCTTTTTCCATTCTTTTGCTCTTAACACTTTTTGCTCCGCTCACGTATTCACGTATTCACGTGTTCATCTAGTCTCCAGTTTTTCACGCCACGGTGGATTTATTTGGAACTATTAGGAGCTATTTCTTTGATTGTACTCAGTCTAGCAGCTTTAATTTCTACGCATTTAAAATTTCATTAAAATATATCCAGTAGTTCAGGAGCTGTGTGTGTTTTATTGAATGCTTATACCATCCATGCAGTGGCACAGAAAATAGCCGGCACGAGAAGTGTTAACTTCCTGAACATATTTAATGTATGTCTCTTATAAGCAGCATATAAGTGGGTTTTTTTCCTCTAGTCTGAATGGCAATCTTTATCTTCTTTTGACTTTTTCAGTCCATTTATGGTTAAAGTAATTGCTGATGTATTTGGGTTTAAATCAACCATGTTACTATTTGTCCCACCTATTCTTTGTTCACGTCTCTTTTTTTACCTTGTTTGTGATTAAATACTATTCGAGTTTTAGTTTACATTCTTTCTTTAATGATTATACTAACCAATGACATTGTGCATCCTTAGTCTTTTAAAATCTAATATTAATTAGTACTTTTACCACTTCTAGTCAACAAAATGATTTTAGAATACCTGAATGCCATATTCCCCCTCATACTTTTTCTACCAGCTTTGTCACTTGTTTTAATGATAATAGGAATATATTGTGGGAATATGTTTTATTAACATATAGCCACTATTCATTGGAATTTATTTATATATGTACCCATTTTATGACCACCACCCCCTTCCAAAACACCTCTGAATTTTCATCTGGAATTCTTTTCTTCCTGCCTGAAGAACCTAGTATTTCTTTAGAGAAGACTTGATGGTATAAATTCACTCATTTTGTTTTTCTGAAAGCTTTGTATTGAAGGTCATTTTTTGCTGTGGCTGCTTTCTTTATCTTTGGTTCTTAGCAGTTTTACTGTAGTAAACCTTGTATTTTTTTGTTTTTTTCTTTCTTGAGGTTCATAGAGCCTTTCAAAGGTGATACCAAATTCTGGTTACAGCTCTCCTGTCACAGCAAAGTGTTACATCTCTCTTGCCACAGCAGTAGTGTTACAGCTCTTGTTTTGTAGCTCAAGTATTACAAGACAATTTATTGGTGGGAAACTCAAGGAGCTCTTGTGCAGAATGCCCAGGGAGCTCTTTAAAGGAGCTCAGTCTGCTTTATGCAAAAGAAGTTTTCAGTCTTTGAAATTTTGGTTGATGGAACGTTTCAAGCAGCAATTGTCGAATTTCAGTCCTGCAATGGCAAGTTGGTGTATTTTCATTTTCATTTTCTTCTTGGCTTTGGTGTATTTTCATTTTCTTCTTCTTTGGTCTGTGCCTAGCCCAGATTGCATGGGCACCTGAATATGAGTGGAACCTAATCCTCAACAGCCTCCCAGTGTGGTTGTTACCTAGACTCCAGTTAGCTCCATGTGCATTTTTCTTTCTTTATCAAGCCTCTACTATGAGGTTGGTAGTCTTTTGTCAGTTTTAGAAATTGTTCAGTCATTATTTATTCAGATAACGTTTGAACAATTGTAAGTCTCTTTCTTTAGAGGTTCTGCTACAGGGCAGGGAGAGGGGCACCCCAGAACCCTAAACCTGCCCATTCTGATCAGGTTCTGCTGTCTACTGCATCAAGACAAAACATACAAGACCTTTAATGGAAAGGAACTTTAATACAATTAGTGTGCAATAAAGAAAAGGAGAAGAATAAAGTTTCCAAATCAAGCCCCCAAAGTTACCCATTCCTTCGTGGGTAAATTTCCAGCCAAATAGGGTTGGCTCAAACAAGATCCGAAAGCCTGCCACAAGTCTACAGCACCTTCTGGTGGGGACCCATTAGATAAGGGCAGAAGGGGCCCAGCACCTCTGGGACAGAAGGAGCAAAATCAAGGTAAAACCTGCTATTGTTAACCTCACCCTGGGTCTCTCACCCACATCTGTTTCAGCTAAGCCAGGGCCAAGAAGCCAGCGCAGTTTCTTCACATGTCTCTGTTCCATGTGCCTCCTCCAGGTCTCCTTCTGGCTCTCCATCCTGCTTCGTTCCTTCTCCAGTCTCTTCTCTAGCTTCTTTTTCCTCCCCGTTCAGCTCCACCCTTCCTTGGGTGGGGCAGGGAACCTGGAACCTCCCCTTTTCCTGGAGCTCACCCTGTTACAGTTCCAATTAACATATGTATCACACCTTTCAACTATATTCCTCATGTTTCTTTTGTTCAATTCTTTATGTTCCATCCTTTTGTCTTTTCACTTAGCTTTCAAATTATTATTTTTTTCTTTATATGTGCCTACTTTATGCCTAATTTCTTAATCTTGTCATTTAATTTTTTGGCTAGTTAAGAATTACTGTAAAGTCAGTGATAGAAATATCCCTTATCTGAGTTTCCTGTAAGTTTGTTTCTGTTTTCTACTTTTTTTCTTTGTTTTCAGTCAAACCTTTCATTTTGATGCCTGTTATTTTTTCATTGTATATCCCTACCCAAAAATGATAATGATAATTTGAAGTTCTTCATGATTTCATATTTTTCCAGGAAATTTTAGAGTTGAGCAGATCATCCTAATTATCTAGTCAGTGGTTGAGGTTATTCCAGCCTGGGCTTCATTCCCTGTGAAAGTTGTTATATTTCTCTGTTATCCTTATATATAGATTATTGTCTTTTAGGATCTCAAGAGGAAATTCTGAGTGTTTTCCATGTCCTCTTCTTGGCATACTTTGAACTCTTTTCTCCTCTGCCTTTCAACTAATGCTACTTCTATCAGAGTCAGTAATTTTCTTGAGGAGTAAAGCCATATCAAATGTGTAGCCCAGCTCTTAACTTCTTTATTCCAGATTTTGACCCCTTTCATTCTCACTGCCTTGGTATCTTACCAGTGTCTTCAAACACGTATTTTTGCACTTTGCTCAGTTTTTCTGGTTGTATTCAGCTGGATGAATTAGGCTAGACTGGACGTTGAACCACATGAAGTTATTTTGGTTTTGCTATTAATGTTCTAGTGGTGATTGTTGGTTTGGTTTTTGATTTTTACAAAACATTCAAGTAGTTTTGATTTGGGGGAGGCTCATTTCTCTTAGATCCCCTACATTCACTACACTTGTCCATTGTCCTCTGCTATTAATGAAGATCGGGTGACAATTTTAAGAAATATAATGGAAAAAGCACTGACTTTGTGAGCAGACAGACTTGGCTCTTCTTGAATGTGTCAGCTTGCATAAGTCATAAATTTTTTAAAAATTCTAATTCTTAATGACATTCATAGTGAAAATGAAGAATAAAATTTAACTTAAATTTTATTTCAGATGAAATAAAGTTTGGATTCCACCTGACAGGTGGTCAATGCTTAGCAAACTTATTTTTTAAATTGTCTTGGGTATTTGGAAATTGTAGACTAAGGACCATTCTTACAGGAATTTAAAAGTTTACCATGCAGTGATTATTAGCAAATCCTTTAAAGAGGGTCTGTATGTCAGGTTTGGGACAGTTCAACAGGCATTTCTTAAATAGCCACTATGTCCTGGGCCCCCTACTTAATCCTGGTGTTAGGTGTTCCTATTCATCATCTTGCAGTTCAGTGAGATAACTGAAAGATGTGAGCCGGTGAAGGTTGCATCCAACATTGCAATGAAGCTTGGGTATTAAAATTACGGGAGTGGGCAGACTTTATATAAAGGGCCAGATGGGCTTTATGGGATATATTACCTCTTATGTAACTATTCAACTCTGCTGTTACAGTGCAAAAACAGCCACAGCCCACAGACAAATGAATGGACACGGGTGTGTTCTAGTAAAATATTATTTACAGAAAACAGGTGGTAGACTGGTTTTTGCCTCATGAGTCCCTGAACTGCGCTGATTCTAGCCCTCCATAAACTAGGAATGATTTTTTACATTAAAGCTGTTTCATAGTAAAGAAGATAAAGAATATGCAAGTGGCCATATGTGACCCACAAAGCCTGATGTATTTTATTTGTAGTCCTTTATGGAAAAAGTTTACCAACCCATGGGCTAGAGAATAGATGATTACTACCAAAAGAGAAAAAATTAAAATCTAAATACTATCATGGTAAAGGAAAAAAAGAATGAGGCAAGCAAGTGTGAGTCCACAAAGAATCCTGGTGCAAAGAACAGGAAATTCTGTGTGCAAATACATATTTACTCATGCCTCATCCCACCAATGCTTATCCTAGTCTCTATTCATTAATTTTTTTGACTTGTCTATAATGTGCTGTTTACCTGCAAAGAGAGGGATAAACTCATAGATAAAAATGAATAAAAATGAAATACTTTTAGGAATGTTTTATTTGGAAGAAATTAACTTTCCAGTATTGCTCAAAGTTATCAGACTTTTTACTCTTGGTATGTAATTGTCTTAATAATTTATGACATCCTGCTACTTTTTTTTTTTTTTTTTTTACAGAAATACACTATCGGGAAATGGCCTCTAAATCTTGGCTGAATTTTTTAACTTTCTTCTGTGGATCTGCAATTGGATTTGTTCTCTGTTCTCAGCTATTTAGTATTTTGTTGGGTGAACAGGATGACACTCAGCCTAATATTCTTCATAATGATCCTCATGCTGGGCATTCAGATGATAATGGACAGAATCATCTAGAAGGACAGATGAACTTCAATGCAGATGCTAGTCAACATAAAGGTATGGTTTATTAAAGAGTAAGCACAAACAGTGTGTTTCAGTTTATAAGTGTTAAGAGAATATAAAAAAAGTTAGGGGAATTTTGTTATATCATTCTTTTTATGAAAATGAGCTTATGCAGATACTCAAGTTTGCTTCAGGAGAAAGAAATTTAAATCTGAAACACCAATTTATTTAGGGAGTTACTAACTTTGAATTTGTGTTTAAGTAGTTCAGAAGCCATAATTTCAGGAAAGAAAACTTTTCAGATCAGATTCGTTCTAGCTTACTTTTGCTATTGTACCTTTGCTAGCAAAGATTCTTGATATCTTATTTTAGTCTCAATTTATAAATATAAATTATGTATACATAGTTCTCAAGTTATATTCACATATAAATCTCAATTTATATTTTTATCAGTAGCTAATATAATCTTTTCTCCTTTTAAGAGGTGTCAAAAACTGGGGAAGTCAGAAACTAAAGATATGTTATAATGATTTTATTATCTCCTAATCTCCTATCTCTGACCAGATTTTCTCAATTGAAATCTCTGTGTGCCCCTTAAAATGTTGGTTTTCTCCAAGTTTCTGTCCTTTGAAACTCTCTTTGCTGGTGTGATGTCATCACTGCCTACAATTTTAATTTCCAGCTATTTCTTACTACTTTTTTCTTGGCCTACTTCCAGGCTCTATGAGAAGTCATTAACACAATTCAGTTATCTCTACAAATTGTGATTTATTTGACAAACAAGAATACAAACAGCTTGAAAACAAATGAATACAGAGATCCCCTCCCCCTCCCTTAAGAGTTATTAATCTTTCTGACAGTAAATTACTTTTGACCTGCCTCTTAAGCTGAAGTTGAGTGGCAAGGTATCAAATCCTGGTTGAATTTTATGAACTGGCTATATGCACACTATTACAAAGTATGTCACATTGTGTGAATGTTTATATAACAGTGAGTCAGCTCTGAGTAGATAGTCTGTGTTCTACCCTAGAGCAGTTTGATCACTGGGCACTGGCTCATGTATTATCACTCCAGGTGTTCTAAAGATCTTTTGGAGCCGGAATTCTTTACTGTAGGCCCAGTAATTAGGTCCCTACACGTCCTGCTAGATGCTTTACAAAATGTGGGTTATGCAGAAAGGCCATCTAGTCCTCTCAGACTTATGTGTAAATCAAACTCCTTTTCTTTTCCTTCCTACTCATGAAACTTGTCCTCCTTCTTATATTCCTTATTACCATCATCCTAAGTCACTTGCCAATCAATGCCACTTGTCACTGAATTCTAACAATTCTACAACTTCATCACTTTTCAGAATTCTCTTTGCAGTCCATAGTGGTTTTCTCTTAATTCAGTCCTTCATTTATTCTCATGTACCTACCTATACTACCAAACTTAATGTTTTTTGTCCTTTCTTCTAGTAAACTTCTATTTAAAAACCTATTTTTTTAATATTATCTCTTAGTTTTTCTAGTATTGCTTTATCTCCCCTTTTTCTCTGTTCTACCTAGTTCCCATTCCTCTGCTCTATCGGATTTAACACCACTGCTATCTTTTCCCACAGCACATTGAACCTATGCGCATGCCTTTGTTATAGCATTTCTTAATATGTGGCAAGTATTTGTTGCATGCCAAGCTTCTCTACTAGATTGTGATTTCTTCTGTAGTAGAACATATGTCTTATTCATCTTTTCATTTACTGTGCCAGCACATGCCTAGTATAAAGCACTTTATGAATGAATAATTGAAAGAATATCTGTTGTATCCCAGTAGTGGGGAAAGAGTTATATTTATGTAAGGGAAGTATTTAGGGAATTCCTTCCTACAGGATTTGGTCTATTTGTATAGCGAGGCAATTGGGGTCCTCAAGTATGTGAATTAACTGAATGCTCTCTGACTGAAAATAGGATGGGATAGTGAATTCTTTAGTAGAGGGTCGTGAGAATATTTTCATATCCTGCCCAAACTTACTTTCTGTTCCCATTTAGTCAGTGAACTAGATTTTCATCTCTGCAGTATTAATTTTATCACAAGATTGAGCTTTTGTAACTCACTAGTTGTTCTTTAATGATATGCTTCCTCAGGATTCTGCCTAGACTGCTACTACAGAATGTGGTTTGCAGACTCATACTATTTCACAACTAAATAAGTGTTGAAATGAGGGTTAAAGAGAAACTTGTATGCTAATTTGACAATAATTTTGTCTAAATATAAATACAGAATTTAAGACTTGTATTTTGTTTTTTTTTGTTTTGTTTTTTTTACTTTTCTAGTAATTCTTTTTCAGCGTATTTCTTAAAGTACAAGTTTCTGTGACTATTAGAAATAATAGTTGGTGTTCGCCAAGCACTGATCTGAAATCTTACACTTGTGCTTGGTCTCAAAATGTGCTTGGTCTTGGCAAGGACCTTGTGAATTGTTTGTTACCTGTCTGCATCCAAATAAAAGCTTGCACCAGAATATAAATCAGTTAGGCTGATTAGTTATGTAAGAGGGTAGTCCCCAGGAAAAGGGGAAGTTCCAAATTCCTTGCTCCACTGATGGGAAGCAGTTAAAGCGGAATATTTTAGGGGAGCAGCAAGACTTCCTCAAAAGGGGCTAACTTGACGCTAACCCCTTATTTCTTTGCAAACAGGACTTCAAAAAACACTGCTGTAGACAGATTATGGCCTTTACCTATCCTTTTGTTCTGTTTTCTGTCTGGTTGGTTTGCATTTTGAAATGGAGTATGTTACTATCAGAAGTAATCTAAGTCCTGCATTAACTCCTAATTTTCAAACTGGTTTAGTCATGAAAAACTTTTTAAAGCCACCTCTCGGTACCTGTAGGAATTTCTAACAGTGAACTCTTGTGAGTTCCAAAATGACCTGCCACTTAAGCAGCATATCTTTCCTGCTCTTCAGAAGCTTGTTCAGAGCTGTGAGGAATTCTAGTCTGTTGCAGCTTATTTTGTAAAATGAGATGCATAGACTATCCAACACAGTGCTTTATATACATACAAATCACCAGGAGAACTTGTTATATTGCAGATCTGATTCAGTTAGTCTGAGGTGGGGCCTGAGATGCATTTCTAACAAACCGGTAGGTGATGCTGATGCTGCTTGGTCAATGACCCACAGCTCACATGGTAAGAATTTAAGTCATAGTGACAACTCTCATTGACTCCTACTAAGCACCTAGGTAAGATTGACATGAAACCAATAAATCATTAAGTCAGTTCTCATTAGATGGAATTTTACTTTCAGCTAAATCTCTAATGATAAAGAGGTAAACAGAAGGGGAGAGGATCTTTGAAATTGTTTAAGAAAATTGTCTTTTTCCAAATATGGCATGATTTCACTCTTGTAGTATATAGAGAAAGCAAACAGGCAGATAGAACTAAATTAAACAAAAATAAACCTTTGGACTTTAAGATTGATTAGTGATTGCCAGAAGGGTAGAGAGAAGCAGTGTGGGTAAATTAGGACAAAGGAGACAATGGCATGTGAAGGATGGAATTGGATTTTTAGTGGTAAACTTAATGGAGTATATATACATGTTGATTCTCAAAGATGTAGTCAGGAAACTTAAATACTGTTATAACAATGTTACTTCGATAAAAAATATTTTTAAATGAGCTATCAAAAAAAAACTAAAAAGAAACTGTCCTTTTCAATATTTGGGTTTTATATCTATATAACTAATACATTTTTTGTTTAATAGATGAGAACATAGACGTCGCAGAACACCTCTATCAGAAAGTTAAAATTCTTTGCTGGGTTATGACAGGGCCTCAAAATCTAGAAAAAAAGGCCAAACACGTCAAAGCTACATGGGCCCAGCGTTGTAATAAAGTATTGTTTATGAGTTCAGAAGAAAATAAAGACTTCCCTGCTGTGGGATTAGAAACCAGAGAAGGCAGAGACCAACTATACTGGAAAACAATCAAAGCTTTTCAGTATGTTCATGATCATTATTTAGAAGATGCTGATTGGTTTATGAAAGCAGATGATGATACTTACGTTATACTAGACAATTTGAGATGGCTTCTCTCAAAATACAACCCTGAAGAGCCAATTTACTTCGGGAGAAGATTTAAGCCCTATGTAAAGCAGGGCTACATGAGTGGAGGAGCAGGGTATGTACTGAGCAAAGAAGCCTTGAAGAGATTTGTTAATGCATTTAAAACAGACAAATGTACACATAGTTCCTCCATTGAAGATTTAGCACTGGGGAGATGCATGGAAATTATAAATGTCGAAGCAGGAGATTCCAGAGATACTAGTGGAAAAGAAACTTTTCATCCCTTTGTACCAGAACACCACTTAATCAAGGGTTTTCTACCTAAAACTTTTTGGTACTGGAATTACAACTTTTATCCTCCTGTAGAGGTAAGTGTAGAAACTTTTTAATGTATAAATACTTAAGACCAACTTTTGTTTACTTTTCAAAAATATTGTGTTTGTTTTTTCATCCATTAACTAAGAATCCCCTTTCGTCTTTTTATAGACAGTGGAATATAACAAAACAGGTGAGCACAGGAGTGTCAGCCAAAATCATTCGGCAAATACTGGTAATATCATATGCCAGGCACTAAGCATAGAGGTCAATATGGCATGTTCTGGTTCTCATGAACCTTACATTCTGGATGAGACATCTAATAAACAGGCAGACTAGTTACGGTGAAATAGGATTTTAGGTAATGGGAAGTGTCTTGAAAATAATTAATGTGTTGTTAAAGGGATGGATAGTGACCACAGTGGAGTGGAATTCTTTGGTTTGGATGATTTAGGAAGGCCTTTTTAAGGGGTAACTTTTGAACCGAAAATGAAATAACGTTAGAAAGCAGACTGTTCCTCCTACAAATTGTAAACTCACTAGATGTTAACCCTTTGCACTCCGAACCATTCTGGACATTGGCTACCAGCTACTCGACGCTACTTTGCAACGGAAACGTGCATTTACAGACCCCCGTATTATTTAGTATAATTTTGGAACCAAGTAACGTATTATAATGATATTGGACTTATATGAATTGGGTGACATCGAGGAATGTATATTTGCAAAAAAACCCAATATTTTATTGTTTATAATTTTGTACAGTATGATAAGTTTTATAACACTCCCCAATATGCATTGCAGGCTGATTAGTGCACGTTCTCTTCCGACACAAAACCCGCTGACATTTCTTGTATATATCTTAGTAATGTTACGATATTTTGATTTAATTTCTTGTGCCATTTCAATATAAAATTTCAGGGAAACATGCATGTCTCAAAAAGTTGCGTTGAAATAACTCAATTCCCCGTAATCCCTAATAAACTGCAATGTCCCCTGAGAGGGGACATCCGAGTGATATGCTAGAATTCCGATGTCCTCTGAGAGGGGACAGCGGAGTGCAAAGGGATAAACTGCAATGTCCCCTGAGAGGGGACATCCGAGTGATATGCTAGAATTCCGATGTCTTCTGAGAGGGGACAGCGGAGTGCAAAGGGTTAAAATATTCCATTCCACAATGCACAGACATAGAATTTAATAACAATGAATTTTCTAGCTTAAAATGTGAGTCCCACTGAGTCATGAAATCCTGACTTAGAACATCTGGCCCAAACTTTATTATAAGCATTGAAAGAAAACTTTTAACCAAATTTGTGCTGCTTTTACTATCAACCATCATTGTTTTTTTGGTACTCATACAAACACAATAGTTAATCCTCATAGTAATTCTGCATGTATTTATTTACTTTTTAAAATTGTGGGGTTTTTTGGTTTTTTTTTTTTTGATTGAGGGAGTTAGGTGACTTGCCTGTCCCCATTAGTGGTCTAGATAGTATTGTAAACCACTCTGATTCGAAACTCTCTCAAAATCATGAGTTCCTCTCTGTGAATGATGGGAAATGTGCCCCAAAAGGAAGAGGGATATGGGGATATGTTAAATCAATGCTCTGTTTTGGGGATAAATTCCTTTTTGAGGATAAAATGTAGTAAACATTTTAAAGTTCACATCTATATGTATTGGGACTGATTAAAACCTTATGCTACCATTTTACTGCTATTGTAGATGCAGTAATTTCCCAGACTATAAAACAGATGTATTGCCAAGTCTGTCTTTTAATAGTCTATTTTTGTTTTATTTTAATGAAGATGCTGTTTTGATGTAACCTTTCTTAGTATATATCGACCTTTCCGCGATTACTTGACTTCTTCTCTGTTAAATTCTACACCTCTTCTCATATAAAAGTATACCCAAATTAAAGGACACTACAAATGCATGTAACAAATACACTTAAATACATATATGATTTTGTGAAGAATATCTGCTATTCATAATAGGCATTAATAACAAAGAGACGTGATAATTGTCATTATCTTGTAACCAGTTAAATATCCTTTTCCTTTAGAGTACTGCCCACTATTTCCACTTACAAATATACTTTCACAGTATGTTTTATGTGAACAAAATAAATATTTCTGTAGGGTATGTTTTATTTAAATTGCAGTGGGTTTTTAAATGGATCTCAAAATTATTTTCTCCCTATACAAATATATTTAGTTATATTAAGACTATAAAATAGACATGGAATTGACATAATTGACTCAACTTTCTAATATTGCCTATTCTCTATGAGGGGGTGCTATATAAATCCAATATGAAATTAAAATTCCATTATTCATCCATCATTTAATAGGTTTTCTTCTTTCTAATTGAGTTACTATTTTCAAAGCCCTTCTAACTTTCATACATACATTTTTTTTCTCTGTAGTAATCATTGAAAATATACTGTAGAAAATTTTTATCTAGGAAGTCAGAATATGAGATATTCTGGTTAATCAGTTATATTTTTAAATTGTTCATTCAGAGGTTACTCTGCATGCAATTCCTCTCCTCCCATACCACTTTTTCACCTTCCTAGAAGTGGATCTATTCCCTAGAAACAGTCTTTTCTTGAGAAACAGATTTTTTTACCAGAGAATTTGCAGTCTTAATTTACTTAGCTTATACTTTATAGTTGTCTTCACGTCTTCATCTCTTCTTAAGTATCTCCCTAGGTTAAGTATTTAATATTTTTGTTAACTGTTCTCCTTGAACTCTTTCATATTTTTTAATTGGTATGTAAAAAACCTATAACTTAAAGCACCTTTAAAATCTGACTCTGTTCCTGCATTCCTTATTTCTGATGATCTCTTCACTTGACTTTCTTGAGTTTGGGGAGCTAACTGTAATCAGATACAAAGAATAATTCTGTTTCTAATAATTATGGCTGCTTTATTGTCTTTTATTTCTTAATGCTTAATAATAACTTTCTTGGCCATCAAGTAAAAAAATAATAATACAGTTAGCACATCAGATTTATGTATTTATGCATACAAGAGCTGGGGTGTAAGCCAGAGGTGCAGGGGTGTGAGGGAACTCTCGAGAGACAGAGTGAAGAGCAGAACAGGCAGATGGACTGAAATACACTACTGAGGGGAATAGCTGGTGAGACAGGGGAGGTCTGCTGCTAGCTCCCTGGTGGGGATTGAACTCATGCTGCAGTAGCTACCAATAGCTCCATAGTGCTGAGACTTAACCCCTTGCCCCACCATGGAGGCCCTACAATTAGTACATGATTAATGCAGCAAATCTTACTTTAAAAGCAGCATTACAGTATTTCAGAGTTATATAAAAATTGTTTCTAGAGAAGATCAGCAATTAGAAATTAATTGCCCTTGCTCTAGTCTTTTAGTTTAATAGTAATAACCAATATAGTAATCACCATGACTTTTTAGTGATTGAAATATGCCTAGTTCAAATTAAGATTTGCTATAAATATAAAATTCACATCTGCTTTCAAGGACAAGTAAAAATAATTGTTAATGTTTAAAGTATCGTATGTTGAAAAATAGAATTTGTTCAGTTAAATAAAATATATCCAACTTAACTTTGAATGTGGCCTACATAAAGTCAGAAAATTTTAAACTGCATTGTATAGCCCACATACATTTATTGGACAGAACTGGTTTAGATAATCACAGGTTGACTTTTCTGTTTACTTTCATATTTGTTCCTTTTATATTCCCTAAAGGTGTAAAAAGTAGGCACCAAATAATCTTCCAGTGCCTACATGATTATTTGGTGTTAGTTTCAAAGGAAAATTCAGAGAGATGGCTAGTGAAAAATATAATGAACAATTTCTTGATAACTTTTATTACATTGTAACCTACATACTTCCATACATGAATTATAAAATGCTTAGTTTAATAGCTCAGTGTGAATCTTTTCTGAAAAGTTGCCAGACTCTCTTTCCCTGGGTCTTTGCAAAAGACATGAGACAGAGTGTGAAGTCTTGTTGGAATCACCTGCGTGATCTACAGATACCAATTCTCATCCCAAAAGAACAATTTTGACTGTTAAATTCTGGAACCAGTCTGGTTCTTTGAATTATTTTCTTGCTTTTTTGCTCCTGTTTGCTTTTTATTGTATTTTGTTTTAAACCTGTTCTTAAACCAACTCTTTCAGAAATCTGTGAGAATTACATAACTGAACAAAGGTTTAACTCTGACCTCCTTAACTGAGGGTTACTTGAATGTGATTATTCTGTCAGTAATAGCAAACATTTATTGAGCACTTACTGTAGACATGACACAGCGTGTCCTTTAACCATCTTTTGCAGATGAGGAAATTAACTTGTTCAAGGTCATATACTAGTGGCAATATTTGGATTCAAATTTAAGTTTGACTCAGCATTTCCTGTCTTAAGTACTGTACTGTTTGAGTTAGTATGTACATAAAATAGTAGGTTGCAGGCACATAACATGCAAGACTTGATGTTCCAGAGTTGTCTTTCTGAGGCTTAGCCAACAGAAACTTAGAGTGAAAAAATTTTGAAGAGAAAGCAAAACTTGGAGAAATAGAACCTCATCCTTTGTATATCTTTCTCTTTCATTTGAAGAAGTCTCAATTTTTTTTTTTTCTGCTAAACATTGTAGAGTATGGGAGAATATTATTTCACTTAGAAATATTTTGGCAATTTCATCTCTGGTTTTAAATCACCAGGAACTCGAAAAGTAGTTTCTCCCTTCCAAAGATCTAATATTAAATTTTGTCTGCTTTCCCTTGCTAGCTTTAATCCTTGAATTCTGTTAAAATTAGTGTTTCTTTTATCAGCATGTGAATATTACATGTTAAATATGTGCTGTTTATTAATAATGCCTGTTTCCATGGCTTTTTTTTTTTAGGGTCCTGGTTGCTGTTCTGACCTTGCAGTTTCTTTTCACTATGTTGATCCTACAACTATGTATGAGTTAGAATACCTTGTTTATCATCTTCGTCCATATGGTTATTTATATAGATATCAACCTGCCTTACCTGAGAAAAATCTAAAGGAAATAAGTAAAGCATACAAAAATGAAGATCCAAAAGTAAAATTGTGAACCCTTGAGAAAAAAGCATACGTGAACAGAGGTAAAATGTCTAACATTGCACTGAAGGAGACTTCTGCATTTCTCATTTAGAACACTGGAATCCCAGTGAAGAATTCTTTTTAAGTGAACATTCCGTATTAGAAATCTTGCATATGAATGACTGTAAACTGAAGCTTTAAGTGAGCTAAAAAAAGTCTGTTAAAATGTGTTTTGATACAGTAATTAATATATATGTGTGTATATGTGTGTATATATATATTTTTATGAAAATTTGTGTTTTTAAAGTGGCCAGACAGAGCAGAGGGACTAGAAAGAGATTTTGTTGCCTGTTCTGACCACATATTATTTTCACTGAGAAACTAAAACATTCAAATTTGCTAAAACTACAATGCACTGTGTTAGTAACACATGCGATGTTAAACAGATCTGCCTTAAAGAAAATTTTAGGACGAATATTGTTGCTCAGTGTTGTTTATAAACTCAAGATGTGAGTTCGTACTGCAGTATGATAAAAATAAACCAGCCCCCTGCCCTCCCCCCACACACGCATACACACAGTTTTTGTCTAATGAAAATTTTGCTGACTCTATAATTGGCAGTATTTCTTCCAGAAGAAGGTGGAATAAGAATGGCACTTGTGCTATAGTGCATTAATAAAACCACATTTTGAAATTATCATGGGCCTTGGCTGTATTATATACTTGATTCTAGTTTGTAATTAATCTTTTACTGAGTCCCTGGTTGTCTCTTTTCTAAATATGTTTAACCAGTCTTGAATATCATTCTCATTGTTACTATTTATTTACTAAAACCATTAATAGCATTCTATAAAAATGCATTTTAAAATATTTTGTTCCAAACTTACCCATTTGATCTTGGGTAACTAATAATAGTAAATTTAATGCTCTTTGGGGGTATTTATCTTACATTAGTGCCATTCTCTTGAATTGATAAGTGACATTTTTGATTGATTGTTTAAAACTCTTTTCAGCCACAAAATTATAATTCCTTTTATTCTCATCCTGAAAGATCAGAACTTGTTTGTGCCTATCATGACTTGTTTAAAACAGTGTTTTGTAATTCAGTTTTAGCATCTGAAGTGGCTATAGTTATACTGGCAACAGAATTTGAATGTAGGGTTTTAACCAAAGTTAATTAAAAACATTAGTGTGTTTAAACAAACTGAAATATGTCATATTTTTAAATTTATTTTATGACCAACAGCCTGAATTTTGATGCTGATTGCTATTTTAGGATGATTGTCTTTCCAGTGGATAATTCTAATGGAACAGAATACCCATTCAAGGCTGTCATCAAAAACACTTTGGCAAATGCTTCATTCAAATTTTAATGACTATTTAAAGAGTTTCTGGGAGGGAAGAAAACTTTTAATTCTTTATCTTAGCAACATTATTTGAGTGTATCTTAACAGAATATTTTAGACTTTCTGTATGATTGTCTTAAATATCACCAATGACTTACATTTCTCCTAAGTTTATCATTATGATAATTCTTCATGGCAGTTATGTTATTGACTTTGCTACTTAATTAGTTTATATTTATTGTACCAAAACATCAAAACCAAGGTTGATTTGGATCATAAATTTGAGAGGATTTCATTTTAGCAACTAATTCTGGATTACTGTCCACATAGTAAAAACTCACCAATTTTTGTTATTTTTTATGATCATTTCTCCCCCAAGTTTCAAGGCATTCATTCTGTTCTTTGAACAATTCCTTACATTCAGGTGGACATAAATTTATTTGCAGTCCACATATGAGACTTTTCTGCACTAAAGTATAAAAGTTTATCATAAATATACAAAACCTTAAAATTTACTGATGGGAAATTAATATTGCGATGAATCCCAGGTTCTGGAATCAAACAGCCTGGGTTGAAAATTCTTGTCCCATTACTTACCTAGGGTGTAACCTTGAACAAGTTAATGCTGTGCCTCAGTTTACTCATCTGCAAATTAGGGATAATAATACTACCTACCTCACAGGACTTTCATGAGGATTAAATGAGTGAATATATGTCAATATTTAGAACATTGTCTGGCCCAGAGTGTGGAACAATAAATACAAGGTCTTTATTATTCTGTTACCTTGGAAGGTAAATATTTGATTTAAATGAATGAAAAAATATCTGCTTTAAGCAAATTAGATGTTGAAGGAACTATTTCTTCCACTGAATAATAGCTTAGTTTTTAATACAGTGTCTACTGTATGCCAGGTATTTAGGTACTCTGTGTACGTTAGTGTTAATCATCACAGATTAGGTGTTATTCCCAAGTTACATATGAGAAAACTGAGGCTCAGAGAATTAAAGTATCTTTTCCACTGTCACAAAGGTAGTAAGTAATACACCTTGGAGATATACTCAAAGCCTGTGTTTTCTTTGTACCATGTCAGTTTTTAAGTTAGTCATTTAGCATTATTTCTGTTCTTACTTATGTGATCTCTGCTACATTGGCCAGTAATAGTCAAGTTAGCTAAATTGCCATAGTGGTTCTCAAATTGTGGTTCTTACTCTCTTGCCTGGTAGCTGATTAAAATACAGTGTTCAAGACCCCAGTCCTGGAAATTCTGATTCTGGTGTGTGGCCAAGCAGTATGCATTCCTATCAGATACTCTTGGTCAGTGATTTTCAAAGTATGGTCCTAATTAGAGTCCCACTTAAGAATGTATTGGAACTGCAGTCTTGCCTAGGCCCCCATTCCAGAAATACCAATTCCCAAACCCTAGGGGTGGCAGCTAGCAGTTATATTTCAGCAAGCCTGCCAGTTGAGTCTTACTCATCTCATTTGAGAACCACTGATTCTACTTCAAATGGCCCTCGGATCTCGCTGACAGTTACTGTCCTGTAAGTAAGTTACCTTTCAAAGACTTAGATAAAGCATGTTTTAGATCATTGTTGTTCATGAACACACTACATTCAGCCTAAGTGACTTCAAAGATAATTTAAAGGGTCAATGGAAAACTCATTTTGGCAAAATTCTTTTGCTTGTTCAAAGTGACTATGGCTCACAATAAAATCTATATTTGTCCAAGTTTAATAATTTCAGATGAAGTCAGGAAGGGTTCATGAAGTACTAGCAAATATATACTAAGTCATTTAGAGCACATTTAAATGAGTGTCATCAAAATTGTCCACAATTTTTAGTGAAAATTTTTAGAGGTAGCAAAATGCTGTTTTTATATATACAAAATGTTTCTCCTTCATACTATCAACATTTCATCATTTTTCAGATTCAGTTATATAACCTAAAAAGCAAATATTTCTCCATATTTGATAGTGTATATTAAACCAAATTTCATGATGATAATGACTTACCTTTTTTAAATTAAGATCTTTGTCATTTGGGTAAATGACTTTAGCATGGTCTCAAAGCTAGAGGCTTTTGCTCTCTCATGTTCTCCAATAATGGTATACTTGTATTTTCTAGTGGGAAGTTCATTAATGATACAAAGCAGATTTTTGTGCCAGAAGTCAAATATTTGTTTTGAAATAAACTTCAGAGGAATTTTTGCCACTGCAAGATTTTAAATAAATCCCTCATCACTTTTTAATATTTTTTAATATTGGATTTGAGTACTAAATTTACTAACTGGTTATTTTCATAGTTGTTTCTTGAGTATTAATTTTTCACTTCCTTAATCCTCCTTAATCCTATCAAACTATTACTATCATTGAGGCTTGAAAAATTCCTTACTTTATTATATCGAGCCTGTCTTCTTATTTAAGTTTTCAGTTTGAACATTCTGTCTTTAAAAATTCTGCTTCTTTGTATTTATTGCCCTTTTTTATTTCATTTATAACTAATTTCCATTTTCTAGCAACTCTTAGTATTGCTTTCATAAGGTTAATTTGGCTATTATGAGTAATTAGAATTTATATCACTCACTGATAATTTTATACCTATTAACTTTAGGATTCCCTATTGAGATTGGATGTAAAATTCTAAGAATAATGCCTGCTCGCTCTTCGGTTACTTGCCCTACTTAAAAATCTACAATTTTAAATTAATTCTAGATATACAGTAACTAAATGAAGTGAAATCATTTGGATTTCATCTCTTACCCACCTGCACCCCTTACTTACCTACTCTCTTCTCAAAAACAAAAAACTCATTTGCCACATTTTTCTACTTCTTTATAAGTAGGCCCAACTGAAGCATACTTAAGAAGTCTGGAGGACAACCTGTGGTTTATTTATGCTAAATATTACCTCTGTTGATTTTCTAAAAATGACGTGTATCTGTTGGAGTTGAACCAGAAATAATAATATAGGTTAGAATAAAATTTTTTTTCAAGTTTCTCTTTAGAGAAATCAACTCTAAAATTAGTTTTAGAGTTGAATAGTGTTCTATTTCAACTCTTTCACCTCTCTTGTTTTCAGTTATAAATTTAAATAATTTTACAGAACCCTGTAAGTTAATAATTCAAATAAAAGTATATTATTAGAGGGATACTAATCTTACTGCTAAGCAGTGTGTTATATTACACAGTGAATGTTTGTATTTGGAAACTGAAAAATTATAAAGGTAACAGTATCATGAATGGTTTAAAAATGTCTGGTAACTTGCTTATTTTAAGTGATCAGAAAATAAGTCAGAAAAATGTATTTTTAAATGTTTTTTAAAGTGCCTTTTGAACATTTTTAAATAATGAATTTAAACAACTGCATAAAATAAATTACCATGTTTAAAGCTGTTTTATCTGATTATTTTTAAATTATATAAAAGTTGTGAGAGACTTTGTTTTTATGGGTAGTTTTGGGTGGTTTTCCCAAAAATGTCAATTTAAATTGTTTTACCATCACTATTCTTTAATTTAGGTAGGCTTAATTAAGTAGGTTTTACTTAGAGACATGTTATTTACTTTAAAGCAACAAAATATTCCATCTCTGATTTTGAATAATATACCTTAAAAACTGTAGGCCAAAGAGGTGTGTGTGTGTGTGTGTGTGTGTGTGTGTGTGTGTGTGCGCGCGCGCGTGTGTTTAGAAAAAGGCTGTTTTTCTTAGTTATATTTTGATTTCTTATGTACACTAATGATTTGTTATTAAACAAATCATATTGCCCAGCATCTACTACATATACCTGGTGAGCAAGATGTAAGGATTCCTATTCTCATAGAGCCTTAATTCTGCACTGGACCATTAAAAGTTGATAGATGCATGGACAAAATACTTCGGAGTTGTGTTAGGAAAATAAGAGGATTATGACATTTCAGTCATCCGAGTGGGGTGTCAAGGAAGACCTGTGAGCAGGTAATTATTACTCTTGAGATATACATGACAGATATTTTATACTTCAAGACTTATATCTATGAATTCTTTGCTCCTATTTATAAATAAATAATTTTTCTATCTTTGCTTGATCATCTTTTGGCCATATGTGAAGACTTAGTAATAGGCCCTCTGTAGGCCAAAAATCTTTTTTTTTTTTTAAAGATTTATTTAATTTATGCATACAAGAACTGGGATGTAGGCCAGAGATGTGGGGTGGTGAGAGGATTCACCAGAGACAGAGTGGGGAGCAGAACAGGCGGAGTGACTGAGACACACAAGTGAGGGGAGCGGCCGGGCGAGGCCAGAGAGATCTGTGCCATGTGGGAAGCTCCCTGGCAAGGGATCGAACTCGTGGTGCAGTGGCTGTGGATAGCTTCATGTGCTGAGACTTAACCTGTTGAGCCACCAGGGAGACACCCAAAAATCTGTTTTTAGATATATTTCATTGAGAGCTCAGATCTGTGTAGGACTTTTAAGGATACAAATAAAAATTTATCTACCTCCTCTAGTCAAACATACAAATGTTCATAAAAACTTTGATTCTAATGTGTCTGCCTTGATTTTCAGCAGCTTGCTAACCCCATATATTAACTTATTAGTGTATATGTGCATGTATAACACACGTTATACACACACATACAGTCATTTGTACTAAGCAGCTAGAAAAGCTGAGGTGATTAGTGCTATTTCATATGGCTGTAGTAGCAGAGTTGTGTGATTTTAACATTCAGATAGCACCATGTTTTTAGTTAGCTGTATTTTGTTGTACTGCTAATGATGTCATTAGAGCAGAGATTGATTTACTTAAATACATGCAGAATTACCGTCTTTTTTAAGTTTTTCAAAGGTATAGTCTTGGAAAGTATGGGAGATTGTTTGCAGAATTTATGTTCTTTATAATGGGGAGAGCTCTACCCCAAACATATTTTGCATCAAATCTATTAACATAAGTTGTACAAATAGAAATTCCTTTAGTGTTGTCCAAGTAGAAATTTCTTTAGTGTTTAAAATTGAATAAACATTTAACAGCTAAAGTTGATTAAATTCAGTAACATTGACATTTTCTAGATCTATCTAAGTATTTGTAAAACATGAAAATGAACTTTGTTTTGCCATGGATTTGATTTGTTACTCATTAATGAAATTTAAATTTAATGGCTGTTTAGACATTTAACTGGAACTTTCTCAGTGTTGTATCATTTCTTCTGCCAAAAGATATCAACAGTTGTTTGTGCAAGTGTTTCTCATATTCTGTTATGGATACTTTTTTTACAGTATTGAAAATTGTTCAAGGCATTTATACTCATATATTGCTTGTGTATCATTCAATTGAGTACAGCTGCTTACTTTGCAACAATGAAGTACTCATTGTCTGTTTTTGAGGTTCAGTGCTAGAACACCTGCTACTTGGCTTTTCTAATGAGTGTCTTGTGAAAAACTAACATACTTCCTCACTTGTAGAAGTGCTACATAATATACCATCAAGGAACTAATGTGAGTGCAATATCTTAGTCTAATCAAATTTTTACTTTTGTCAGCTTCAAATCTTTTTTCATAGAACTCACTATAAACTATTGTCTTTCTAGTCTTATAAAACTGGATTCATACTTTTGGTAGCATTTAGGTTGAATATCACTTTCCATTAATTTTGTTGCTAGCTTGTAAACAGAAGGTGATAAAAACAGAAAGTAGTTTGAAAACAAAGTAATGATTCAACTTTTTCCTTTAGTCTGTACCCGTCTGTCTTCTTGTATTTGTACTGTTTGGCAAGATGTGTGTGAGAGAGAGGAAGAGAAAGTGGGGGAACATATAGGAATAGACAGGTTTTATTTTGATAGTTGAATTTTTCTTTAAAATAGTTAGACTTGATTAGGTTTACATAACAAGTAATATGCTTGATGAGATGAAGTTAATCATACACTTAGAATAATTGGACATGAGCATGACTTAATGTTTATAAAAAGTAATTTTTACAAACTTACTTGCCTGGTTGAATTTCCCCTCACTTACTGCCTTTAAATTTTACTGGTCTTTGAACCTATCTCTGTTGTCTTCTGTCATCCATGTCTTCTTTTTTTCATCATTGACCGTAATTCTTTACTTTCTTAAGATTATGTTGCTCTCATTTTCTATCAGCTACTGTATTTTGAAGACTTTTTTTTTTTTAAATGTATCTTTTCTGGTATGTGAACTTCAGTTCCCTCATCACCTGAAAAGAATTTTTTTCTAAAAATAACCAAAAGGAAAAGGAAGAGAGAGGACTCAGAGAATATGTGGAAGTATAATCTAGAATTTTTCCCTTTGAAAATATTTCCTTCTACAAACCCAACAGAAATATTGGGTACATTTTTTAACTACTTTAAAACCAGTAAGAATCCACCTTATTCTCTTTAAGCCCATACTGATGTCATCTTATCTGGCAAAAATGCTTGACATGTTGAGTGACATTTGTTGCAGAGAAAATGATTAGGAACAGAATCATAACTGTTTTTCCACTTTATTTGAAACAATAAAGCAGAGGATTTCTGGTTTGCGGAAGGTGAGGTTGAGACCTGTGTGATATATATGTATATTACATAGCAAAGGGATAGTTGTTACAGGAAAGTGGCATTTCCTATTTCTGCCGGCAGCCTTCAGTATCCAGAACTTGAAGTAGTGTGGGAAACAATTGAAGTCTTCACGTTGTGGGGAGAAAGTAGCAAGTACCTAAAGAGCACTAAACTCCCTTTCTATATAGTCATGTTGTACCACCTAATCTGATCCTACAGTGGATGAGATTACATAGAGATAATTCATCAGGGAGGGTATCAAAGTTGATGCTCTCAAGTATTTAAAACAAATTCAAATACTTCATTACTTAAGTCTAACGGTCAGTTTGATAGTTAATTTTATGTGTTGACTGGTTCAGGAGATGCTTGCATATATGTAAATATTATTTCTGAATGTTTCTGTAAGGCTCTTCTAGGTGAGATTTGTAGTCAAATAAGTATGCTCAGTAAATACACATTGCCCTCCCCAATGTGATTGGACTTAATACATTCTGTTGAGGACTTGAATAGAACAAAAAGGCAGAGGAAGGAAGAATTAGCCCTTTTTTTCTGCCTTATTAAATGAGCCAGCACAACTCATCTCTTCTCCTGTCCCCAGATTGGGATTTACATCATCATTCTTAGGCTTTAGGACTCAGATTGAATTCCAACACAGGCTTTCTTATGTATCCAGCTTGAAGATAGCAGGCTGCGATACTTCTCACCCTCCATAATTGCATTCACCAGTTCTTCATAATTTCTTTTCATATTCTATAGGTTCTGTTTCTCTAGAGAACCCTGACTGATAAAATCAGTTATCTTAACAAGATGTGTATTGATTTAATCAGTGTGGATCCATTCTTTTTAATTAGATAGTAAATTCTTATCTTTGATAAATGCGAAATCAATAGTGGTCTAGAAACTGAAATGACTGGACCCATAACATGAAGCAAGTTAGGTTTTTTTAAGGATTATTAGAACTGACAAAAGAAAAAAAAGTTTAAAAAAATGAAACATGACAAAAGAATGTATTCATACATTATAATGTTTATTTTGGAAAATAAAGCTTAAGCTTTGTAGACAAGAGATTTTTTTTTATGTGCCTTAAAACATTTCTCTCTTGTCTTTAAAATACTCTTTACTCCCTTTTGAATAAAGTATTCCTCAGACTTTGTAGCCTTCCAGAGCCTGACTCGTGGATATTATTCCCTTTTTGTTTATTGCTACTCCTTACACAACTTTTTGAGTGTCTTCTACAAGTAAAATACTGAGCTATATAATAGGGATTGAGTGGCAAGTGATATTTCTTGATCTCAAGGAACCCATCTTACATTAGGCAAATGGGAGTGACATGTGGTAGAATTGTGTATTCACTGCAAAGCAATGTTTTGTTGACACACTACATAACCCCACTTAATCATATAGGGAAAGGGAAAGAAATTTCCTCTATCTTTTAAGGTTCAGTTGCTAGGACTTGTAAACTGACAATAAATAAACGAGAAAAGACAAGTCTTATATTTTCACATGCACAGGGGCTTCACAGAAAAGTAGAAACCCAAAGAAATTCAAGGATTTTTGAGTAAATACAAATTTAACTGGTGGTGATGAATTGTGGGGAAATGAACAGACAAAAGTGGGGTTGGACTTTTAGGGCCAATTAGTTGAGTGAAAGTGACTAGGGAAGATATGAGATGAAAGATAAGCTTGTTATCAGGAAATTAGGTCTGATTCCAGACTTTTTAGCCACTGCAAGCTTTAACAAACGGTGGAAACAGGAAAGAGAATGAACATAACTTCACTTAGCATATCTTTCCTTGTTTTTCACTGTTTTATTAACTTCTTCCACAATCATTTCTTGTCCTTTTGACTTGTCAGGGTCTTATTTAATGAGCACATGACAAACATTTACTAATAGAGTATTAGGAAATATTAAATAATCAAACTATGAGATTCCCAGCTCTGAAGTTCTAGTTGTATCTCATCTTAGAAGGTAATCAGTGTTATGCACCTCCAGAGAGATTTTATTTTTTTAAACCCATATTTGCCTCTCCTTGAATTACCTGCTAAATGGCTAAATGCTAAAATAAAGTTCTTTCTAGATTACCCCAGAACATAAAAGAAAATCATCTTATAAATGTAACTAGTGATAACTGAGCGCAAACAATCCACCAGTTCAAGAAATCTGTAGGGATGAGGAAGTTGTTTGGTGCATTATGAACCTTCCTGATTCATAATTTGATAGTAGCTTAATATCTCAACAGCACACTGCAAGACAGGTTTCTTTTAAGTGACAGTAACTCACATTATTGAATGCTTAAGCTGGAGGTAGAAATTAATAAAGAATCCCAAATATCAGAGATCAAAAATAAATGTTTTAGTTGTTAATCTGAGACATTTTAGTAAAAAAGAGAAACTGAAAGAACCAGCTGCTATACAGAAGAAAAAGCATGTGAGCCAAGAAAATCTTCTTGACAAGGGCCATCTCTCAAACATGTAATTTTCATATCCAGTCATAACTGTATAAAAATTTTCATCCACAACACTCAATGTCTTGTACACTCTATTACATACTGCCAAGAACAACTGTGGCTTATTTTTTTATTAAACTTAACAAAGTATCTTAGTATCAGGGGAAAAGCCAAATCTTTAACATAAACTCGCTAACCTACCTAAGTTGTCAGACTTGAGAGGAGGTGATTAAGAAACTGTCTTCTCCTTTAAACATTTTAAATGTTTCCCTTTTGTGTTTGTTTTTTCCAAAACACAGAAAACTGCAAATCAGAAAATTCGCCATCATCCAAAATTACCAACATCATGTCTTGGCATATTTACTGCCAACTTTTAAATTTTTTTAGTAGAAATTTAACTTGTTTAGTAAAAGTAAATCCCTTACAAAGAAAAATCAAATACTGCTGCAGTAAGATAAAGATTAAAATTTTTAAAACACCCTAAATCCTACCATTCTCCCAAAATAATTCTAAGTGTCTACCTATGCATATATATATAAATAGGATTGTGAGCTAAATAAAGCATGATGACAGATGCAGCAGATTTTAACAGTAACTTTTTGGAAGTTCAGTTGTTACTGAATCTGAGCAGAATCTGCAAATTGTCTAAAGAGGGGAATGGTATCGAAACAGTAACAGTAAAATCTCTGGGAGGAGGAGATGAGGTAGAATGGGTTGACCTAAGATTTCATAGCAATATTCAGTGCTAAACCAGGATGGAGCAAAGTCTACCAGATTTTCAGAGAAGAAAGCCAAACTGGCTTTCAAAAAAAGGTTAGAGGAATCAAGGAACATGATATCATACCAGTAAACCCCTCTTGGAAAATGTAAGTAATGATACCCACCTAAAAAGAGATGTGAATGGACTGACTAGAGGTGAATGTTGAAAAGTATCCAAATATGTAAACATAAAAAGTATGGTTATAAAAGCATATTTAAATATTACAAATCTTGACAATGTGGAAAAGATGGCTAACGGAAGATAAAAGCAAAGAGAGGAGGTAATGTAAATGCCATGATTACTCTCCTGAGTGGGAAGTTAATAGATAACTTTGTAAGTGAATATGTCAAGAAATAGGAATGTAATATGCTGAACATTTATAATAGTAATCAACAAAATAACAATATTAGTCATTGAAGTATTAAAGTGGAAAAGCAATTAAAAATAACATGAACTATATAACAAAAACATAATGGAAGAATTTAGAATAGAAAATGTAACAAAACAGGATGACAAAATTAAGACCAATCATATCTATTATATTAGGAAATGTAAATAATAAGATTTACTTATAGTCTGTTAAAACCTATAATTTTCATTTGCAGTCATAAATTGTTGGCAGTAATTCTAGAGCATGGGACCAGAATTGGAAGGAGATAGGCTATTCATTGTATTTTAACTTTTTAAAATTATGTTCATGTTTAGAAAATAGAAAGAAAGGAAAGCTACTGACTCTGGGATCCCTAGAGTTCTGATAAGCAGCAGTGAAGAGTGACTGGTTTTGTTGTTTTGTTTTTTAATTACATTCTTCAAGCAGGTCACAGGTTAGGCTCTCAGGAAGGATATCAAAACTAACAGTTCTTTTTTTTTTATCTTATTAAAGGAATTTCTTCAATAGAAAGATTGTTGAACTAGTTTATAATGAATGTAGACGAAGCAAATATTCACTCTGGAGAGTGGTAAATAATGAGTTGAATAATAAAATGAACAGTAGCTTCATGTAAATGCATCTCAGCATCCTTCCATCTATTCCAATACTAGTGTACACTCAAAAATTACTCTTAATTCTCCCTTTCTTGGAGACTGAAATTATTTCTATATCTTTTTAAAATCACATCTGCTAGAACCTAGTTCTTGTTTTCCTCACTCATATTTCTTTTTTTTTTTTTAAAGATTTATTTATGCATACATGCTGGGGCACAGGCCAGAGGCTTGGAGCGGTGAGAGAGTTCACCAGAGAAAGAGTGGGGAGCAGACAGGCAAATCTACGGAAACACTGCTGTGGTCTGCCGCGCCATGTGGGAATCTCCGGCATCGTTGCTGCCGACAGCTCCACAGGGCAGCGCTTAACCGCTACGCAACCAGGGAGGCCCCTCACTCATATTTCTTAAACATGCAAAATCATTACTGATTCCTTTGCCATATAAAGTATAACACTGCTGATTTATAGAAGTATGTTCAGATCTCTTATTTTACAGATCTAGCGCAGGTCTAGACATGTAAAGTTTACCTAAATGATAATTAATGCCAGATCTGGCAAGAGAATTCAATATTCCTGACTCCCAGATTAGTGATCTTTGTACTAAGTCACAGTTCTTATCTTTCCATAATACCTATCTATCTCTCGGGAAAACTCATAAATTTTTCATCTCTGCATTTCCTCGTATTTTTCAGATAGAGAACAATAGATACATTTGTACAGTTGTACAATAGTTACAATAACAGTTGCCTGGTACTATTTTTAGGTTTATACTTGTACTACAATATAGATACCCATTTTTTAAATAAAGAAAATTTAAAAGATTAGCCTTCATCTTTGTGGTGGGTTGAATAGTCACCCCCCCACCCCCACAGCCAAAATCTCCAAATATGACTTTACTTGAAAATCCAGAGATACCTCTGAGATACTGTGTGTTCAGACCCCTAATGAAGTGAATACTGCAAGTCAAATTTTTTGGTTTTCCAGTGCATATAAAATTTAAGTTTAAACTAGATAGTTTATTAAGTACAATAATAGCATCATGTCAAAAAATTATACCTACCTTAATTAAATGTGATTCAAGACACTAAGCATGTGGTGCTGATTACTTGCTCCACCTATAGTTGCCACAAAACAATTTGTAAAAACCACAGTATCTGGAGCATGTTAAGCAAAATACAACATGAGGTATGCTAGGAGGGTCTTTGCTGATGTAATTAGTTAAGGATCTCGAAATGAAGTCATCCTGGATTGAGGGTAGGCCCTAAATATAGTGACTGGTATCCTTATAAGAAAGAAGGAAACTTGATAAATTGATACAGAGAACACCATGAGAAGTTGGAAGCCAATTGGGTGTTATGCTACCATAAACCCAGGAATGCCAGAAGCCACCAGAAGTGAGAAGAGGCAGGGAAGGATTCTCCCCTAGAGCCTTCAGAGGAAGATCAGCTCTTGCCTTAATTTTCAATGCCTGGCTTCCAGAACTCGGAGAGGCTACATGTCTGCCGTTTCACATCACCAGGTTTGTGGTAGTAAATTTTTATGCAGCTCTAGTACTAACTAGGAAACATACAATGCTTATTGCCACAGAGCTGGAAAGTGGCCATGAGTGATCTTCAACTTGCAGGGTCTGGCTCCCAAGCTCAGTGCAGTTATTTTGCAGACTGCTTTGTGGATTATTCTATTCAGTGTACAAGTCCCATTTTGCCCTGCTAACTCCTTTGTATGTATCCTTACAAATCACAGACAGAATGTCACTTACTTTTCAGAAGTATTTCTGAGTTAGGACCACCTGTTCTGAGCTTACTCTTTATCTGTGTGGCACATGTTATTTTATGATTTTTTTAAATCCTCTTTGTTTTTTCTACTTGTGAGGATAAGGAATCAATGTTTGCCTTGTTTCCCGTTGTCCCTGACATAGTGGGAATTTCATAATTTTTTTTTTGAATGAAGAAATAGCAGCACCCTAAGAAGTTTCATTTGTACTACGCCCACCATTTCCTTCTGTTCTGTTACTTTGGAGACCTCTAAATAAAACACTCATAGTTGCAGACGGACTCCTAAACATGTTTTCTACTCAAGAAAATGTTGATTTGAACTTCCACATATTATGCCATCAGACATTTACCTTAGAAGGAAAATATAGGCCAGAAAAGAAAAGAATGGAATCTTTAGTGTGAGCAAAAGGTCTGTTTTCTTGGTGGTAGGAAGAAAAGCTCAATTTCTTTTCTCTACAGCAACCATTAGATATTCCAGAGCACTAACACTTGCTCATGTTGCGATTCCTGGTTACTATAGCAACAAGCAGGTGATCATGCCAAAATAAAAGGGCAGGATGGCTTCTAAGATAGTAGTGGACTCTGGCAAGAAGACAGTATGCAGAGATAATCCTTAATTTGTTCTCAAGATTTTCAAAATCAAAAATTTTCAGTGCTATTAAATGAGATTTCTAAAACTCAAAGAGCCGTAACTTTTATTTCCTCCGGCTACTAATTGTTGATTAATTCATTCACTAAGCAAAATTTACTGGACATATATGGCTTGTCAAATGAAGAAAAGAGATGATTAAACCTGTGGGTAAGGCCTGCCTGAGGGAGCTGACATTCTGTTTGGACATTGACAAACTGGTGAACAAATAGGCTCAGCTCAATGTGACGTGTCGTGATAGTGCTCTGTACCAAAAGCTATGGGAAGACTACACGAGAAAGTGTTTAGGGACCTGGGAGCTTTCAAAGGGATACTGGCATTTGACCAAATTACTGAAGCAATTAAGTGGAGTTACAATCATCAGAAAGAGAAGATGTGCTCACAATACTGCCAAAGCGAGATTAAGTGTATTATTTTGGTAGAGAAGAATTCCCAGTTTTTCAAGTGCAATCAACATGCCATTTTTCTTTAGACCCAGAACCATGTCCTTTCATTGACATGATTTTAGGTGTACTTTTCAGCAAGTAAGGTATTCCTTGGGCCTCCCTGGTGGCGCAACGGTTTAAGCGCAGTGCTGTGGAGCTGTTGGCGGCTGCAGTGCCAGTTCTGTGCCCGGCTGGGGAGATTCTCACATGGCCCAGCAGACCTCTCCTGCCTCGCCCACTGCTCCCCTCAAGAGTGTATTTCGGTCGATCTGCCTGTTCTGCTCCACACTCTTGTGTTTGGTGAGCCCGCTCACCGCTCCACCCCTCTGGCCTGCACCCCAGCTTGTATGCAAAAATAAAAATTAAAAAAACCTAAAAAAAAAAAGTGAAGTATTCCTGATGTTGCTTCTTCACATTTTAAATTTTTGAGTAGGTTATTATTACATTATTTAGCAATAATCTTTTTTTTCTTTTTTTAGTGATTTTATAGAAAGGTTATTACGCACATGGTAAAACAGAATACTTGGTATAAGATTTAAAAGCAATTGTTTCCTTCTCCCACTGCCCCTGCCCAGCTGTTCCTTTCTCCAGACATAAACAGAAGTTTCTTATATTTCATCTGGAAGCAGAGGGAGGGATATTCATATTTTCAAATTTCCAAATTATTAACATAATTCTGCTCCTTGCTTTTTTTAATTTAATAACTTGCAGATTATTCTTTTTAATAGTTAAACAGATCTCTGTATGGATCTGCCACAACTTGACCATTCCTCTCACTGAGTTTCATTATAGAATTTTTCTGTTATGAATGTTATTGTATTGAACATACTTAACATATCTGTGGGTATAACCGTAGTGGAACTACTGAGTTAAACATTTGTATGCATTTACAGCAAATGCATTCTAAAAATGTATACAATATTATACTACTGCGCAAAATTTATTTATTTTTAAAGATTTATTTATGCGTACAAGGACTGGGGTGTAGGTCAGAGGTGGGGAAGGGTGAGAGGATTTGCCAAAGACAGTGGGGAGCAGAACAGGCAGATCTACTGAAGTACACTGCTGAGGGGAGCAGTGAGCGAGACAGGAGAGGTCTGCTGCTTCATGTGGGAAATTCCCTAGCCAGGGATTGAATTCATCCTACAGTGGCTCTGTATAGCTTCATAGGCTGAGACTTAACCCGTTGAGTCACCAGGGAGGCCCCTGCTCAAAGTTTATGAGAGTATATTTTCCTGCCCCTTTTACTGAAATTTTTAATTATCAGGTTTCTTAATTTTGTCAGAAAGTTATGCCACTGTGTTAATATTTGCAAATTATGTTGATTAGTATTTTTAACTTTTGTCTATGACTGTAATTTTCTTATACATTGGCAATTTACACTTCATTTTCAGCTAAATTATACCTTTGCCTATTCTTTTGGATGATTTGTTAGTTATTTTTATAAACTGAAATGTGGTCCATTTTCTGTCATACATATCACAAATTATGATTTTTTTACATAATAGTTTTTATTTTTCATAGAGGCAAATTTATATGAATACATTTCTTACGGTTTCTGAATTTTGTGCTTACAGCACGAATATAAATGTGTTCTTATATTTTCTTCTATTTTGTAATTTGATTTTTTAAATATTTATATATTTGTAATAGTTTTTTTTTTAATCTGTATTTTAGTATTTTAAATATGTAAATGTTTGGGTTTTATTTTCTTGTTTGGAGTGAGGTAGGAGAGTAAATCAAAGTGCCTGTTCAGTTGTGCCGTATTCTTTATTTTACTTGGGGTTTTGGGCTGGCATTTCTTTTAAGTCACCTTTATTATGATATGCTAAATTTTAGTTCATGGGTTTAGTTTATGTATCAACAGTTCTTGTCTGTTCATCTGCCTATTTCTTCTCCAGTACTACATTGTTTTAGTATTTTGGATTTGTAATACTTAATATCTGGTAGCATGAATTACCTAATGAAACAGACAAATATACTTTATAGTTGAGTTTACCACAAATTATGACATTATATAATGAGCCCTTTCCAATACTTTTACCAGAATTAGTTACCCTGAAAATTTTGCCCAGGTGTTCCTTATTGTGTTATTCTGAAACATTCAGGAGCATCTGGTCTCAATTGTGCAGTAGGTAACAAGGGAGAGGACAGGGCCTTCTCCAGAACCAAACATGATGGTAGAAGGAAATCACAAAAGGAGATGGCAGTGTCCAATGAAGCTGCTAGGTTTTAGGCATCAAGGATTGTGAAGGTGCAACCTCATCTAAAATATGTTGCCCTCTCACTCAGATCTCAGACCGCATCTCCAGGGACAACATATGGATCTCCTGTATTTTCTTAACAATCCCAAACTGGACATTGACCAGCTATTTCTGAGGTCCTTTGGTAATCATGATATTTGGGGCTTTTTTCCACGTGAAAGTCTCATAATCTACTTGCTTAGACCCTTTATTCCATCCTTTCTTGTTCTTAGGCCTTTCGTTATTTGGGCAAATCCTCAAATGAATTTACCAAATGAAAAACTGGTATTCAGAGGGTGAGTGTCTTGGACCAAGTGAAGCAGAACAGAGTGGTGAAATTTATCCTGACTTTGAAGTTTCAAAGGTGGTCAAGATCCAGAGTTCTTTATAATACACTGACTTAGAGGGTAGAAAGATGAGAAACTACTGGGTGCTAATAAAATTTTATTTAAGATCAAAAGTGACTTCAGTTAGGGCTAGTAAAGTACTTCATAAGAATGTGAATAGAGAATTAAATATAGAAGTTTTTGCTCTATCTTAAACAGTAGAGATGTATTTCTCCTCTTACTAATTCAGTAGTCTATAAATCGTAAGATTAAATAATATTTTCTGAATTTGCTCTTTGATATCTCTAGGTTACTGCATAAAGTTGTTTGAAACTTACTTGTCAGGATTTCTTTTAATACTTTGTGGTATTAGTACGTGTTTTTGTCACCAGTATCAGGTGGCTGCTCATGTATTAATACGTGTTCATCTGGTCTCCGGTTTTTCACACCATGGTGGATTTATTTGGAACTATTAGGAGCTATTTCTTTGATCGTACTCAGTCTAGAAGCTTTACACATTGTTTTGGTGAAAGTGTAAGGTGTTTGATGAGCAATATTACAGTTTTTTTAATATCCAGTAGTTCAGGAGTTGCGTGTGTTTCATTGAATGTTTATACCATTCATTCATGTTGTGGCACAGAAACCGGCTGGCCCCAAGGGCTGGTAAATTTAAAGGGCACTGGCACACAAAGTGTTAAAGGATTTTCTTTTTTTCCTCCTTGCAGCTGTAAGTGTCTATGTGGCATTGCCTAAACTTCTTGTCATTACTGAAGCTGAAATAATGAAGCAAAGGAAATAGAAACTGAAACTGCAAAGCAGTAACTTTACCCAGCAGCAAGTTACTAGCATCAGGGAAATTATTTTTTTTAAATATTTACTTATTTATGCTAGAAGAACTAGGGTATAGGCCAGAGGTGCAGGGGGTGAGAGGATTCACCAGAGACAGAGTGGGGAGCAGGTTAGGCAGATCTACCGAAATACACTGCTGAGGGGAGCAGCAGGTGAGACAGCAGAGGTCTGCTGTGCCACGTGTGTTAGTTCCCTGGGGATCAGACTCGGGCCTTAGTGGTGACAGCGCTGAGACTCAACCCCTAGGCCACCAGAGAGGCCCCAGTGAGATTATTTCTCAAAGGAAGTTTAAAATAGTAGATTGGTTTCTTTAAACTGACACCATTTTTCTCCAAACTCCTTATGTGACAGGATGGTAGTGGTTTCCTCTCTAATGTAGTTATACTTCTTCACAACTAAGAATTTCAAATTAACCTCATCCATGCCAGATGTAAAAAGTATGATTTGTCATGGTTACTTTATTTTTCATGTTTCCATGGATAATTCTTCCAGCAGTTCAACCTAAACTATCCACACTGTCAGTAAATATTTTAGTTCTTTTGTTACCTTTAATATGTCAAAATCACACCCAGGAGGTTGGAATGTGGTAAAACAGACATCAAATACCCTAAATTACTTAGCCCACACCTTTTGTATAAGAATGACGGAAGCCATCTCACAGGTAATCTGGCTTCTAGAGCTAAGAATATAGCAGTTAAACCTTGACATTGCTGACATTTCAGGGCTGTCTTAGATTACTAGCCCTCTGCTATTTATAAGACAAGGAACAAAACTCATTCTTCAAGAACCTCATTCATCATTTAATTCAGCAGTTTTCTACTTCATGCATTGAACACAGGAAATATCAGTAACATGGGTCACTGCTTTTTTCTGCTTTAGTATCTAACTCTTGAGCCATGGTAACTACAGAGCAACTAACTTCAACTATGTATTGTGATGTCCACAATTTCCTTCCCATTGGATAAAATTTTATTGAATGTTTGAGTTCTCTACTAAACATGTAAGATGAGAGAAATACTACTATTAGAGAAGTGGAATAAGCCCAGTCTCCATCACTACCAGTCAGACCTGAGGTGAAATGTTGCACTTACTCCATTATTTTCACAGAGAACAATCACATTATCTTTTAGTAACAACAGGAGTATCACACTCTAGACTATTATCTTGAAGGTAAGACTGACAGCATTGAGGGCAGTGATGAGAAGGGGGCAGGGGGAGGGGAGTATAAAAGCACAAAAGAAGCAGCTGCCCTGGGAGGAGAAGCGGCTTCCGTGAGTCCCTTATTTCAGGTCTTCGCCTTGGGTTTTGTTTTTTTCAATCTTTCTTATTAACACTCCCTCACTTTCTTTCTTTCTACTTTTTGAGTTTCTTATGTTCATTTGAAAGGCATTTTTGCCCCCAGGTTCTTTGCTGATCCTGAGATTGCAAAGAGGAAAACATACTATCCAGACCCCCCCCCCCATACTCTGGTTTCTCTTCAGATCGCATAACTCTTTCGGTTTTTACAATCCAGCCCCCAGTGACTCAATGTCTAGAGATGATTCCTCCAACTTCACTGTATCAGAAACAATGACAGTCTTGAAGTATGTCAAACTAAAATGAGCAGTGATGGCTGAAGACTTAGAGGTAAGGAGCGGAACACAACCTAAGCCCTTTCTTTCATCTAACATGAAGCCTAGCCAGGTGAGTGTCCAAGGAAATGAGTTTGCCCTTTAGAGGCTAAGTCTTTTGTGAGATTAGCGTTAAGGGAGGTGACCCAGTAACTTCTGTAATGGAAAGTTTCGCTGGGAGAATTTGTCCATTATAAAGCCCATCTATTGAGTTCCTGGTTTCTTTTATCAGAATTTCCATTTGGTTTTTTTGTTTGTTTGTTTGTTTTTTATAATCCCCAGGTCTCTGCCAATATTCTCAATTTTATTTCCTTAAATATTTTAAGCATAGTTATTACAGAATCCATATCTGGGCACCCTACGGGTCTATTTTATTTCAGTATTTAGTTACATTTTCTTATCTCTCTCTTTGCTTTCTATCAAATATTATCTTTGGCAGGAACATCATTCTTCTCAGTAGTCTTTTGAATAGGACAAAAAATCTGTGTCTCATCTTACAGAAACATAAGACCTACCCAATGTCTTCCTGTGGCTGTATTATATGTGTAAGTGTTATATAGGTAACTGTCAGTCCAAGAACTCCACTGATCTATTGACTGACCTTCTAGTAAAGTGAAGTTATAAAGAAAGCAAAGGATTTCACTCAGAACCAAGTGAGAGAAGAAGGAGCCCACCCTGATTCCCATGATGTATATAAGGTCCACATTGCACTGGGTGGTATTTGATCAACCCAATAAAATTCCTTCATTTTAGACAATCAAAAATAACCAGATTCACATGGTCTGAGAAAGAAAGAATAAGCCTACACTTAATACGTTAGCATTCACACTTCAAAGGGTACCTCATAATCTCAAATTTAGGGAACAAGTACCAAGAGAGTATCTTGCATTCCTTCCACAATGTTGCATCTAGAAGCATGCTATACATTTCAAGCTTCACTGATTTAATTCATTAAAAGTCACATTTGAGAGAAACTTCTAAGTCTTTATCTGAATATTAAAGGCTAAGGGTTGATACCCTGTGCACTTCTAAACATGTTCTGCCTCAATCTCTAAAGGAGTTTCTGAAGTTAAGTATAATTTTAGGGGGCTGCATGTTCTCAAATTTTAAAGTCAAGTCTTAAAATGTAGAATGAATTCCAGGTCTGGCCTTTACTTGTGGAAGTTGGAACCTCAAAATTGTGCATCTGAGAACTCCTTGAAACAGTTAATGGACTGGACATCTTCACACCAACAAATCAACAGTAGTGTGACATACTGCATTCTGAGAGTAAGTGCAGACATTGTGAATGTATTAATTTTGGTTTTGTTATTTAAAGCCACATACCTAAGGTGATTTCAAGTGTGATAGTAGGGAGATCGGAATTATTTCTAGTCACCAGCTCACCCAACTATTACCACAGTTCTTGACCTTAAAGTGGGGACATAAATTGAGGGCAAAATATAAAATTATTAGTTGGACTTTTATGAGATTTATACTAAATGACTTCCAGAAGATAATCTTATATTTAATTTTTTAAAGAATATTTTTATTTTTTTATGCATAGACCAACAAGTCTCTGTAGACCAGCAAGTCTACACTTCACCATTTTGCTTTGTGTTTTGATGCTTTACACCTCACTATTTTGAAAAAAATTAAAAAACAAACAAGCAAAAACATTTTCTCTGGAGAAAACTAGGATTTCTTCTTTTAAACTGGGATGCAGGCCAGAGGAGTGGGGGAGTGAAAGGATTCACCAGAGACAGAGTGGGAGCAGAACAGGTGGATCTACTGAAGTACACTGCTAAGGGAGCAGCAAGTGAGACAGGAGAGGTCTGCTGTGCCATGTGGGAAGCTTCCTGGCAGGGACTGAACTCATGCCACAGTGGATGGCAATAGTCTGGCAGCGCTGACTTTTAACCCCTGCACCACCAGGGAGGCCCCCAGAAGATAATCTTACAGAAGGAGATCTAAGAATAAAAACAGAGGATTGGGAGAAAGTTGAATTATAATAATTTCGTTGAAAATTAGAAAGATGACATTTTAGATTCATTGAAAGCAAGAATTGTGTCTCATTTATCTCCATATCTCCCAGGAAGGTTGCAGAGAGTAAGTCATCCATAAATATTTGTTCATGAAAAAGGATCTCAGACTGTGACTTCATTATTTAAACTTTATATTGTAATATGTGTGTGTGCTTTGGACAAAACCCAAGGGGTTTGGGCTAGATGTAGCTTTGGCAACTCCTTTCTGCTTAAAACTAATCATGCTATTATACCAGTTTTGTTTTTTTTTTTTTACGTGTTAATGTGCTTAGGAATCACCCGGCATGCTAGTTACAGTGTAGATTCCTAGTCAAGTAGGTCTGAAGTGGGACCCAGAAACCTGAATTTCTAAATCACTCTAGGTGATTCTAGTGCAGGCAAGCCTACAAATAGGAATCCAGCCCACCACACCTGGATTTTAAATGTGTGAGACCTGAGCTCCTACCCTACCTGCACTTCTAATACAGAACAGTGGGATAATAAGGTAGTGTTGCCTCAAGCTGCTGAGTTTATGGTTATTTGTTAGAGCAGTAATAGAGAACTAGTACAGTAGCCAGACCAACAAGTCTATACTTCACCGTTTTGCTTTTTGTTTCATTGCTTTACACCTCACTATTTTGGGAGAAAAGAAAACCATATTCTTTGGAGAAAACTAGGATTCTTCTTTTAAGATTCCACATAAAAGTGATACCATACAGAATTTGTCTTCCTCTGTCTGACTTTATGTAGCATAATGCCTACCTGTCCCCATGCCTTAGCAGTTGAAAATAATGCTGTGAAGGTGCAAACAGCTCTTAGAGATATTGATTTCAGTTCCTGGGAGTGGTATGATAAGATCATTGTGATAGTTCAATTTTTAGTTTTTTGAGGACCTCCATACGATTTCCCATATTGGCTAAGTCACTTTACATTTCCACCAATAATGTGTAAAGTTTCCCTTATTTCCACATTCATGCCAACATTTGTTATCTTGGGTGTAATCACTCTACAAATTATGCATATTATAGCAAATTATGTTTATACTTTAAATTTCTGCAACTATTTATGTCAGTTATTCTATAATATAATTAAAAATAAATATTTTTAAGAAAAGAAAATTAGAATCTGCCTCTAAAACCAATTTGGTAGAAATGGAGAATAGACTGAGACCCAATCTTACATTGTACCTATTATGTGCTTGCTCTGCTGAGCTTCAACTTTTGATGATCAATCTGTCTACTTCTAAGACCTATCCTATGTAGCAAATATTATTATTTTCTTCATGGGGGACTGACTGTTGTTACAAGAAATTAAGTGATTTGTCCAGTGAGTTCTCAGTTTTAGCTGTACCCCAAAATCACCTAATGAACTTCTTGTTTCATTTGAGGATTTTACTCACAAGCCCTTTATCAATCCAGGATCTCTCCTGCTTTAGAGCAAGAAAACCCCTTGCTCAGTTAGTGGTATCTCAAGAATATATTTTGAACCCACAAAGAACATTTAAGAGATTTCAAACCAGTCAGTCTCTGCTCAACTGTAGGGAGCTTGTTTGAGGATAGAAACAAATCAAGAAGCAAACCTTATATAACAAATAGAAAGATATTGAAATTTTTGCTTCCAGTAGATTGTATGGGATTGTATGGGTCCAAAGGACAAAATGGCATTAAAAATAATATATCTAAATCTATATCTATATTTATCTATATAAAATTTTAAAGGATAAAACAAAAGTCTATTTTCCTAGATTCACCAAACATTTTTCTTACCTTCAGGCAAATTTTTTATTAACTGAAAACAAAAAATTCTCATATAATGATGGACAATATGTTTTCCTGAATCTGGTTTGGTACTCTTCCCAATGTGAAAACTGACATATTTCCCATTACTATAATTGATAGCTCATTTTTGGGGGAAATTTGTGGTAAAGAAATCTATTACTAGATCTCCCCACTCCAGTATTACTTATTCCTCACAGAGGAATAAGTGGAGATGGTGACATTGAGTCCCAGGAAACCAGGGGTTTCTTCTCCCCGTGGAGGAGAGAACCCACCCATGTACATACCGTAATTAAATGTGACAGGGGCCACTAAGTGCATGGTGCTGATTACTTGCTCCACTCAAGGGTGCTCCCTGCTGACCTGGCTGATGGCCTTACTCCCAGTGACCTGCGGTGTTTCCATAGCACACCTCCTTTTGGACTATTTTTCCCATCTGCACCCTTAACAATCTCATCAATCTATGACTGCTCAAGTCTTCCTTGTCTCTCCATGCTCAGTTTTATTGCCCCCAGGGAATTACCACTGTTCCTCTAGGTACTTCTCATAACACTTATCTGAACCATTTTCGACACATCTTCTCTCTTTTAATCAATATATTGGCAAATTTTATCAGAGCTAAATCTGCATTTTTGCATTTCCTACAACATCCAGGACTAGACCTTGTACCTAAGATAGAGTCATAAATGTTAGTTGTGTGAATGTTTATATGACCCGAATTGGTCAGATGCCTTCTCCCTGTAGGAAAGGACTTCTTCCACTTGGCACCAGGAGAAACCAAATGAACCAGATGTTGTGGGCAAACTGCTTTCAGGCACCTCCCTTGCCTAATCCGGAAAAACTTCCCTTACACCTTAACTATCCTCAACCAATGAGGCCTTTGTTTACTACTTAATAGCTTCCTTTTCTGAAAGTGCAAATCCAGAATGGACTAAAGACATCCTTTATATGAGCTTTAAATTTTATTTTCTTGAGTTGAGGCCCTAGCTACCTAAAACTATAAAATTGTGTCCTTTGTTGAATGAATGAATTTATTGAGTACTGATTATGGGTCAGTACTACCTGGAGATTGAGCCATCAAGAATCCTAGAAATAATAAAAGGGCAAACAAATAGAAGTGTGACATGAGATTTGAGTACTTGTCAGATTAAAATTACCATTTCATTTTGTTTGTGTGCTTTTTGAATCCCAACTTTCAACAAGCCTTGATCCATCCTGTTGACCCAGCCAGAAAGAAAGAAAGAATTGAGGCATACACAGAACAAACCTGCCTTAGGTGACTAGGGATCTTAAATGCCTAAGATCTGAGAAAAGCTGAGAACTTAAAGAGAGACACTGGTAATTATCCAAATGTGTGTTCCTGAAATCATGATGTTACCATTTAATGGAAAAATGTGAAAGTTTGCTTATACACAAATCAACTTTGTCTTGATTTAAGAAAGAAGTTTATTTCTATGCCAAATAGCACATCTTCTCCTCAGGCCTGAGTGTCAACAATGTGGGATTTTTTTTTTTTTTTTTTTTGGTGCCTTTGGTGTTTCCAGAGCTATATATGTGTTGGTGATAGCCTATTGCATAAATATTTTCTGGATGAAAATATATCTCCTTATGTACTAAATATTTTAAAATAGAAATCTAACTGCTAAGGAATATTTCAGCCCTAAGATACCTGTACTTCAGTTCAGGGATGGCATTTATATCAAAAAGAGGAGAGATAACAAATTGTTGGTGACAATGAAAAGGGAACCTGCATGCATTATTGGTGGGAATGTAAGTGCAGCTTCCTCTGGAAAAACAGTATGGAAGTTCCTCAAATAATTAAAAATAGAATTACTATATGATCCAGCAATTCTACTTCTGGGTATATAGCCATGGGAAATAAAATCACAATTTTGAAGAGATAGCTTCACTCCCATGTACATTACAGCATTATTTGCAACACCCAAGACTTGGAAACAACCTAAGTATTTATCAACAGATGAATGAATAACAAAAACATCAACACACAGAAGTTTGTGTGTAATGGAAAAATATCCAGCCATTAAAAAAAGGAAATCCGATGTTTGCAATAGCATGAATGGACCTTGAAGATACTACGCTAAGTTATAGAGAAGACAAAAACTGTTTTATCTCACTTATATGTGGAATCTAAAAACAAACACCTCTAAGAAAAAGAGATCAAATTTATGATTACCAGAGGTAGGGGTTGAGGAGTAGGTTAATTGGGGGAAGGTGGTCAAAAGGTTCAAACTCCGTTACAAGATGAGTGCTGAGGATGTTTTGTACCACATGGTGATTAGAGTTAACGTTGTTGTATGTTATATTTGAAAGTTGCAGAGAAAACAAATCTTAATAGCTGTCATCCAAAGAAGAAAACATTCTTATAACCATATGAGATATTAGCTGTTAACTGGATTTATTATAGTAATGATATTTGTAATTCAGGCCACTTATTAAACTTAAACAGTGTGCTATGTCAATTACATCTCAATGAAACTGAAAGAAAAAAATGTTTTGAGTTTCCCTTTCTTCATCTATATAAGGATAAGCAGTGTCATGGGCATGCCTGTAAGTTCCTTAGCATAGAGTCTTGGACAAGTGAGAACTTAATCATTCTTTTATTATTATACTAAGTTGTATGTTTGAACCAATTAGATCTGTGCTGGCAAACAGCACATTCGAAGGAGCACTGCTCTAGATGATTAGATTCTCATTCTCAAGATCTAAGTTAAGTTAAATCAGCCCTTATCCTCCATGAATGGAATTTATTTCTTAGGAAGGAAAATGTAGCCAAAGAATCTCATTTGCCAATATGAGTAATTACAAGTCGTTAACATTTTGCTCAGTCTCATGAATGCTGCTAAAGTTACAAAGACATTTGCTTATATTACAAAAATCAAAAAAAGAACAGGCAGGAAAGAAAGGAGGAAGAGAAAAGAGAGAGAGAAAGAGAGGAGGGAAGGAAAGAAGGGGAATAAGACCCACTGTTTTCATTTCTTATCTATAGTTCCCTGATTGTGAGACTAGATAAGTCTCACATCCAACCCATGAAGCTTTTCATAGTCCCAGGGAATATCAATTGTAAGGGCTTATAGTCTCCTCTGAGGTGGTTCACTACATTTTTTTCACTCAATGACCAAATTAATAGGTGGCCACCAGAGAGAGAAGAAACTTCTGTAGTACAAATGTTTTCAAAGCCAGATTTTAAAGTTTAAAGCTCAGCATCTAGCAGAGTCACCATCTAGAAGGGGCGCCCAGACATTTGGAGAAATAATAGGATTAAGATAACTGCATCAAACAAGACTCACCTCAGGTAGAGTACTGACCATAAGCCCTAAGGCGTCCAGGATCATTCTGGAGTAACAGCAGATATTCACTGAAATACCCACAGCTGGTTCAGTAATCAAATGCTTAACAGTTTTGCTCTTGGAATATGAAGGATTGAGGCATGAGCTGGGTTCTGCTACCAGTATCCCACCTTCTCTCTTTCTCCATGCAAAGCTCAGCCTCACCAATATAGGAGCATTGACAAATATTTGGAAACAAAATTTAATAGGGTAAACAAGTACTCATAGACCTTGTTTATAAGGTATTTTCAAATATCACCTGGGACGATGTACATAGAATTTATGTTGTTTCAGTCCTCTACACTGGAGGTTATTTACTAAAGTGCTTGACTCTCTGAAAGAGGAAGATCTGTCTTATTTTACCATCAAGGCCACAGAATCAGCTGCCACAGTAGTATTTGTTGGCTCTACATCTTGCCAGTGCCCAACTCACCAGTGTATAGAACTGAGCCAAGCACAACGTTCTGCTACTAATTAATATACAAAAAAGCAAATGCCAACTTTTTTATGAAGGTGACGCTGAATGTAAAGAAGAGCCACGAAAAAAAAAATTGAGAGATCTGCATGTCACCCACCTTTCAGTGACCCAAGGCAAGCCAAATATCCTTAGAAGAATGCCCCCAAGAGAAACAAGCTTGGTCACTGTGCCAACACCAAGTTTCCCTGACCGCCAAGTCAGCCATGATGATGATAGATGACAACAACCTACTTGTGTTCATTGTGCCTGGCAAGGCCTGCAAACAGGCTGTGAAGAAGCTCTCCAACATTGACGTTGCCAAGGTCAACCCTGATCGGCCGTGAAGGAGAGAAAAAGGCATATGTTTCACTGGCTCCTGATTAGAGTGAGTTGGCTGTTGCTCATTCTAAATATAAATTTTTTCACCATAAAAACAAAGCAAATGCCAGTAATAATGTGTATAGTAGCAAGTGAACTTACTTCGGTAAGCTGTTCTGTTCTGGGTTCATCAGTCTTGCTGCATTGTGGGATCATTTTTGCTGCTCATGCTGACGTGTCAGCAGCGTGCTTGAGTAGTTAACCATTAACTGTTACTGTGTTGGTTGCAGTTTATTCCACAACAAAAATCACCTGTGTTAATTTTTAAAAATTTTTTTTCTTGCCTAGTGGAACAGAACCAAAAGTTTTGTTTAACTCTACTTGTAAATTGAAAGAGGGTGGGAGCTCAACAATTTTGATGTCTACTATGCATCTGGTCATATAAACACTGGTGCTGTCTGAACATTAGTTTCTTTAATGGGAGAAGGTACACCTTCTTATCATTCATACACTCGTGAGTGATTTGATCAGAGCAAAACCTTAAGTTTGTGTGATTGAGAACTTCCAGATACAAATATTGTTAACAAGTGATTAATTTGTAGGCCAGGAAAATAGCTCTTGTAAAGGGTAAATTTCTATGCATTGGAAATATTTCTTTCTTGATTGTGTAGAAAGATGTACCAAAGAATTTTAAGCATGTTTCTTTGTCTAATGATGAAATCTGTTTTAAAATACAAATAAAAGGCCAGGATATCTGGAAGCAAGTTAAGGAGAATGCAAAACCAACCCCCTTAAGGTAGGTATTAGTTTGAAAGCCCTGTGATCATAATGGCTATGGCCAGCATTTGGAGTTTTCGCAGTATGTAAGGAGAGAGTGTAGATGAATCCTCTTTTGTGTACTGCTCCGGTTAATGGTAAAAGGAAGCAATGTGTTCATTCTCATCCAAGATTTGTTTTTGAAGATTAAATGAACATTTCATATGTGTGGATCATTTTGTACTGATGCTTCCCCCTGCCGAGCTGGGTAAAATTTCCAGCTTTGCTGCTTATATGTAAGCAGAAAGGAGTAGCTGTGTGTAACGTACAACATGCACTTGGAGCAAGACATTTGTCTGCAAAAACAAAGAATACTCAACAAAAAACTCAGCCCAGGCATAAAAACCAAATCTTTGCCTGTAAAACGATTTTTTGGTTTAAGAATTGGTAGCTGGCACATCATCTATTCCCATGCAGAAATGAGGTAACTTTTTTTTTTTAAGATTTATTTATTTATGCAGACAAGCTGGGTTACAGGCCAGAGGCATCGGGCGGCGAGAAGGTTCACCATAGACAAAGTGGGGAGCAGAACAGGCAGATCAATGGAAATACACTGCTAGGGGGAGCAGTGGGCGAGGCAGGAGAGGTCTGCTGCGCCATGTGGGAATCTCCCTGGCCGGGCGTTGAACTTGCGTTGCCACTGCCGACAGTTCCACACAACAGTGCTTAACCGCTGTGCCACCAGGGAGGCCCAGAAATGAGGTTTTCTTTTAATGGCAGCATGTTTATTTGCTAATGGGGTAAAGTTAAGAAAATTAATAAACTGCTTCTTTCTTTTGCCTCTCTGAGAGGATGGCCTTACCCGTCCCTGGGTGCTCATCTAATGGAAGGTAGAAGGGTGCAGTGATGGATAATGGGATTTATAGGACAGAAGAATACAAAAAAAAAAAGGCCATTATTTTTTATTATCCAGATTCTGACATAAGCAATAAAAATATGCAAGAAAAAAATAAAAAGTCAGGCTATTGTCTTGAGAGAGGATTTTCCAAATACTCTATATCTGTCCTCTTTGATATAAAACAATCCCAGCCTAGAGGATCCAGCTTATGGAGCTCTCCTGTGGGCTACAGAAGAAATTTGGCTACCTGTAACAGCAAAACAACAGGACTTGCTGCTATATGTTATGAGATACAACATCACAAAATAAGACAACCCACCCATTTTTCTTCCCAGGAGATGGTGAAATGAGAGAAGGACAGCAAAGAAGGATTAGGAAAACAAAGAACAGGATGAGACATGTTCCAGACCTCCCACCCCATCATAGAGGAGGAAGAAAAACTCAAAAGTCAATGGGGCATGGGGTTCTTGCTCCCACTTTCACTTGGGACTCAAGGAGGCATTGCCACACAGGCTCTTCTGAACCAAGCTGTAGAGAACCCATACTAGGCAGTGCAGGGTGTCATGGTTCCCCCCAGGTGCCCATTTGGTGTGTATATTGGATCCTGTCATCATTGAATCTGAGGTGGGAGAGCAACCCCAGTTGGGATTGCTACCGTGGGTTGAGGTGTGCTATAGGAGTTACAGGGCAGATGACCAGGCACCGGACTTAGTGTCTGTATCTCCTGAAAAAACAGGGTGGGTCTGAGTCAGTCAAGGGGAGAGCAGATAATAGAGTGGCCTCAAGTCCCTGGATAATCCTGTGCTCTACCCACGTAAAGACCTAAAAACAGTTCTCAGGGACTGCTCCAATTGTTTCTAACCATCAACACTAAAGATGAGGTGCTGAAGAACACGAAGAAAGTTAACACATCCATGAAAAATGGAGGAGAGCTCTCAGACAATGCCAGACCAGCACACACAGGGAATTTTGGAGTATTCCATGTTATATAGTAGCTCCAAAATTGAGCCACAGGTCAGCCAGGGAAGAATCAACCAAAGATCAAAGACTCTCCCTCCACCCAGCAAACGTAAACCACAGATATTCCCCCATTTCTACAGAACTATCCTAGAGAAGAATCAGGGGGACATATGACATTAGAGAACTGGGGGCCTGTTCATTGTTTGATCTTTTTTCCCAAAACTGAGCATTATCAGGATTGCTTACTTTATTAATCTGAACTAAGATTTCACCCAAAAAAGCTAAACGTTGTTGATTTAACCTCCACTGCTGGAGGCTAGGGGGAAGTCCACAATATTTATAAATAAAAATGGAGGAACAAATCTCAGTGTAGTGAGAGTTAAATTTGCAGCACCATTACTTTTATTTTTTAAATTCCTGAGACAAAATTCTATTTGTTTATAAGCAAAGTAATACTTTAGTTGACAATCTGAAAAGCAGTTTATCCTTTACCATAGCAAAGCAGCTGTTTTGCGCAAACCCAGAAGTAAGCACAGTTTATCTAAATATTGATCTAATAAGAACATGGTATAGCCAAGAGAAAATTACTTGCTTTATGAGGAAGTTTATAATTGGGGTAAAGGATGTTGAGATAGCTTTTTGGAACAGCAGTTTTAGAAAATGAAGAAATGACTATCACAATTAATATGACAGCATATTTGCAACAATTCAGTGACTATTTTCGTGGACAGTTTTCCACTGGAGATCCCATGTTGAAGAAGCCAAAACAAAAGATGGAGGATAATGTAGCCATTTTTTTAAGCAAAAACATCTGAATTCTATTAGTGACTGTTCTATATGTAAAAGATAGTATTATGGAATTATGACCCAATGAGTATATTTTAGCAAAAGAGGCTTGGGAATTTCTGATGAATTTGATTAGCATCTCCTACAAATGGGCAAAGACAGCAATGGCAATTATGTGACTTTGGGATTTGTCATTTTATACATCAAAGTAAGGTCTATAAACTGACATTAATAGAGTTATTGCTAAGTGAAAAGTCCTTATTTCTTTAATACAGTAGTTGCCTTATCTGTGGGGGATATGTTCCAAGACCCCACAGTGGGTCCCTGAACCTCAGGCTGTATCAAACCCTATAGATATGTATATATTCTTATACACACACCTATGATAAAGTTTAATTTATAAAGTAGACACAGTAAGAGATTAACATCAATAACTAATGTTAACATCGAACAATTGTATATATAAAAAAAAAGTTATGTGAATGTGTAACCAGGCTGAGTCCAAAGTCCAGAAAAGGTGGCGCCCCCTGGAGGGGGTTTGCTGATGAGACTGAATAGCCCCAGGGTAAAATGCTGAGTTTTGCAGTTTGGGGTGGAGACTCTGATGAGAAATAAAAGGGACTGAAGGAGAAGAAGATTCAGTCGCCATGATGTAGGAATAGAGAAATCAGTTGCTATGATGTAGAAATAAAGAAGCAGTCGCCATAATGTAGGAAAAGAAGAAGGAGTGGCAGGAAATGTAGCTGCCAAGATTGAGAGTTTGGAAATCAGACGCCAGAAGTTTTTGAGGTGCTGGGATATACAATTTCAGATTGAGCATTTTTGGAATCTTCAGTGACTTTGGGACCAGCGACTTTGGAGGCTCTGCTAGTAGCCAAGCGACGGAAACTGCCCCCAGTTTTGTTCCGACTGCAGCCGAAGGAAGAAGGCAAAGAACAGAGGCAGGTGCCTTCCTAAAGTGCGTGAATGCAGTTTGTTGGGCCGTCTGGCTGCTGTAGTTGCTGTTTGTAGTGTTGTTGGCCTGGTGCTGTGCTGGGACCATAGCAGTTCCATGAGCATCTCCAGTTGTGTTTTGTGTCGTCCCCATGAGTTGGAACCTGGCCTACAGTCTGGCTGTTGCACCTCTGCAAAAGCAGGAAGATGCCATTTGGAAACGTGGCCTATTGTTTGGAAGAGGAGCTCCACATCAGCAGTGGCAGGAAGATGCCACCTTCGTTGTTACTTCTTTGGGACTTAAAAGGACTGGGCATTGCTTTAAGTAAGTTAAATGGCCATGTTTTGACTTCAGTAATTCTTTGTTTTTCCCTGTTTGTTAAATAAATCCCATTGTTATTGTTCCCTAAGACTGAGTAGTCTTGCAAGTGTGTGTGTGGGTACAAAACCAAGATAGTGACCAATGAGCAATCTGGGCACTGCCTTTGACCAATTTTGAAGCCCCATTTGCCCGGTATCAAATGTGGGCTCTCTCAAAATGTCTTATGTAATGCAGTATTATCAGACCATGGTAATGGTCTGATAACATGGTAACTAACATCATGGAAATTGAATCTGCATATACAGGGGATTACTGTGTCTTTGAACAAAATCTAAGGAAGGATATATTGTTTTTGAAAAATTTTACGTATTCTATATAATTCGTGTTAAATTTTAATGTGCTCTTATTAAATTGTGACTAATAAACATGGATTATATTTCATTCTATACTTTCAATTATCTAAAATGTATTTTTCTCTTTCTGAGGTGTGTAAAACATGGTGTATGAACATAATTTGAAAAAAAATTAAAAATAAAGAAAGAAAAATTAAAAGAAAAAAGAACATAATTTGAAAACAAAACAAACAAACAAAAAAAAAACGCAAGTTGCCATTAAGGACCAGTTTGGCATTCAAACTGGCAATACTACTTTCCAAAGATCTGCTGCATATGTTCCAAGGGCAACAGCTTAACATGAAGCTTATTGCCCTGATCTAAATGAAACTGAAATCTTATGAAGCATCCACTTGCATTTCATTTTTAACCATGTCTTATAGGATTTGATAGAATATAATGTATTTATAAGAAGCACAAAGTTGGGGCATCACCTAGTCACTCTTGTTGATATAACAACAAATGCAATAACTTGGTAAATTGTAGGAGTGCATGTTGAATGTAAAGTCATTTCAAACAAGCATTTTTATCTTGATTTATTGACTATGAAGGCTCAACATGTCCATGTCTGATGTATTTTCTCAGTGTCATTTCACCTTTCTGCCAGTGTTTTCCTAGTTGGCATTCCCTGTGAACCCATTTGCCAAAGATAGTTCCTTTCCCTTCTTCAGTGCCAACTTGTCTTGTTTGAAAGTGATGAAGCTTGCACCTGCCATCTCCTCCTGATTGTCTCCTTACTCTCCCTCTTGTTTTTCAGTTATTACATTGTCTCTTTCTCCTACTGGGCACCAGGTCCATTTCCAAGGTCTCTACCATGAAAAGATACAGGTAATATGGAAAAATCCTTACATGTATAGCATTTCATTAAGTGCACATTGCTTAGAGTTGTGCAACTAAAAGATTGTCTGGATTCAAAATCAGTTCTGCTGCTAGCAAGTAGTCTGCTTCTCCCAAGAGGAAGCCTGTCAAACGGTTGTAGCCTCTAATTCAAAGCTATACAATCAGGGTGTGTGATTTTGATTCTTTGAGCAAATTTGCAATGGGGCTCTCCCAGTTGGCTCCAGCTGCTGTAGGTGAAATTCTTATCTGTAGACTTTATGTTTTCATTTCTATATGTATCTGGGTAAGTCTGGTTCCCACGTCAGCATCTCACTCAGCCCCTCCACTCCCTGCCAGCAAGTGCTCAAAATAGACTCAGATTTCATCTGTAAACTCTTTTCACAATGTCATCAGTAAATCAGCAAAGTATAGCAGCATGTTTACAAATGCCGAGAAGACAAAGCTTTCCATCCTTTGTAACCAGGCTGAGTCCAAAGTCCGGTAAAGGTGGTGCCCCCTGTAGGGGGTTTGCTGATGAGAATGAATAGCCCCAGGGGAAAATGCTAAAAGGTTTTGCAGTTTGGGGTGGAGATTCTGATGAGAAATAAAAGGGGGGCCTCCCTGGTGGCTCAATGGGTCAAGTGCAGCACTATGAAGCTATCCAGAGCCATTGCAGCATGTGTTCGATACCCAGCCAGTGAGATTCCCACATGGCGCAGCAGACCTCTCCTGTCTCACCTGCTGCTCCCCTCAGCAGTGTATTTCAATAGATCTGCCTGTTCTACTCCCCACTCTGTCTCTGGTTAATCCTCTCACCACCCCACACCTCTGGCCTACCCCCCAGCTTGTATGCATAAATAAATAAAAATAAATCTAAAAAAAGAAAAAGAAAAGGGACTAAAGGAGAATGAGATTCAGTCGCCATGATGTAGGAATAAAGAAATAGTCGCCATGATGTAGGAAAAGAAGCAGCTGCCACAAAGTAGAGGTTTGAATTGAGCGTTTTTGGAATCTTCAGTGACTTTGGGGCCAGCGAGTTTGGAGGCTTTGCAAGTAGCCGAGCGTTGGAAACTGCTCCCAGTTTTGTTTTTACTGTAGCCAAAGGAAGAAGGCAGAGGCCTGAAACAGGTGCAATTGTGCACGCGGGTGCAGAACCAAGATAGTGACTGGTAGGCAATTTGGGCAATGCGTTTGGTCAATTTTGAAGCCCCTTTTGCCTGGTATCACCTCCACTTTGCCCTGTTCCTGCCAGACTCTGAGACTCAACACTTAGATTTTCCTGGTTTTGCTATAATTCTACCTGTTTTGCCCAGTAATGTATCCTCCACCCTTCTGAGCCCATGCCCTTCAATCAAAGACCTGCTCAAATACACCCAGCCCCTTTGTCATCAAGCTCATGCCAGCTTTATAGAGTAACACTTTCCAGATACAAAAATTTATCATTGATGTCTCATGTCTAGAGATAAACTTAGGAGAGAATGTACATGATGTTACTTCTGGATATGTTTTGGCTAACAAAAGAATTTTGGATCAGGAGCAGCTCCAGTTAGGAGTACTTAGAAAAAAGAAAAAACAAAGACAAAAACCGGAACAGAGCAATAGGCATAAAAAAAGGAGTTGACAGGAAAGGAAGACAGAACATTGCAATGAAATACTGGAAATGAAACCAGGACCACATGATGTGGAATGCAGGGCAAGACTGGCATTTCCCCACTGCCACCTAAGCAGTGGGAGCTGTTGGAAAAACATGGCGGTTTCTCCCAACAGCGCCAAAGTTGTTGCCTGTGAGCAGGCCGTCTCTCAGGCACCAGCTGGGTTAAAGTGGTCCAATCAGTCACCTAGAATTGATAATGGTCAATTATCAACTAGAGTGGGGACCGGAGAGAGGATATAAGGCAGGGCAGAAGCCAGCTTAGGAGGCCCAGACTCCTGGACTCCCAGACAACCCGGCTGCCAGACACCCAGAGGCCCAGACTCCCGGACTTCTCCCTTCTATGACTGGCCTCCAAAGAAAGAAGAACGAAGAAGCATATAGCAACCGACCTCTGAAGAGCACCATCTTGGATGAGCGATCTTTTGTTTGGGACTTCTGGACACTGGACACTATCTAGGGTGAGATGGCGGCCACCTGTGGCCTTAGACACTGTTTACCATGTTTGTTAAGTGAACCCCACTGTTGTTATTCCCTGAGCCTGAGTGGTCTTGTAATTGTGCTTGTGGGTGAAAACCCACAGAGAGTGATCTGTCCTCTATTGGGCCCTGCCCTTGTATAACAGGGGTGGTCCCCAGGAAGTGGGGAGGTTCCAGATTTCCTGCCCCACCAAAGGGAGGGTGGAGTTGAGCAGGGTGGAGTAGAAGCTGGAGAGGAGAGTGGGGAAGGAAGGAAGAAGGATGGAGAGCTAGAAGGAGACTGGGAGGAGGCACTTTCAGCAGAGACATGTGAAGAAGCTGCACTTGTTTCTTGCTCCTGGACTGGTTGAACCAGATGTGGGTGAGAAACTTGTGGGGAGGTTCACAATGGCAGCATTGATCTCGATTTTGCTCTTTTCATTCCAGACTTGCCTGGCCTCTTCTGCCCCTTTCCTATGGGTCCCCACCAGAAGATGCCTTAGACTTGAGGCAGGCTTCCAGGCCTCAGAGGCCCTGCTTTGGGCCAACCCTGTTTGACCATGTTACTGAGCAGGGAGAGGGGCACCCCCAAAACTCCCAAACCTATTTCTAAGGTTCTGCCATCACTGAATCAGGACGAAACATGTAAGACCTTAAATGGAAAAGAAACTTTAATACAATTAGTGTAATAATGCAGAAAAGACAAAGAATATAGTTTCTCAACTAAGTACCCGAAGTTACCCATCACCTCGTGGGCAAAAGTCCACCCAAATGGGATTTGCTCAAAGCAAGGCCCAAAAGCCTCCCATGAGTCTAAAACACCTTTTGGCAGGGACCCATAGAAAAGGGTCAGAAACAGTCAGACAAGTCTGTGAGGAAAAGAGCAAAATCAAAATCCAGATCCACATTGCCACCATTAATCCCCCCCCCCCCCACCATGGGTCTCTCACCCACATCTGTCTCAATTAATCCAGGCCAGTGCAGCTTCTTCACATGTCTTTCTACTTGTGCCTCTTCTAGCTCTCCATTCTGCTTCCTTTCTTCCTCTCTCCTCTGTGTTTCTCCTTCTCTCTTCTCCAGCTTCTTACCTCTCCTGATCAGCTCCACCCTCCCTTGGGTGGGGCAGAGAACCTGGAACACTCCCCTATCCTGAGACCACCCTCTTACAACTGGACATCTACCCAGAAGGGGATGGATAACTTTGGGTGCTTGGTTTGGAAACTTTATTCTTTCTTATTCTTCCTCTTTTCTGTATTGCACACTAATTGTATTAAAGTTCCTTTTCATTGAAGATCTTATGCACCAGAGTATGTTTTGTCTTGATGGGCAGATGGCAGAACCTATTTATAGCAGGCAGCTTTGGAGGTTTTGTGGTGCCCTTCACCCTGACCTGTAATACTCGCATGACTGTAACACCCCTACAGCCATGCTTCTGAAAGAGTAAAAAAGATAATTGAAAGTAACATAGGGCCTAAGAACCAATATTTGTGAGTATGTATCAGTAGGAAGAGGTGGTAAGTACTGAGAAAATGAAAGTAACTGACAGAAGTCAACAGCTCCAGAGTTACAGATTCAGAAAACTACTAACTGCAAATAAAGCCACTTACCTCCTGGATCCCATTTTCTCCTTTTTCCAAACGAACAAAATGCTCATTTGTTTAGAGCAAAAATATCAGTAAAAAAACAACTTTCTAGGCTCCCTTTCAGCAAAGAGTGTGCTGTGACACCCAGGAGATATGGCAGAGAAGCCTACAGGTTTTCCTTCACCCATAAAAGACAAAGCCTGGTTTAAAAAAAAAAAAAAAAAAGAACTATTAGCCTTTGCTTTCTTTCTTCCTGCCTTGCAAATGGTCTTGATGTTTACAGATGCAGCAATTACCCTGCAACCAGAAGGAAGAAAACCAGCATAGATAGGATAGAAGATGCTGAAAGGTGGAAGGATCAAGATTCCTGATGAAAGCATTGACCCCAGGGCGGTTTTTGTTTGTTTGTTATTGGAAGCAAAGCACATTTCTAACAAACCAAGCAAGAGATATTTAGGCAGAGATCCACCCAGATGAAAAAAGATACTTCTCAAGATATTATCTGTACCAAAATAAATTAGTTACTTTTTGCTAAAATGGTAAAGAGACAGCTAGCTGAATTTCCAATGAACAAGAAATGATACGTGAAAATTAACTATTACCAATATTATTGATGTAAAATATTTAAAATATTATGGATACTATTTCAATTTTGAGTTCTCACTTTGTTTTTTTATTTTAGTAAACCTAAAAATATGGAGGCATTCTTAAGTTTACATCCAATCTGAGTCTGTCTGCCAACTTTTTCTATTTTTGTGTGTGTAAGCTTGTAAGTTCTTCCCCTTCAAAGAGTACTTCTTTGGGTGTTTTTCAGAAACCTCTGTCTCCTTGGGAAAGAACTACTGCTTTTATGACCCTCTAAGACTCAACCACAAAGGTATATACATCCCAGCAATCATAGTTTTACAGGTGCTGGTTCTGTTCTCCTTGCAGCTTTTGAAGTTTGGGTGTAATCTCAGAAATGCAGTTATTAGCTAGATAAGAAACAAACACATGTAACAATGCCACTCTGCTTGAGGGTTCCCTAAACCCTTTGTTGTACAGATAAACCCTAATGGTATATGCCCCAGGTAGTTACTGAGAAGTAATTGCATACTCCTGAGACTCTGAAAATGCAGAGGCTGCCCAGTTGTTCCGCCCCTGAATCATGCTGTTTCATAAATTCAATCTACCTTATGTAAACTAAGCATTTATTTTTGCTAATGTGACAAGTAGGAACAGAACACATTTCCAGTTGATTCCTTTAGGAAATTTGAGTACATATTTGTTAACACTAATACGTAATCAAAAGAATATGTCTTCTGAGATTTGAACAAATTGAAAGTTCAACCCAATATTTCTGGTTTTTTAATGAAAAGCAAATGAATTTAAAATATATATGTAATGTATATAAATGTCTATAAACTACATACAAATGTATTAAATATGCATTTATATATACAATATATACAAATGTATATAAAAATAAAAGTAAAAGATGTATAAGTGGGAAAAATGTATCAGAAGAAAAAATGATCAACTCCATCTACATTACTTGTTTCAAAATCACATTAGTTATTATTCATAATGTTAGCAGGCAGGCTGGGGGCACCCTGGGACCGCCAAACCTAAACTAAATGGGTCCTGCCATCTGCCACATAAAGACAAAACATATTCTAGTGCATAAGACCTTCAATGAGAAAGAGCTTTAATGCAATTAGTGTGCAATAGAGAGAAAAGTATATAGTTAAAATAATTTCCAATTAAACACCCAAAGTTCCCACCCCCTCGTGGGTAAATGCCCAGCCAAACAGGATTGGCCCAAAGCAGTACCGCTGAGGTCCTGAAGCTTGCCACAAGGGTTGGCCCAAAGCAGGACCACTGAGGTCCTGAAGCTTGCCACAAGTCTAAGGCATCTTTTGGTGGGGACCAATAGGAAAGGGGTTGAAGGGGCCAGACAAGTCTGGAAGGAAAAGAGCAAAATCAAAATACAAGTCAAGATCATGGCTGCCATTATTGTTACAGGGTAACCCCTTGGGGTGCCTGTCTGGGTTCTCACCCATGAGCTTAAAAAAGGACTTAAAAACTCAAATTCAGGTACACCCAATAAAATTAATAAAAAGATTTATTTACAGTATCTTGGGCTGATCTACCAATGGGTGTCCTGTCCAACAATGTTGGGTGCCAAAACTGTTACAGGGTAACCCCGTGGGGTGCCTGTCTGGGTTCTCACCCTTGCGCTTAAGAAAGGACTTAAAAACTCAAATGCTGGAACACACAATAAAATTAATAAAAAGATTTATTTGCAAAAAGGGAAAGGAAAAGATAAAGAAATAAATTGGTGAAAACGTCCTACCAGATCCGCTGAGCTGGAATCTATTGCCCACTCAAGAAAGACTCTGGTGAATCCACCATATGAACAATCGCCCCCCCTCCAACTTCCCAGGTCTGGTTTTTCAGTCCTCAAAACCTCTCCTTAACTCCTCTCTCAGTCCTCAGTATCCTTTCCTCTGTGATGATGGCATTCTGGGATTCGTAGTCCTAGGTGTCTTCGCTCTCTGGCTTGAGGTGGGGGTGGGGTCCTGGGACACTCCCCTTTCCTGAGGACCACCCTCTTACATTATCAGCTTCCCCATAGGTCTCTCATCCATGTTCCTTTCAAGTGTCTCCTACTGTTACAGGGCAGCCCTGGTATAAATGGGGTGCCTTGTTGGAGGCCGGCTCCAATTGATGTTTCTCAGGTCCCGGGGAGTTGCGAGGGAGGGAGTGAGAGACAGCACACACACACACACACACACACACACACACACACACACACACACACACACACACGGAGTGCTCAAGGCCGGTCTGCTTTATTGCCCAGAAAGCGGGATTTTGTATTAGAAATTAGCAAGCAAGTACATTTGTAACAGACAATAATAGATTACATAGCTTAAGTGTGTACATTCTAAACAGACAGTGATCAGTTACTAGTTTCAGAAAAAACAGGACCTCAAGGAGATAGTTTTACCTGTTTGAAGTTTGAAGTCTACAATGATTAACTTCTATGAGGTTAAGATGTTTTATGACTGATGTTTGGCTAACTGGAGACTATAAGGGATGCTGAATATTTACTCTGTGAAACCATGCTATCTTAACTTCCTTAAAGTAAAGGAAGCAGTAGGACTTTATTCTGAGTGGTGGTCTTTGAGCAGGGACATTTTTACCATTAAGGAGAGCAGTCTTGCATTTGTTTAGGTTTAATGGTTAAAAGAAGGGAAGCTACTTGTGTCCGGACAATGGTCAATTAACTGGAGACAGGCTGATTGTTTAACTCCTCCATAGGTAGTCCTGCTTTGATTATCCTAGTTAGTAAATTAAAACTTTTTAGCTTAAAACATACAGGGACAGAAATACCACATCCTGTTTGAGGAAGGCTTTCTGAAGCAGTTAATCTAAGGAACCATCTTGTGCTGACTCCTTGAGGCAAGTCCGAGAATGTATGGAAAAGAAGTAAATGTTCTTTAGTATTGATCATTAACTCCTAACCAGGCAAGAATGCATTCTTATCAAAGGAGCAGCTCAGCACCTGGGCCCATCCATGGGGCTTTAAACAATGAGGGAAGGGCTACATGCATGCAGGCATACTAGAGAAACCTAATCATAGTTCTTACAGAAAAAGGAGACTCCTTATTATTTTACCTACAAAATGTTATGTTTGATTTTCTTATGGGCAGAGATATCGCATCTGACTTCGACCCTGGTTGTGACCTTGTCAAGCAAATCCTAAGGAAGTCAAGGCACGGCAGTGCCTGTCTGGGTTCTCACCCGTGCGCTTAAAAGGGACTTAAAAGACTCAACTGCAGACGTGCACACAATAAAATTAATAAAATGATTTATTTACAAAAAGGGAAAGAAAAAGATGAAGAATAAAATTGGTGTATGCATCCTACCAGTTCTGCTGAGCTGGAATCTTATGGCCCACTTCCAAAAAACCTCTGGCAATCCACACCACGAACAATAGCCCCCCTCCAAGCTCACAGGTTTGGTTGTTTTAAGTCCCAAAACCACTCCTTAACTCCTCCCTCAGCATCCTTTCTTTGTTGATGATGGCATTCTGGGATTTGTAGCCCTAGGTGTCTTGGATCTCTCTGGCTTGAGGTGGGGGTGGGGTCCTGGGACACTCCCCTCTCCTGAGGACCACCCTCTTACACTTCCATGTTTAGGAAGTCCCTGGTACAAGTCCAAGGCCGAGAAGCAAGTTCAGCTTCTTCACAAGTTTCCCTGCCCCACATGTCTCCGCCAGTCTTCATTCTTCTTTAGTTTCCTTCTCACAGTCTTCTCTAACTTCTTCCTCCTCTTCAGCTTCTCGTCTCTGCCCAGCTCCACCCTTCCTTGGGTGAGGCAGAAAACCTACAACCTTCCCTTTCTATGTATCATACTGTTAAAACAAATGTATTAATCAACATAGGCACTGTTTATTCAATCAGAACTACCCACACCTTTGTTGGAAGAATGTGCAGCAGACATCAGTTCCACGTTAAAGTAAGCCATTTTCTTCCATTTTAATAGGTGAAATGAAAGAAAAATAATCGTCCTGATGAGATAC
>PVIJ01000355.1:111628-309220 GCA_004024925.1 Scalopus aquaticus
CCCTCCCCCCCCCCCCCCCCCCCCCCGCCCCCGGCATCCCCAGCCCTTTTCCCCTCTATCTAGTGTTTGTAATGGTGCAACCTGCCAGCAGGGACCATAACCACCATGTTGGGAGGATTTTATTCCCTGCAAACCTCCTTTGACTGTTATTCCCACCTCTATTCCAGGTTATTCTAGAATTTATAATAGCTCTACTGTATAATTTGAATTTGCATTTATTCATTATGTTGCACTTACATGACTCCTTTTCCTTTTTCATGAATCTATGCCTCATCTCTCCAGAACAGCAAAGTGGTTTGAGGGTCTGATTCTCTTTGACATAAAAGCTCCCAGAGGCCATGCACTTGATATAGTTTATAGCCCTGAAGGATAGTATTTTTACCCCAAACTCTCCTGCAGACTAGTAAATGACCTAAGTTATTAAATGAAGAGCAGAAGAAAAGTAGTCTGAGAAGTAAGACTCAACACTAGATACTATATCTGTCCCCAAAGAAGGGAAGGGTACTAGACAGGAAACCTTTGTTCTCAGGTATCATCTCTGCATGAAGTTGGTCATCAACCAACACCAGCTACTCACTTTCACTTTGGGATAAATTCTGGTATCTGCACATAGTAATGATTCTGATTCTCATAGTGATTTGTGATACCCAGACAACGTCATCAATGACAACAACAAATTAGAAGTATGACAGAGAAGTGTGTCACAAACTTCCCAGCTCAGGTGCAATCCCAAGCCTATTCAGTCAGTCCATGGCCAAGAGCAGGGACTGGAGAAGCTTTTGCTTCTACCCCTCCAATTTCCTTGGGGTCTAGACCCAAGTCTCAGAGAGCTGGTTGTACTTTAAAAAAAAAAGAAAGAAAGATTTATTTTTTATTTATTTATGCATAGAAGAGCTGGGGTGTAGGCCAGAGGTACAGGAGATGAGAGGGTTCATCAGAGACAGAGGGGGAGCAGAACAGACAGATCTACTGAAATGCACTGCTGAGGGGAGCAGCAGGTGAGAGAGAAGAGGTCTGCTACACCATGTGGGTCAGCTCCCTGGCCAGGGAATTGAACTTAGGCTGCAGTGGCTGGAGATAGCTTGATAGTGCTGAGACTTCAACCCCTGTGCCACCAGGGAGGCCGGGAGAGCTGGTTATTCTGGATTTTAAAGAGGGCAGTTGTCCACAAGGATAGTTTCAATAAGTGTGAGTGGCATCTTGAGGCCTGGTGGGTGGGCATCCCCCATACTGGGGCTACAGGTGTAGTAGAACCTGCTGTGCATGGAAGGAGAACAGACATGTGTTTCTGTTCCAAGCACTTGTAGTGGACTTCAGTGATGAGCATGCTGGAGGTCAGCAATTGGTCAGCCATGACAGCAGGTGCAGAGAAGACTGTTTACATAAGTGGCCACTGTGAGGGGCGTGTACAAAAGTCAAGGGCTTGTAGCAAAACTAGGGCAAAGCAGGTGGTGTGGTTGTTTGAAGAAGTCCCTGAAAGCAAGGAGTAGAAGCTTATACCACAGGTCTTGGTTAAATCCTAAAAACGGTTCACTGTGCTTCTGTTACAATGCGCAGGAGTGAAAATGGGGCAGAAGGTGGGACATGAGTATGACTAAGAATGGCTATAACAGTGTGCCTGAGACCCAGCGTTCAGGGAGTGGAGAATGAGTGACTAGCGATGCCGGTGGTTGCACAGGCAGAGCAAGTGGAGAGGAGGCCAGGACATGCACACCTGTAAAATGTTGACTATTTGGGTCAAGGGTACAGGATGATGAGTGCTAGCAGGATGCTGGTTTTTGACAATTTGGAATGTCATTTGCCCCATGCCCACCCCAACCTAGAATATGAGCTCCACAGCTTGCTTGCTGCTGTCACCCCAGCTCCTGGAACAGTAACAGGCTTGTAGTAGATGTGCATTACGTAGTTGTCAAATGTACGATTAGCTGGCATTCCTTCTCACTGTCATTTTGGAGAGATGAAGAAACAGCCAGTCTCCAAAACCCAGTTTGGATTTAGAAGCAGTAAGACTCTGATCAGGACCAAAAGCGAAGCTCCGGCTCCCTTTTCCCCTTTCCCTTGGCAGGGGAGAGGAGTCTATGAAGGATCTGCCGCTGCCGCCGGGCACCACTACTCCCTCCTGCTCCCAGTGCTGTCTTTAAGGCAAGGTGGATGAACGCAAGGTCAGGGACATGACTATACAAATAATGGATTAAGTGGTTTATTAAGCAAATCTTCAATCAAGTATATTTTGACACTTGGCATCTAGATGCCCTTGTGCCCTCACTATGCCAGCAGGAACTGTACATCATAGCCAAAGAATTTGTGAAGTTTGGGCTTGCCACCTGGATGAAGGGATGAGAAAATTTATTTTTCTGAAAATATAGTTATACTGCTATGGACACTGGGTTTCCAGGTGTGGTTGCCAGACCCTCTGGTAAACCCAGGAGCAATGCTGACTGCCAGAACCAACGACTGCACGTAATGTGGACCTGTTAAAGATAATTCAGCTATGACTGATGTTTATGAATGAGCAACAAGAACACCCTCTGGGTTTTAAAACTGGCAGTTTAATTTTAAATTTAATTTGACACAAGACAGAAAGACAGGTACGCCCATGATTCCATAGGATTACTAGCAACATCTGGTATCCAGATGAAAAACATGAAGAGGAAGATATTGACATCCAGTCTGTTGCAGAATATTTTATAACATCAGGAGTAGGAAGTGGTCCTTTGTGAAGGAGTTGAATGGTTATTATTTCATAGTAGTTATGACTCTGTTTCACCAAAACCCTGACCAACTCTAACTTGCCTGAAGAAGAACTTGACTTCTTTGAGGTCCTTCGATTGTTTTTTCCTATCATTTATGATGTGATGTACCTGACAGAGAGCTGCAAAGATCTCAAAAGTGGTTCACAGGAAATTGCTGAGCAGTTAGAACTGAATAGGAAAGTCAGGCTCTGATTCACCGGCAAAGCTCTCAGATGAGAGAAATGTTTTGTGAAGGTCATATTGATGATGCCAAATATTGTGGTCATTTTGTATGGCCTTGGTTCCAGCTCCCACATACAGCAAGTGGGTGCAGGTGGAGAGGAAACCAACAAATTCATGACCTGAAATAGTCCTTTGATATTTATTTTATTTGAGACAGACACGTGCCTGTATATAGGTTTTATCTCTGGTTGAATTCCTTGAACATAGACAGTACTTTCCTTTTAATACTTAGTGTTATCATTCCCATCTCGGCTCTTAATAAAGAGAAAAGCATTCAGGTTAAATTGAGCCTTAATATACTTGGTAGCAGACACGTGTGACCAAGATTGGGAAAAAGTACATCATACTGAATATTTTTTTAATTATTTATTTATTTATGCATACAAACTGGGGTGCAGGCCAGAGGTGTGGGGGTGGGGGGTGAGAGGATTCACCAGAGACAGAGTGGGGAGCAGAACAGGTGGACTGACTGAAATCCACTGCTGAGGGGAGCAGCAGGCGAGGCAGGAGAGGTCTGCTGTGCCATGTGGGAAGCTCCCTGGCAGGGGATCGAACTCGTGCTGCAGTGGCTCTGGACAGCTTCATAGTGCTGCGACTTAACCTGTTGTGCCACCAGGGAGGCCCCCATACTGAATATTTTTGATAAAATTTACCTACCTTTGCTTTTCTCCTTTTCCTAAATTAACTAGCACTGACTGTAATTTACTTCCCTATCTCATGTCTCCCTTCCGTTCTACCAGAGTTTGAGTTTGAGATTGTGAATTGTCACGTTTGCACTTGAGAGAGTGATTCTGAATCAAATCCTTTGTTTTGTTAGAAATTTTGATTTTTCTTGCTCTTAACTGGAAAAATCACCATCTGCCAGTTTAATACAGTGTTTACTTTTCTTTGACCCATGAAATACAGCTCATACATTGCACAGATAGTTGATTCAGCAAGGCTACAAAAAAAAAGCACCACTGAAGCGCTTAGTAACTGCTGTTTCTGTACATAGAGTTTAATCTCCCAAGCTTATCCAACATTTGTCAGTTTCTAATTGACATATGTAGACTGCTCTGTACTAAACAATTTCAAACCAGCTTCACACACTTCTAGAAAAATTCCTTGTGATTGGATGTTTAGTATCTCCCAGGAAAGAGGTATTCAAGACATTGAAAAGCTGCAGTTATTGTATGATAGCACTCTTCTCTTGACCTGATTCTTTTTAATCCTATCACTGTTTACCCTTATTTTAAAATTTCTTCTTAACTTTTTAGCCATATTGTTGAGCCCACAAGTCAATTTCATTTAGTCCAAATATAGCAAATTTTTAGGAATATTTTTTAGCAAAGTAAAAGAAAAAAAATCGTGTTTCCATAGTTGCAAAGAAAATAAATAATGGAGATACTTGGCACAAAACAACAAATGCAATCTATATTGATATCTATCTATATAAACTGGTTGGATGGATGGATAGATATAGAGAGAGATCGATAGATCGATAGATATAATAAAATTACCTAAGGAGTATAATGCTTGTTAATTTTTTGTGTATATCTTTGCAATGTGTTTTATATATATTTATAAAAGAGACTGTGAAATATTTAGCCATGAAAAATATGTGACCAAACCACAGAATGGGTAGTGGCTGGTAATCACTAACTTTACCCTGAAATGATGGAGTGCAAATTATGATGTGTGTCATCTCCATTTCAATCAGTAACATTAGCAAATTTCCAAATATTAGCCCCACTGGATGTTTCTCTAGTACATACTTTGTTAATGATATTACAGTGCTGTAAGTGGGTGGTCCTTTTTATTTATTTATTTTTATTTTAAAGATTTATTTATTTATTTATGCATGTAAGAGCTGGGGTGTAGGCCAGAAGTGTGGGGGAGGGGCAGTGAGAGGTTTTGCAAGACACAGAATAGGGATTGAATAAAAGACACTGCTGAGGGGTAGCAGGTGAGACAGTGAGGTCTGCTGTGCCATGTGGGTATCTCCCTGGCTGGAAATCGAACTGGGGAACTGGTGCTGCAGTAGCTGTGGATCGGCTGCAACTTAACCCCTTGTGCCACCACAGAGGCCTGGGTGGTCCTTTTTAAACAAAACATTATTATTGAATGTTTATTATTGAATATTATTGCAAAACAGAATTTTTTGTTTTCAACATTTTTGTAAATAAAAGCTATAGAAATGTTTTCACAATTAAAAACAAACAAAAGATGCAATAAGACACCATGCATGTCAGTAAAAGAGAGAAACGGGGCATTTCTCCCCTTCGCCACATTTTCCGTTCCCCAACATTGCTTTCCCCTGACCTGTAAAAGATCTGTTTTGTCCACTTTAAATTCCAAGAAGAGCCCCCATGATTTTCACTCCACTGCATCCCAACTCTGTTGTACCGGAGTAGCCCCTTGTTCTTCCATGCAGGGAGTTTTTCCAGTACCACTAAGGCTGCAGGCAAGTGAGGGTAATGCTTCTCAGTGCAGATGAGGCCCAGATAAAGAGCAGAGACATGGACATACCTTCCTGAATTTCAGCCATTATGAAACCAAGAACCAGCCCTTCTTCCTTAAAGCTTTGATTTGCTGCATGGTGCATTCAGCAGAGCTTCAGATTGGCACAGATGCAGCAACAATTGGTTTTCTCCTGGGCAGAGGTAGTCTTGGCATCTCATCTGGTCATTTAGGAATCTTTATTGTAGTTGTGTAGGTCCCTTTCATTCAGTTCACATCTGAGGACCCTTAGCCACTAGCTCACAACCTTTTAGAAATTAGGCAATGATAAATAAGATAGATCAGTATAGATCACTGTATCTAAAAAGGAAATAGTAAATATAGAGATTCCATAGTATATATGTCTATGGTTTCCTGTGACCCCTTAGATAGTATGGAATTCTTTGCAAGATTTTTATAACACCAGTTAAGACTCTTTTGGATCACTAATATCTACCAAATTGGGAAATTTTCAAGCTATTTCCCTAAGGCCCAAGCCTCATTCAGAATCTGACATAGTGTTGCTCATAGTCTTCACTGGATAGATGTTGCTTAGAGGAGTGAAAACATGAATTAATATTGTGTCAAGGCAAATTTGAATGAATGATTCCTATTTCCTACAAGAGGGAAACAGTCTGATAAACACATGTATAAATTTGGTAGCATATTTGAATTCTCTTGACTATTTGGAAATCTATAATTTCATTTCCTAGCTACATAGAGTATATTTTGCTATAGCATTAATTCTTTTTTGCCCAGTCAGATAAATCTGTGTATTTTCTTTATTAACCAATTTCGTATCCTTTTCTCTGTGCTTTCGCTAGAGTATCCATGAATCATGAATCCTTTTTTTTTTTTTTTTAAGAAGAGATTTAAAGTGAAGGAAATAAATCACCCCTGTGGTGAGTCTGGAGTTGGTGGTGGGAATGGAGCAGAGGAAACTGCCAAATATGACTAGATATGTTTTGATTTGGAAGTGGGTCTCTCGAATGGTTCTCTTCTCCAGTCTTGTCAACACTGTGCTGGCAAAAGATATTCAGGACAATATGTGAATGGAAAATACCAAAGTAAGAAAAGCTATATATTTCAATGAGAATCTGACCCTTTGGTGCTTTACTTGATTCCATCCTACATATTCTGGTGCTACGGTTGAGGATTTGCCCCTAATTATGAGATTCTTGTTGTTGAAGCTGCTGTTTATCTCTGAACTACCACTCAGAATATCCACTATAATTTCAAGTCTGCCTTGCAATTTTGAAGAATTTCTGAGTTCTTCAAAAATACAAGTGTGACATGTTTGGAAAAGTATAAAGAAGTGTTTAGTGCTGAAAGGAAAATATAGAAGGCTAACATTTTGCTAGTATTTAATTATAGTTCTGTTTTAAGATTATCATAATTGCAGTAGTTATATCTTAAATATGTAAAATTCCATAGTGTTTTAACCTTTGCCTTGCATACTTCCCCCTCCAAAATACAGAGTAGGCTTGATGAATTTCATGATACCCAATTTACGGAAAAGAAAAGAGATGGGAAGTGATTTGTCTGGCTCTGTGCCTTCTCTCTGTGTCCATGGGTCTCTGCTGGACCCCTCTGTCTCCTTAGATTCCATTCTCTCACATGCAGCTAGAAGACTGACAAATCATGTTCTTCAGCCTAAACCTCTCTTTAGACCTCACTTCACATATCCTCCTGCCATTGCCCACAGATGTCTCTCAAGTGATTTAAAGTACCTTGAAGCGAGTATTTGTAAACTGAATTATCCTCTTAACTCCAGTCTTCTTCACTGTCCTGATAAATGGCCCTCCTACTCAATCATCTAAGCCAGAGTCCTGGCCTTCACCCCTCCACTTCATGCTTTTTCTTTAATATATTATTATGTTTCCCCTTCCTCTCCTGCCACTGCTTAGTTCAGCTTTTTATAATCGCTTCCATGAACTCCTGACATTATGCTCTGATTGTTCCTCCTGCTTCCTCCTAGACTAATCCAGTACACGGCTGCCAGGGTGGGCTCTTTAAATCACACACCTGAAACTATTACTCTCTTAACTGAAATCCCTCAACAGTTTTAATGACCTATAGAATACCAGTCTAATTATTTCATATGACATATGTCATCTGGCCCTTACCCACTTCTCCAGCTTCACAATTTTCCAGCTTCTATCATTACACTCATAGTTATAGTTCACTGAACAAGCAAATGGGCCTTGACTCACATCGATACAGTCTGAAGCAACAAGAAACCCCTATGATTCCACTTACATAATCTTGAAGTGCAAAATAACAGAGAGGGAGACTAAGTTAGTGGTGGCTAGGAGTTAAAGAGGATGTAGAGACAGGAGGGAAGTGGGTGTGACTATAGAAGGAACATTGTGTGGATGGAAATGTTTGTATCTGGGCTGCCTGGTATGAATATCCTGGTTGTGACAGTGTGCTCTAGTTTTGCAAGATTTGCTGTAGGGGAATGAATAACTGGCATGTGGGTTCTCTTTCTTGCTCTCTCTGTATTATTTCTTACGAGTGCATCTGCACCTACAACTGTCTCAAAATAAAAAGTGTAGTGAGAAAATAACTGACACAAATACAATAAAATACATTAGTATGTCTCAATATTTCCAAGATTATTATATTTCCAAGATGTAATATCAACACCACTATTTATCATCTATCTATGAGCTATGTAGCCTTAACTTTTTAAGCCTCAATTCCGCCCCCCCCATGATAGTGCAGGACAATAATATTTTATAACAAAACTTCTTTTTTTTAAAAAGATTTATTTATTTATGCATATAAAAACTGGGGTGTAGGCTAGAGGTGCAGGGATGGTGGGCAGGAGGTAAGAAGATTCACCAGAGACAGAGTGGGGAGCAGATCAGGCAGAATGACTGAAATACTGCTGAGGGGAGCAGCGGGTGAGAGAGGAGAGGTCTGCTGCGCCATGTGAGTTAACTCCCTTGCTGGTGGTCGAACTTCATGCCGCAGTCAAACTCATGTCACATTGGCTGGTGACAGCTTGATAGTGCTGAGACTTAACCCCTGAGCCATCAGGGAGGCCCTTGAATAGCAAAACTTCTAACAGATCTTCTGATACAATGTGGTATCCCAAATATAGAGAAGGAAAAATAATTTTCCCTTTATCCTGCATTCTTGCTGAGCTTCCCTGTACTAAAAGACAGGTTAGCAGAAGAAAAATATAAATGAAGTGCATAATTGAAATTAAGTACATAATTAGACTACCAATTTAATACATACATTTAATACATACATTTAATACATACGTACATAGAGTACATAATTAGAGTACGTAATTAAGTACAAATTAATTATATTAATTAAATTGAAATAAATTTAAGATTTTAAATTTTAAATTAATCAATCAACTAGTTCGTTAATTACAGTAGCCTTACAAAGACATGACTCCAAAGGCAGCCGAATAATATAGTTAGGGCTCTAGGGCTTCAAAGCAGGGATCCTAACTCCCAGGAAGGTGAGAAGAGGAAAAGCTACATGAGGCTGCCCTGCCACGCTGCTCGAGACTCTCAGGAGAGAACGTGACCACTGGTGGTAGCTCTCATCCCATTACAGATGCCCTTTTCCTAGTGAGCTGCTGGTATTTTCAGAGTTTTGCCTATGTCTGTAGTTCCTTCAAATAATTAGCTCAAAATAATCCTTATGCCACAAAGTCACACTCTTAGGTGGCATGTTCTTCTGCCCTTCACAGGTATGTTACAAGGAGGCCAGGATAGTAGTTGGAGCTACTACATTCGTGGAAGAGGAATGAACCTATCCCCCCAAAGCATTTACAGTGCAGTAAACCAAGTTACCTCAATACAAAATAAATAAATTAAATGCCAGGATAGAGTCTGGACTATAGGAGCATTAGAAAGCAAAATATTTACAGTTTTGTCAAAATGGATGTCTTTTCCTCCCCTCCATTCCCATTCCCAACTCCATACTCACCGCAGGGGTGATTTATTTTCTTCACTTTCTTTAAATCTCTTTTTAAGAAAATTGAATTCATGGATACTCTAGTGAAAGCATAGAGGAAAGAACACAAAACTGGTTAATAGAGAAAATGCACAGATGTATCTGACCGGACAAAAGAAAATTAATGCTAAAACAAGTACTCTATGTGTCTAGGAAGGAATCTCAGTGATTCAAAGGGATGATAGGAACTTGGACTTTCCTGGCATTTTAATGAAGAACAGAAATTTGTAGAGAAGTGCAAGAGAAAGGAAAGGGAGTTTGAGCTTATAAGGGTGGCATATTGTGGAGGCAAAACGAGATAAAGTATCTCATATTTCTCAGGCAGTTGTCATGCTTCAGGCACTTTATGTGCTGTACCTTAGCCTCATTTAAACGTGACAATGACTTTATAAACTAATAGTTCCCACCAAAAAACAAAGTACAGAGCAGTTCATTAACTTCTTCAATATCTCAGAGTCAGTAAATGGTTACCCCAAGGGTTTCCCAGCTGGGGCCCAAGATCATAACATAGAGTAATCTCATTTTACTTGAGGGTCTGCATTCTGCACAGCCTAGTACTAACAGGGAGTGAGAAGTCAGTCTGCGCATGTACAGGAGAGTATAAAGTGTGTGACTCAGGGTAGATCAGAGACACATAGGCTTTCTGTTTATTCAAATAAACATCAGCAAATACCCATGAGAAGTAATACTCTGGGTCGTACTAGTAAGTAGTCTGTAGTCTGAGGTAATTTGTCATATTCTTTGATTGCAGAAGAAGCTAAGTAACTGCAGTCATAGGCCCTCCAAAGGGCCAGCAGATTGGCACTTTTGTAGCTCACAACAGATAGAAACACACGGAGGCAAAAGAACAGACACAGGAAGGAGAAATCTAGTGCTCTAGTGCAGTTTCACTAATTTTTCTAGCATTGACAGAATTCTCTTTTTAGATAGAATGGGACCCGGAAGAGATAAACACTTTATAAATATTTAGTCAAAGCAGTTATCATGTCTTTCCTTCTCTTTTAATGAACCTCAGAGCCTGATATGGTCTCATTCATAGTTTTCTCAGAAATTATAGAGAATATTCAAACTAAGTTCATAGACAGTATACCAAATGGGGAGGAGGATCCCTGCGCAGCTTCAAAGGAATAATAGCGAAATAAAATATAATCATCAACATAACGATGAAGACTTTATTGAATTGCCACACAATGTGAGCAATTTTCACATAACTAACAGTTGCTTGGGATCTAGAGTGACTAAGTCAGCAGGCTCGGTATCCCTGGAGGTGGAGAGCATATTGCCACAGCAGATGTTTCACCAGCTATCAGTAACTTGATTTGCAATAAAGAGGTTCCTTTCTTTTGCAGTGAATTCAATGCAATGCACTTTACAAACAGAAAGTGCTTAGTGAGTACCTACTATGTACAAGGCATCTGTTAGCCCAAGAAGAGAAACATTAATAAGTTTCATTACTTTCTGTCAAGAAGACAATTAAAGGAACGGCATGGGAGCTTACCTTACTATAATCTACAGCTGAATAATACAAGTGAGTGAGCTCATCTGGCCCAAGTGGAAAAGTTTGGGTTTGCACTTGAGATGACACTGGAAAGTAGGCAAGATTCAGTTTCCAAGAAAGGGAAACAGTGTCTGTCCAAATATGAGGAAAATAGTATTGAAATGTGTTCAGGGAAGAATGAGTAATGTGCTTGCAGGAATTTAAGGGATTAGGGCCAGGTAGGGATAGTCTGTGCTCTCCAATCCAGTAGCCTCCAGTCTCCTGTGGCTAAAGAACGTGATGTGGCTAATCCAAACAGCAATTTGCTATGAATGTAAGCTATACAGCAGATTTTGAACATTTCATTTAAAAACTACATTTCATTTATATTTTTATAAATAAAAAATTATAGGAGGAAAAAATATTTCTTTTTTCTCACCTATTTTATGTTCTTGAACTGGGGCTCTGCAGTTATCTGCCTTCAGCCCAGATAATCATTTTACCAGGGTGGCATATTTTGGCATACTCTGAACTCCTTCAGGCTATATTGGATTAAATATGTTATTAAAATGGACTCCATTTATTTCCTTTTACTTTTTTTAACATGACTTTTAGAAAAATGTTAACTTACATAAGTGGTTAATATTTTTCTACAGAGTCGCTTGAGGCCAATTCCTGATGCACCTTGAACATCAGACAAAGCGTTTAGAAGGCACTTCTCGACACTAGAACTTGGCAACATGGGGTGGACAGCATACCATCAACTAGGCAGATCACTTGCTGTTACTATGACAAGGTTATCATGATCCGGATCTAGGGGAAAGTTTGGAAAGGGACTAGACAACAGCTTCTCTATTTGAAAAGGTGGTTTGGAATTTCATTCATATATAAATAAATGATAAAGACACTCCTGACAGTGCTGCTTTGATGAGCTGAAAGAGAAGCAGTAACCCTCAAGAAAAACTAGAAGTTAATGCAGTACTGGATTTGCTTTGTTTACATTTGATAGTGATATACTATTAAAAAAAAGTTTTTTGGTTTTTTTTTTTAAAGATTTTATTTTTGCATACAAGCTGGGGTGCAGGCCAGAGGTGTGAGGCAGTGAGAGGGTTCACCAGAGACAGAGTGGGGAGAAGAACAGGCAGATTGACGGAAACACACTGCTGAGGGGAGCAGCAGACAAGGCAGGAGAGGTCTGCCGTGCCATGTGGGGTTCTCCTGGGCTGTGCATCGAACTCAAGCTACAGCTGCCTACAGCTCCACAGCGCTGCACTAACCCATTGTGCCACCAGGGAGGCCCTGAAAAAAGTTTTATATTACTGAAATTTCTGTGGGAAAACATCTGATAATAGCAGTTTGAATCTCTTTTAGCCTGTAATTTCCATTCTCCTCATGAAATGGTAGTTTTTAATGGAGTTGTTAAAAACTGAAGGTTACTTAGGAACCCAGTTATTAAGCTTTTAGACACTGGTCTGAAATGTACTTTAAGTACTTCAGCATAGATAGTATGATATGTACCTGTCAACTTATATTAGTTTTAATCTATACCCAAGATGTTTGTTAATTTCTAGAATATTCTCATCATAAATCCACACTTGAAAGGTAGGTAATATTTGAAAGGTGCTATACTCTGGATGACTTCTCTGCAAAAACTTCAAATATTGATATCTGAATCTATACTTATGGGAATTCTTTTTTAAAGATTTATTTATTTATGCATACAAGAGCTGGGGTGTAGGCTAGAGATGTGGAGTGGTGAGAGGATTCACCAGAGAAAGAGTGGGGCTCAGAGCAGGTAGATCTACTGAAATACACTGCTGAGGGGAGCAGCCAGTGAGGCAGGAGAGGTCTGTTGCACCATGTGGGAAGGTCCCTGGCCAGGGATCGAACTAGTGCTGCAGTAGCTGTAGATAGCTTCATAGTGCTGAAACTTAACTGGTTGCGCCACCAGGAAGGCCCTACTTATGGGAATTTTAAAGATTTATTTTTTATTTATGCATACAAGCTGGGGTACAGGCCAGAAGTGTGGGGTGGCGAGAGCATTCACCAGAGACAGAGTGGAGAGCAGAACAGGCAGATGGACAGAAATACACTGCTGAGGGGAGCAGAGGGTGAGGCAAGAGAGGTCTGGAGTGCCATGTGGGAATCTCCCCGGCTGGGTGTCGAACTCTCATCGCTGTTGCCGACAGCTCCACAGCACAGCGCTTAACCGCTGTGCCACCAGGGAGGCCCTACTTATGGGAATTTTAAACGGATAGTATAAGACCTTTATCAATGGTATAATGAATGAAGAGTCCTGGGCTAAACTCCTAGATTTAGGATTCTGTTTCTCACTCCTGCTCTTAATGGAGAATTCTCTTATCTGGTCCAGTTAGAAAGTTAGCTGATCTTCAGTCAGAACATTTTCTCATTTTGCCTGGGAATTACCCTTTTAAGCAATGTGTTTATTGTAGTTCCTAGGCAATAAGGAAATTAGAATTTCACTGAGGTTACGAGGCAAGAAGTCTGAGTGTTTGGGAGTCAATTTGTAATAGGATTTGCATGTGTGTCTTAGTCTGAGATTTATTTTCATGAGAGATTGTGGGAAGACCTGTAGCTTGGTGATCATAAATCTTGGTTTCCCCAGGAGAATCCCACTTTACACTAACCGTCCAGTTTTGATTCTCGAAAACATCAAATTTCATTGTGAAACTGTCTGAGTTTGCACCCACTATCTCATACCATACCCCCAAATTAATTCAAAATGGATTAAAGACTTGGATGTTAGATTAGAAAACCTAAGACATACAGAAAAAAATTCCCAGGTGAAACTCTCCATGACATTGGTTCAAGGACTAGACTACAGTGGCAAGGGAAACAGGAAAACAACAACAACAACTGGGACAACATCAAACTAAAACACTTTTGCACAGCAAAAGAAACTATTAAAACAAAATGACACTGTACAGAATGGGACAAGTTATCTGCACATCATACATCCCACAAGGGGCTGATATCCAAGATCTACAAGAACTTTATAACTCAATGAAAAGAAAACAAATAACCCTACCCCCCAAAAAAAAAAAAATGGGCAGAGGGTTAAATAATAGACATTTCTCCAAAGAAGATATACAGATGGCCAATAGGTACATGACAAAATATTCATCAACACTTATCAGTGTAATGCAAATCAAAACCACAATGAGATACCATCTCACACATAGGAGAATGGTCCATATCAGAAAGAGCAGAAACAACAAGTCTTGGTGAAGGAGTGGAGAAAAAGGAGTCTTTGTATACTGTTGGTAGGAATGTAGACTGATCCAGCCCCTATCAATAACAGTATGGAAGTTTCCTCAAAACATAAAAATAGATCGATGATATAGCAATTCCACTCTTAGGTATATACCTGAAGAATACAAAAACACTAATTTGAAGAGACATATGCATTATTATGTTCATTGCAGCACTTACAATAGCCAAAATATGGAAACAACTTAGGATAGATGAGCAGATTTAGAAGATGTAGTATATATACATAATGGAATACTACTCAGGTATATAAGAAAAGATGAAATTCCATTTGCAACAATATGGATGGAACTGGAGGGGATAATGTTAAGCAAACTAAGTTAGAAGGAGAAAGACAAATACCAGATAATTTCACTCATATATGGAATACAGAAAATAAAACAGAGTAAATGAACAGACAAAAAAAAAACTAAACCAAACCTCTTGAAATCTGACAGCAGAATGGAGGCTACTGGAAGTGGGAGTGTGAGGGGTGGGACAGAAGGTTGATCAAGACTATAGTGGTGGGCACAGTGTGATAACATACATTTGTACAAGTGTGAACCTATACCCACAAAACATGTACAGTATTGTGAATTAATGTTATTTTGATAAACATAATTTTTTTTTTAAATTAAAAGTACAAAATACAGGTATATATATGAAGTGGGGGGGAAGTGTCTGAATTTGAATGATAAATTGTACCCTTTATTGATAATTTTAAAAATATGTCTACGAATTCTTTGCTATTCCTCCCTGAATAGGTGGAACATAATTCTTCATCCTTGAGTGTGGGCTGGGTCAGTGACTGGCTTCTAAGGAATGAATAAGGCAGAAGACAAGGTATGTTACTTAGGTCTAGGTCATAAAGGCACTTTGGATCACTTACTCTGGGGAGAGTTGGTTGCCATTTCATGAGCACTTTGTCAACAAGGAATCTGAAATTGTGGTAGATCAGCTTGTCTAAATTCCCAGTCAGGTGGAGGTAGAACCAGCACTCGACTTGTGTCTACCTGACTTCACGCTCACACTCTTAAGTGTGCTCTGCTGCCTTGCAAAAAAGAATCAAGAAGAAAGAAAAGAAAAAACCAACCAATCAATCAAACAAAAAACCCCAAAATAACAAAAATTAGAGCAAAAGGCCGTAAGCAAATACAGAAAGATTTATAGTTTGGCACCTTACTTCTTAAACTTAAACTAATGGTAAATTATGAAAACCATTAAGTATCAGTAATGACAGAGTATCCTCAAAAAGACACAGCTTGCGTGACCTGTGACCAGTCAGCCTTCAGTCCTCCTAATCCTGTGGCAGCTGTTTTATGGAATGATCTAGGCTTGGCAGGTACAGGCAGAGAGCAGTATTTTTCCTTCTCACCTCTTTCCCTCAAAACTTTCCTGTCACAGATCCAGTCTAGGCCAGCTCTGAATAAAATCTGAGGCCATGCCTATTACCTTTCTGGTTACTGTGACATAGAAAAAGTCCAGTCCCACTGACCTGGTTGCAGGACTACAGGACACAAGGAAAAAGGCTGTAGGCTGTAGAAGAGCTACAGTGTCAGGCTACCCCACACCCCCTCTCTCCACTTCTCCACCCTCCCTCATACACCCCCCCCCATGGGAAAAGAACTTCAAGTAGCACGGAACCTTCAATAAAGAATAAAAGGTGACCTCCTAATTAAATTGATAGCAGTGTCCTACCAAATCCCAGGGAAAATACAAAGGTACAAGAGTAAGGGGTAGTTTCCTGGACTGGCTAAATCCAAACTCCTCAAAATATATCAAGTTAACATGAGTAATTAATCAGAATAACTGGAAGGGCCTACAGCTGAATGTTAGTCAGGCTTCCTTTTTTTTGGTGGAGGGTGGAAGGACACTGAATGGCGAGTGTTTCAGCACCAGTTTCTGGAGTGTAGGGAAGTGAGAAGGATGAAGATGGACTCCTGATGTGGGATGTACCTCTCCAGAGACTTGGAATGAACATGTTCTAACAATGCACTAACAATGCATCTATTCTAGAATGTTTTAGACCCTTACCATGGATAACAGGGATGTTACCAACTGCGACTGATTAACTCACCTAATCACAGATCATCAAAGCAATTGTGTTCCCACCTCAAAGTTTAGGAAGTTGTTTTTGTACTTCAAGCAGAAAAACTGAGCTCCAAGGGAGCACATTCAGCTTTGAGCAAACTCCATTATGTAACTGAGGCTCTCTTGTTTTCACATTCTAGGTTTAAATACAAAATACTTTGTATTTTATTTGCTAATGAAATAGACCTCAGAGTTACTTTATTGTTCTTTTTTTCCCCCCAAAGGAACTTACAATTTGAGCAGTAACATTCATTTTGAGCAGTAACTTAGAGACACTAAGTCTTTAGGTTCACAGAACTGCTAGCTTATACAGAAGGGTTTCTACTCAAGTAGAGAATTCTCCATACATGAATTTTTAGGAAAAAATGTCAAAACCCCCTCTTCCCCTCCCCCACACTATCTCATTGGCCAGAGTAGTTGACATAAAGCGGGGCACACGGGAGTATACAAAAATTCTGATCCCCAAGTTATTTTTCAAGGTTTCTGATTCCCTGTAGGAAGTATAATAAAAGTTCACTTTCTTGCAGTGTTAGCAAGTTTTTATTTGTGTTGTTCTCTGGAAGATTATAGACAGAAAAAATCACTGCTTAATAGGAACATTGAAAATTTTATAATTTTGGCTTAACCTCTAAAAAGGCCTCAGAGAAAAAAGGAGTCGCATTTCTTCTGTTTTTGGATTTACCCTGATCTAAGAACTCACAGCAGTGTCTGATTTGATAAATAAATAAGCAATTGTATCAGTTTTGCTCTTTAGGTCAGTGGTAGAACCAGTAGATTACAAAAACTAAAAGCATTGCAATTCAGATGCCTTCCCTTCTACATTCTGGTTTAAAGTCATACTTAAGTCATGTTATATGTTAAGTGTGTGACTAAAATATGTTATGAAAATCTTCTCACTTTGTGTATTGCAATTAGCTATAGATAAAAACCCTCACAGAGTTCCCCCTTTGTAAGTGTATGTCAGTTGTGAAGTAAATGTAGCAAATGGAGACAGACAGATCCACTTTACAAGGATTCATGTCAAGTGTGAACATCTCAGAAGAACACCTGTGTGCCCAAAGGCAGATGAATGAATAAAGGATATGGGGGATATATACACACTGGAATACTACTCAGCTATGTAAAATTAGATGAAATTCTCCCATTTTAAACAACATTGATGGCCCTTGAGGGGATTATACTAAGAGAAATAAGTCAGATGGAGTAAGATAAATACCACATGACTTTACTCATTTGTGAAATATAAAGAGGGGAAAAGCAAATAGACACACACACACACACACACACACACACACACACACACACACCCCAAACTCTTCACTTCTGAAAACAGAATGATGGTTACCAAAGGGGACAGTGGAGAGGGGGAGAGGGACTGGTAGAGGGAGGTGATTGGTTGATTGAAGGTGCATGGTGACGGATAGTTGGTGGTGGGTGTGGTGAGCTATGTGCAGTTGCCAAGGTGAGAAAATGAACAGCTGAAACCTATACAGTGTTGTCAGCTAATGTTATGCCAATAAAAAGAAAAAGTAAAATATTTACTTACGTAAATAAATAATCTAAACCATCTTTTAAGTCATACATAGAACAAACAACATGATACTTTCTGCTATTTGCATCGTTTACCCTTGACTATTTTCATGAGAGTATCATAGACTAGAAAGATTGCAATAGCAATAAGGTCATGTTAGACTGTCTATGGAACACAAAATTCATCCTTGTGTGTGTAGATGTATGTAGAATATCTGTGTCTGTTGGAGAAAGCTCTGCACTGTAATGGAAGGGGAAAGGCAATGCCACTGCCTGTGGGCACTCACACCGATCATAAAGGCATTTTCAATTTCCTGTCCTCTGCCCTACCCACTGCATGCACATGTCCATATGGCTAACAATTAATAGGTTTAAGTTTTACAATATGTAAACTCTTCATCAGTGTCATACTTTGATTGTACATATCACCACATCTGATATCTTATAGCTACTGTGTGGTCAATAAAATTCCTATAGGGGCCTCCCTCGTGGCGCAGCGAGTGAAGCGCAGCACTGTAGAGTTGTCGGCAGCAGCGACACGAGTTCGATGCCCGGCCAGGGAGATTCCCACATGGCACGGCAGACCTCTCCTGCCTCGCCTGCTGCTCCCCTCAGCAGTGTGTTTCCGACGATCTACCTGTTCTGTTCCCCACTCTGTCTCTGGTGAACCCTCTCACCGCCCCACGGCTCTAGTCTGTACCCCAGCTTGTATGCATAAATAAATAAATCTTTAAAAACTAATAAAATTCCCATGAAGCTTTAAAAAATGCCATGCTGAAAAGGGTGACCTATGTCCCACATTAGTGGGTGGCCACTTTATTTATAGGCTCCTTAAAACAAATACATTTTTAATGAACCAAGGGGATAAAGAAACAACTAAAAACTGTCTCAAAAAGAAAAAGAAAATTCAGTCCAGGGTGATAGGGAAACTCAAAAGTCCCTTCTCATTCAAACCTTTTCCCCTTCCCTGGGGCAGGCTTCTTCAGGCCAAGAGATGTACAGCAGGGAGGATAATTCAGTTTTAGGATTCTTCTCTAGTGCACTATGTCCTTCCCACTATTTGGATACCTTCAGTGTCCCTCCAGGGATAGAGCAGCAGACATTGTGGAGATTAGAGGGGACAGGCACAAAGTAATCAACTTAAAAAGCACAGCTGTAATCTTTTTTGGTGTCCTTGAGGCATGATGAAAGCCAGACTTCTTGTCCCCATGCTCCTGAGGGTTCTCTGGCGATCCCCCAGCGCTCATAAGTCTCTCTCCCGACACTTTTGGAGCAAGTGGTAACTTTTCAGTTCCACTCCAGGTTCCCAGAGAGAACTTCACTTTCCAGCCTCAGCTTCCCACCAACTTGTCTTTTGGATGGGGTCTCACACAGAATGACCCAATCCAGCTGCCTCCTCAGGGTCCCATGCCCAAGGGACACCCTGAGTCATTCTTGTGTTGCCAGACTGTGAAAGTACAGGCCGCTCCTAGGCAGCCACCACCATTTCTCCTGCTGCCTCTGCCATTCGGGGTCAGGCCCCATCACCATCTCCTGGTAGGAGGCAGATGAAAGTTCCAGTGACTCTCAAATGAGAAACCACACAAATGAAGCTTCCAAGCATGGTTTTCTCTCTCATTAGCTTCAAATGAGGGGGAAATATTCCCTCCCCTGCAACCCTCTTTGGGTTTTTTACATTTCTCTACTTCTCTCCATCTCAACCTCCCCCAAATTGCCTTAGGCCTCATTGTCTTTTGCTTGTGTAGGGAACAATATCATTAATTAGTAATCTGAGTGACTGGATATTTATCCCTTCCTCAGCTCTCACCAAATTATTTCTAATATATTACTGCATTCATTTCTTAAGGATCAGTAATAAATTACTAGAAAGCTGGTGGCTTAAAACAACAGAATTTCATTGACAGTTCTGGAGTCCAAAAGAGCAGTATCAGGACATCAGCAGGGTTGGTTCCTCTGGAAGCTCTGACTAAAAACCATCCTATGCCTTTCCCCTAGTTTCTGGTGACCCAGTCATTTTTGGGAATCCTTGCTTCATAGATACATTATTCCAACCTCTGTCTCTCTTTCTTAACTCTTCTCCTTTCTCTTATAAGGGCATCAGTGATTGGGCTTGATAATCACTCTGAATCTAAAACAATCTCAACATCCTTAATTATGTATGCAAATACCCTATTTCCAAATAAGAACACAGTCACAGATACTGGGGGTTAGACTTGGATATATCTTTTGGGCCAGGGGTGCTATTCGGCCACTACAATCACAAACAGCTCCCTCCACACAGCCTCCTCTTTTAGTCAGCAGTCACCATAAAGACTATGAAAGATTCTGAAAGACTCTGAGATGTGCTGAAAACTGAGTAGTTTTTCTTCTATAGACTAGATAAATTAGACTGGGGACTGGAGCACAGTGAGTGGAGAAACCTCAGCCCTGGAGGAGGAGCATGACAGAGCTGTACAAAGGCAGATTTAGGGAGAGGCGACAACCACCAACGGGCAAAATGAGTAGCCTATGTGGGCTGATACTCCTCCATACCCAGTCCACACCCCCCACACACACATACACCCCACATATACACACAGACCACTTGCCATACATAGAGAACACATACCCCACACATATATAACCACGTCACACACATACCACACCATATACCACATACATCACACACCACATGTACCTCACAGCAACACACCACAAACACATACCATATGCACACAAAGAACATACCCTACATTTCTCCCTACATACCACATACATGCCCTGAACTACACACATGCCCACATGCAAGCACACAGCCCTCCATACTGTGACTCTGGATTGGAGGTAGGGCCTAGGACACCTCTAGTGTGATGGGAACATGAAGGGAAAGCCTGGTCTCTGACCCAATGTGACACCCATACCCCATGTACCATCTCCTTCCTGGTCTCCTGGCCTCCCATTAATTACTCAGCTCTGCAAAGATCTTTGGAAGAAACAACTCTGACCCTAACGTCACTCTCGTTAAGATCAGTGGCTTCCTAAGCCAGAATGGAATCCTCCCAAGGTCTAACAACACAGATTACTCGCAGGTCCCCAAATAGTCTCCTTTTGCCACCACAGCCTGGTATTCGCTAGTCCCTCTGCCTGGGATTTGCTTCCATTTTCTCCATGTCTCACCCACATAGAGCTACTCATCTTGAGCAGCTTTGTCCCTGAGGTGTGGAAAGAAGTGAACAAAATGGATTAGAAGGAGAGTGTGCCCAGACTAACATCTGACCTGGTCCACGGTCTTGGCAACATGACGTGTGGACTGTGACGCTAGACAGTACCCATTCCCTACTCTTCAGGTGGGTTTTCTTGTAGCCATCCTGGGCACACATGTGCATGACATCTTGTGCACATTGCTACCAGCCTTGTCACACTATTCTGAAATTAACTGTCTCCTTCCTAGATTGTGGATTCTGGAGGGCAGTGACCCAGAACTACATGTCATTCATTACTTTCCCCGTGTCTGGGAGTCAGTATTATGGTTGGATTCCTTGAAATGGAGAAATGGCCTCCCAACTACTTCCTTATTCTTCACCAAGTAGCTGTGGTGCTTAGATTTCCCATGGGAGTGTTTCAAAGGAGAACTGGTGATGATTACTGTGCCAACAGTAGAGAGTGAGTCAGCATGTCACCCTTCCGCCTTCTATGGCCTCAATCCAACCGCAGACACCACTATCTATATCCACAACTCTGGGTGCTTCCCCTAAGATAATCGTAATGCATTTTCTTTTTCATTGCAGAGATACTAATTGTGTAATGGAGAAAATTAGGAAAATACAGAAAAGTTGGAAAGACTTTCTATCCCCACCACTGTTTCATATTTTGGTATATTTATGTCCAGATTTGGAAAGGTAATTCTATTTTTCTTTGCTTAGGTTTGCTATTCAGGGAAGATTGAAATGGAGATGACACTATATTTGTAATTTTGCACCTGACTTTTTTGATGTACTGTTTTAACACATGTTTTCTTACAATGATATAAGCTCTTGGTGAACATTAGTGACTGATATTTGACTTTCTTAAGCCTGCACTTCCTCCTCCGCTAATTCTTACTCCTTTCTTTGTAACCTCCTGGTCCTTTCTAAAGAAAAAAGTCTGATGCAAATAACATGTTCAGAGTGATATAGAAGTCCCAGTATTTCCTGCTCAACCAGAAAGTTAGGCATCAGAAGTCTCCTTAATCTTTCTAGTTCCTCACTTATTAACCCTATTTCTTAATGTGGTTTGGAGGATTAAATGAGACAATCTGTAGTAAGTAACTACACATTTCTACACATGGTTAGCATTCAGATTGTGTAAGTTTCCTCCCCTTCTCTATAATAGCATTTAAACCAGCCAGGTCAGTCCCCTTCTCTGTAACTTTTGCATTTAAGGGGACAGCAAGGCCAGTCCCAGGGGGAGTCACAGGTCAGCAAGGAATCTTAAAGACAGCAACATCCACATTCTTACTTGTCAGATCAAAATATTACTTGGAGTTTGGTGGTCTAGCAGAATGATAGAACCAGAAACCACTTCTTTGACTTCCAAATTGTATTTCTCCTCTTAGTTGGTATTTAAACAAAATGAATTTGGGTATTATGGTTAGTAAAATAGTCAGACAGAGAAATAAAAACAACATGATTTCACTCAGATGTGGTTCACGGAGAAACAAAACAAACAAATGAGGTAAATAAAACAAAAACAAATGTTTAGATGGTAAGATCAAATTAGTGGTTACCAGAAGGGAAGGGGGCTAAGGGATGGGATATCCAGATAAAAGGAGTCAATCGTTTGGTGAAGGAAGGAGTGAACTTTTAATGGTGAATATATTGTAACATACATAGATGTCAATTTATACTGAAGCACACCTGAAACTTACATAGTGTTATAAAGCAATGTTATTTGAAAATATCTTTTTTTTTAAATTGAAGAACAATAAATAAAAAGACAAAACTTTCAGGCAACTATAGGTCTGAGACACATCAGGGTAAGCGGAGGGAAGCGCACTAGGGACCCTGGTGACTGTTCAAAAGTGATGTGGTGGTGTTACAGGGCAGCCCCGACATAAATGGGGTGCCTGTCTGGGTTCTCACCCGTGCGCTTAAAAGGGACTTAAAAGACTCAACTGCAGACACACACAATAAAATTAATAAAAGGATTTACTTACAAAAAGGGAAAGAAAAAGATAAAGAATAAATTGGTGAATGCGTCTTGTCCTACCAGTCCGCTGAGCGAGAATCTTATGGCCCACTCAAAAAAAAACTGGGAATCCACAACCACGAGCAATCGCCCCCCTCCAAGCTCACAGGTCTGGTATTTAAATCCCCAAATCACTTCTCAACTCCACCCTCAGTCCTCAGCATCCTTTGGTGATGATGGCACTTTGGGATTCGTCGTCCTAGGTGCCTTGGATCTCTCTGGCTTGAGGTGGGGGTGGGGTCCTAAGACATTCCCCTTTCCTGAGGACCACCCTCTTACAGTGGTTTGAGATTTATGGGAACTACACCTGAGGGGAGAAGCCAAATACTGTAGAAAAGTGAACAACGATGTAAGAAAATTAAAACTTAATAAAAAAAAGAAGTAAATATGAGACCACGCTATAATCTATTCAGCTGGTTATTAAAGGCATTGACAAAATATAAAACAAACTTTCTCAACAATTGTTTTTTTGAAAAAGGGTTAATTTTTATAAAATTTGGTATTTAAACACAAAAAAATACAATAAGATAAAAAAAACTTAATCATTCAGACATTCACAATTAAGAGTTTTATAAGGAAGTTACTAATAGGCATTATTCCTGGTTTGACATTGTTTTATACTTATAGAAAAATTTTCACTGGGGATGACAGAAAGTGGGGAATAATTGGGTTAGATTATAATATAATCCAGGAATAAATTCCTTTTACTTTCCTCTTCTCTCCCATAGTTACTCTTCCATTCAGGTCCTGTGATCATTGGATTTCCACTGGTGGTAAGGAATTCTGCAGCAGTCCATCTGTTCTGTGCCGTCCCTCTGAGAGAGACCGGGTCAGGGGATCGGGGATGAAGGTTAGACAGTCAGTTCTTGATGATAACACTCCCTATGCCAGCTTTCCTTTTACAAGTTTGTGCAATTGATGGAGAAGGTAAAGATCACTTAGCTTCCTCCGGGCTATGTGCGTGTCCCTTAAGGATTGACCTGGAGTTCTGGAATCACCCTAGAAAGGGAGGTATTGTGAGCTCCTGTGCCCAGGGGTGGGCCTGGCCACTTCAAAGACAAAGGACAAGTATCTGATGGCAATTAATTATTCTTTCAGGGAGGTTCGCATGGAAATTCCTCTGCCCCTCCCACAAGAGATTAAAGGTCAGGCTTCCCAGAGAATCCAAAGGAACTGGCAGAAGTCACACAGGAGGCAGAACAGAGGGCTGTAATCACCAATCTCTCAGGTCTCTGTTCCATCACTTCTAAAAAGTAGAATGTCCTAGGACTCCTTTATCCTAGCTCATGGAGTTGCAAGGAACATATTAAAGCAGCTATCTTAAGAAGAGAGGCTTTACAACAAATATGAATACAAGACATGACAAAAATAACTCACAGGCTGTGTGAAAATATGGTGGCTATCTCAAGGGAAGGGGAAGGAGATGGGAAGTAGAGTAGAGGAGGTCAATTTGATTATGTCATGGCACTAAGAATTTGGTGGTAGAGCCAGGTGTGAAGCTACTCCCAAAATGTACATCATATCACAAGTCAATGGTGAATCAATAAAATTTTATCAAGAAAAGAATGTTCTGTTAGACCCTACTGATAAATATTACAGATTCTGAAAAGAGGATTTAACAAATAGCCCAGGGGACTGGGGGTGAAGGTCAAGGACATACAGGGCAGCTTCAGGGGCCATCCTGACCACCTGGGATCGCCACTTCTCTCTCTGTGGTTATTCTAGTCCCCCTCTCTCCTTCCGCTTTTCGCAGCTTCTGCCCTACATCTTTTCTGCTCCCAAAAACCCCCTGCTTGCACATGGCCCTAATTCATGTTCATCACATCATTTCACTTTGAACTCCATTACCAAGTAGCAAGTGTATCTTTGTTCACATTCCTGAGAAAAACTTTGATTGACCTGGTGCTTGGGGGTTGAATTGTACCTTTCCCAAAGATATTTAAATCCTAATCCTGGTTTCCAGTGAATGTGACCTTATTTGAAATTAGGATCTTTGTAGTTGCAGTCAAATTAAGATGAGGTCATGCTTTTAATAGAGAGGGCTCTAAACCCACTGTGACAGGTGTTTAAAAAAAATAAAAAAGGTTCCAACGTGGACACAGAAAATAAGGCCACACAGGGAGAATGCCATGTGACAACAGGGGCAGATACTATAGTGATGCATCAAGCCGAGGATCAAGGATGTTGGGAGCCACCACAAACTGCCAGAGGCAAGGAAGGAATCATCCCTCCAGCCTTTGGAGCTCGATTTCAGAACTCCAGACTGAGAACTCTAAGAGAATAAATTTCTGTTGTTTTAAATCTTCCGTTTTGTGGAAATTTGTTACAGCAGCCCTAGAAAGCTAGTACAAAATCAACTTAGCTTTGACTGGCCACCTCAGGTGGGATACTCAGTCTGCACCCCGTCAGTCGTCAGTCATGGGCAAGACAGGGCGATGTCATCCAAATCATGGCCACTGCAGTAGCAAGACTGAGTACCAGGCAATTTCCTGTAGAAGGAGGTATGAGTTTTGGGTAGGTAGTTGGTGTGAGCTCTCCATTACCAACTAGGTAGCTGGTGCATACCTGAAATGTACATAATGTGATAATGAAACTGGGCGCTCCAATGTGAACTGCAGGGCAAGATTGGCCTTCGGAAAAAAACGTCGCAGTTTCACAGTTGTTGCCAAAAGTTGCTGCGTGTGGGTCGCCCCTCCCTTGGGCAGCAGCCGGGTTAAAATGGTCCAATAAGGCAGGATCAACCAGGGTGGGGGTCCTAAAACAGGATATAGGGCAGCTCAGGAGCCATCTTGAGGGTCCGGGATTCCCAGACTCCGCCCACTGTATTTCTGGCCTCTGAAAAAAGAGGAAAAGAAAGAAGCGGCAACCCCAGACGACCTCCGAAGAGAAGCCTAAGAGCTTCACAGCAACCCGGCAGCTGCACCTGCCTCCAGTCCTGCTGCTGCCACTGCCTGGGAGCCTCAGAACATGGGGCCCCGGCTGTTGCTGCTGTGGGCCGTTTCTGGTGTGGGCCGACACTCACGAGCTGCCGCTTGCTCCGGCCGCTGGTGCTGCCTCCATTGCTGTCTAGTCCAGCGTCTTGCTGCCCATCCTGACCTTCAGACTATTGCGGGGGCTGCTGTGGTGTCAGCTCAGCGCCCCGCCCATGAGCACCTCCAGCAGCCACCGTGAGTTGCATCCTGGCGCCGCTTGCCGGTGGCCCAGACATTCCAGGCCCTCGTGGGTGGGACGGCGCCATTTTGAATGAGCAACCTTTTGTTTGGAACTTCTGGACGCTGTGGACACCATCTAGGGTGAGGGAGCCAGCCACCTGTGGCCTTAATAATTGGTTGTTTTCCCCGTTTTGTTAAATCAACCCCATTATTGTTGTTTCCTGAGCCTGAGTGGTCCTGTGGTTGTGCACATGGGTGAAAACGCACAGACAGTGACCTGTCCTCTCTGGGACCCTGTCCTTGGATGGCTGGAGCACCCCTCTAGCCCTGTTTTCAATAAGGCAATGTTACTTCAATTAAAATTGTAATGCAAGTATTCATTCATTAATTAACTCTCTACAGACATATCGGACCCAGGATTGCATGCCATCTCTGTAATGCAGCCCAAGGAATATTTCTAGATTTTTTTGTGTGTGTTTGCCAAAGCAGTATTTTTAGTATAAATTATTTTCCCATTTGCAGCTCTCAAGGGAGAATTTCTTCAAATGAAAGTTGTTTTGGTTACTGACATGATCTACTCTTCTTCACAGGTAAGTGCCCCCACACCAGCCTGCACCAAGGCAACCTGGCTCTAGGTCAGCCTTGAAGGCCTGTTTACCTGGAACGGCTACAGGCAATTACCATCTTAAGGACTAATGACTAGAGGAACTGAATAGAGCAAATAGCGTGATCAAATGACGAAATGAAAAAAATAGGATTGTTCATGGGCTTGAAAGCTTGATGGACTCGGGGCCTAAGGATGAAGAAGAAATAGCTTAAAAGCAAACCATAAATGATGTGTGCAGAATTTTCTCTTTTCCTGCCCCAGTGGTGTATACTTTAGATATATTGGCTTAGCATAGAGCTTATAGTCTAAAACTCTATTCCGAAAAAAAAAAAAAAAAAAAGGTTTTTCTCTGTGGAATTAACTTTTTCTCAATGAGTAAAGAGTTTTGATATATTAGAACTCTATATTTATGATGATTGCCCTGAATATTTGTTTAAAAAAATGAATTCTCAGTTTAGGAACAAAATCAGAGACTTTTAAGTAACTCATAAATGGCAAGGGTTTAGATTTGCTGCTTATCTAGATAAACTCTGCTTTCTTGTTTGTTAAAAATAACTTGTTTTCATGAATCTAAAAGTTATATCTGCTTGTAATGGGGATCAGGATAGAAACTTGTTTTAAACCATTTACCCATTTCTTTCTCCTTCTGGTAATCAATATTTTCTTGCATTCTTAGCATTTAAGAGTTTTATTTGCTCATTTGTCTCATTTCTTTATCTCACACATATAAATGGAATCATACAGTGTTTGTCCTTTACTGTCTAACTTATTTCACTTAGTATAATACTTTCTATGTCCAATTATGCTGTTGCAAATGGCAGGACTATTTTTTTTTTCTTTAAATAATTGGGTAATATTCCATTGTTATCACACTTACTGAAAGGATAATTCACAACTTCTTCATTCATCTGCATTAATTGCTTGCAATATGGGTTCTATTTCTTTATTGTTATACTTGTTTTCTTTCCCTCTTTGGGTCCTGCCTTTGTGTGTTACTTTATTTGTTCATCAATCAGTCAGCATTGATTCCCTCTTCTGAGTTTCGGATATGTATTTCCACCTATTCAAGTTAGACAAAATCAAATCTACCATTAAGTCCCATGCCTTAATAATCACTTTCTCTCGCTGCAGTGGAGATAACTGTGAGAAAAGTTTCCAATGAATTCTGAGAAATGTTTCAAGAAAGACTCATTAAAAAAAAAAAATCTTGTATCTGTTCCTCTATAGTTAAAAACTTACGAGGAGAGTTGGAAGTTGAGGATATCCCCAGGAAATGGGGGAAAAAAAGACCAAGAAAGGAAAATAGGAGAAAAAAGAGGGGGAGTGTGAGATTAATCCAAGAATTCAAAAGATCTAACAGAAGAAAACAGCAGAGAAAACGGAGTGACACTTAAACGACAAGGTGCAGTGCCTTCCAGGAGGTGGCCCTGGGCTCAGGGATATCACTAGCCACTCTCCAGTGTCTGCTTCATGTGCTGCTGGTGGATTACCCAGACCATTTTGGTCCTTTGGCAGATGTTAGTTTCTTTTTAGAGATTATCTTTTGAATCAGGTAAAGGCAACTAAGAGGCATTAAGCAACCTCACCATCAGATACGAAAAGATAATGAAGTCAAATCTCAGACTAAAATCTGCTAGTAAAGATGTCTCTGACCAAGCAGACACATAAAGTCCTGCCATAACTTGCTGGAATTTGCGAGCAGCCTGTCTCCAAGAGCACTGTTCACAAAGTTGCCCTGAGCAATTTGACATTGTGACGTTGCAGCAAGAGCCGTCTTGTAAAGAACTCAGGTAGGCAGGGGGAGTGGAGCAGCTATTACGGGCCAATGGATCCAATGCTTCAAATTATGCCCCACGTAAGATACCTTAAAAGCCTTAAACTTTACTAAATTTATACAGCTGTGCAACTGTATAATACTATATACTGTATAAAATACCATATTAATCTAATGAGTTTTAGAATAGTCCCATCGACCAAAAATTTTCCTTTATGCCCATTTGCAGTCAATCTCATTCCCATCTGCTTTCTATTGCTATCACTTTGCCTTTTCTAGAAATTGCAGGTAAATGGAACATTCACAATATGTAATTGTTTGTGTCTGGCTTCATTTACTTGGCATAATGTATGTGTTGGAGGTTGCTGGCGGCATGAGTAGTCCATTTCTTTGTATTGCTCAGTGGTATTCCATCCGTGGAGACACCACAACTTGTTATTTATACACCAGATTCTGGGACCTTTAACTGCTACCAGTTTGGGGCTTTTGTGAAAAATGCTGATATCAACATTCATGTGCAAGTCTTTGTGTAGACATATGTTTTCATTTCCTTTTGGTCAATACCTAGGAATAGAACTACAGGGTCATAGGGTATGTTTATATTTAACTTTTAAAGAAATTTCTAATGGGTATAAAGTGGTATCTTGTGATTTTAATTAGCATTAACTAATGACTACTATTATTTAGCATATTTTCATATGCTTATTAAGCCACATATGCTTTTTTTTGGTGAAATATATTTTCCACTATTTTGCTATTTACAAAATTAGACTGTCTTCTACTTATTGAACTATTGAATTAAAGAAAATTCTTTATACTGAAAGCAAGTCCTTTACCAGATACATGGTTTATAAATACTTTTCCCAGTCTCTGCTCTCATCTCATTCTGATAGCTTTCAAAAGGCAAGCATTTTCAATTTTAATGGAATCTGATATATCCCTTTTTTTCTTTTCTTTTTTTTCAAAAGACTTATTTATTTATGCATACAAGAACTGGGGTGTAGGCTAGAGGTGTGGGGTGGTGAGGATTCACCAGAGAGAGTGAGGAGCAGAACAGGCGGGCTGACTGAAACACACTGCTGATGGGAGCAGCAGGCGAGGCAGGAGAGGTCTGCAGCGCCATGTGGAAAGCTCCTTGGCCAGGGATTGAACTTGTGCTGTAGAAGCTGACGATAGCTTCATAGTGCTGAGACTTAACTCGTTGCGCCACCAGGCAGGCCCCCCATTTTTTTCTTATAGATCATGTTTTTTTGGTCTAAGAAATCTTTGCCTATCCAATATCATAGGGATTTCCCCCCTGTTATCATGGAGAAGTTTTCTAGTCTTAACTCTTATGTTTATTGATAGTTCTAGGATGCACTGTGAGTTAGTTTTTATGATTAGTGTGTGGTAAGGGTCTAGAGTTTGATTGTCTTTTTTTATATTCTATTTATATATTCAATTGTCTGAAACAGAGTTAAAAATATTCTTTCAACATTGAATTGCCTTGGCACCTTGGTCAATTATCAATTTACCATAAATGTGTGGGATTATTTCAGAACTCCACTTATGGTCCATTCATCTGTATCTATCTTTGTGCCAGTAACACCTTGTCTTGATTAATGTAGCTTTACGTAAGTTTTTTTTTCCTTTTTTTTTTTTATTCTGCTGATTAATGTTCCAGACAAGGGCAATGAGGAAAAGGTAGTGTTACACATTGTCCCAAAGAATGAAGGGGACAGGCCAGTCCATTCCACATTCTCTAGCTGAAGTTGGGTCTCTAGGACCTATATAAAAGAGTAGAAGGTAGCCATGTGGACTCACTTTGCTTTTGGATCTTTTCCAGACCTTTTCTGTCCAACTCTCACTGATGAGCAATAACAATGTACATGAAAACCAAGATCACACCTAGGACAGCCCCTTTGGAATTCAATAGTCAGTACTGTTCAATTAGAGTTGAGCTACAGCATTTGCACTCATTCCTCTCAGATTAACTGCATGTGATTTTCCCCATACACCCGGTAGAGCCACACACGGGGTGGTTTTAGCCTGGACATTAGAACATGGAGTATATTCTGCTGCCACCACAAACTTCCACTAGCCAGCACTGTAAACTTGAGGTGCTCACTGACACCTTCTGCTCTCACATGAGAGCTTCTGCTTGGCAGAGCTTTATGGCAAAAGAACAGAACAACCAGCAGAGGTGGCAGCCCTAGAGAGGCCATGCTTTACCACTCTTGCTGGGAGACAGTGCTCAGTGTGGCACCTCAGCTTCTGTTCTCAGGGCAACCATCTTGCCCCTGGGGGGATCATTACAGTAAGTTTGAAACTTGTTCTTTTAAAAGTTATTTTGGCCTTTTTAAGTCTTTTCATTCTGTAACATTTCACATACAAAAGTGCTCCTGCAGTTTTGATTAGGGATTGGTATTGTGTTGAATCTATAGTACAATTTGGGGGAGCATTGCAATCTTAACAATATGGAGTCTTCTACTCCACAAGCAGACATATCTTTCCATTTATATAAATCACTTAAATTTTATCTTTTAATTTTTTCATCAATGTCATGTTTTTATTGTATAGCTCCTGCATATTTTTGCTAAATTTATTTCTAAGTATTTTATCCTTTTGATGCTGCTATAAATATATTTGCTGTCTGTTGACTGAAATGAAAGTCTCGATGATAATTAGATAGAGTTTATTAGATAATCAAAATAAGGAGTTAAACCCAGAAACAGTCTCACAGATTTGTACTCTGTGAGAACTTCTCTGACAATCACAAATTTGAGTTCAGTTTACATACTTATTACATAGTAGCATAAGTGCAAGAGAAGAAAGGAACAGTCAGTCATTGATGTAAAATATAAAACTCTTGACAGGAGACTTCTACTTTCACCAATAAGTTTAGAATTTGTGATTCCCTAAGTTATCTTCACCTAAAAAAATGTCCTTGCTATCTATGCATAGAGGAGATCAAATGCAGAGGTTTAATCATTTCCCTGGCTTCTGAAGAATGCACTGTGGAGATGCAAGGGCTAGGGCCACATCGTTTAAATATTTTTTAGCTAGTTTCTTGGTCATTAGTGGAGGGTAAAAGGTTGACTTTCCCACAGGCACCAGATTCTGCAAAGTAGCTTCACAGAACAGAGTAGCTTGCACTGACTTTAAGCCTATGCAGATGGCTTTGCTTTCTTGCTTGCTAGGCCAGAAGGAGAGGGTACCAGAATGCCCAATATATACTCACCTTTCTTAATTTCATTTTCAGGTTGTTGATTGCTAGTATGTAGATATAAATTTGATTTTGAAATGCTGATCTTGTAGTGTGTTGATAATATGCACTCAGTTCTTTCAATAGATTTTATAAATTCCTTGGGATTTTCTACAAGATGACAAGATTATGTCCTGTATGAACACAGAATTTTACTTCTTTTCCAGTCTATGTGCTTTTACTGTCCAATCTATATGCATTTACATTATTTTTCTAGCCTTTCTGCACTTACTAGAAGCTCTAGAACAGTGTTACATGGAAGTGTGTTTTTTTAGTGGGCCTCCCTGGTGGCGCAAGGGGTTAAGTCTCAGCACTATGAAGCTATCCACAGCCACTACAGCACAAGTTCGATTCCCAGCCAGGGAGCTTCCCACATGGTGCAGCAGACCTCTTCTGCCTCACCCACCTGCTGCTCCCCTCAGCAGTGTGTTTAAGTAGATTCACCTGTTCTGCTCACCACTCTGTCTCTGGAGAATCCCCTCCCTTCTACCCCCTCCCCCATACCTCTGGCCTACACCACAGCTCTTATATGCATAAATAAATCAATCTTTTTTTTTTTTTTTTTAAAGAAGTGGTTCTTTAGCCACTTCTTCAGGGAATAGGATCTATAGAATTTATGTATGTGTGTGTATATATACATATATACATTATATATTATATGCAGAATATATTATATATAGAATATATTATGTACATATTATATATGTGGACAAATAATATGTATTGTGAGAAATTTGTTTACAAGATTATAGAGTCTGAGACATTTCATGATCTGCCATCTGTAAGGTGGAGACACTGGGCAACCAGTGGGATAATTCTAGTCTGAGTCCAAAGACCTGAGAACCAGGAACAATCCTAGTCCCAGGGCAACAGAGCACCAATGTCCCCAGTCAAACAAGTAATCAGGAAAGGAACAAATCCTCCTTTCCTCCACTTTCTGTTTTATTCAAACCCTCAATGCTTTGGGTGATGTTCATCCACATTGGGAAGGGCAGTCTACTTTATTGAGTCGAATGATCCAAATTTTAATCTCATCTAGAAACACCCTCATAGACATGTCCCAAAAGAATGTTTGCTATGGATACCCTGTGACCCAGTCAAGTTGGCATATAAAATTAACCATTACATGTAGTTGTAGTGAGTATCTTTATCTTGCTCCTGATCTTAGCAGAAAAGCATCAGTCTTTCACAGTGAGTGTAATATTAGCTGTAGTTTTTTTGTCGAAGCTCTATACCAGGTTGAGGAAGTTTCTGTTTATCCCCAGTATGGTAAAAGTTTTTCATCATGAATTAGTATTAGAATTTATCAAATGCTTTTTCTGTTTCATTGGGATAATCATATTTTCTCCTTTCTTCAGTTAACATAATCATATTAATTGAGTTTTTAGTATTAAGCTTTCTTGCACTCTAGGGTACACCTCACTTATTTATAGTGCATAGTTTTTTAAATCTTTTTCTGGGTACGTTTTATTAGTATTTTGTTAAATATTTTTACTTCTGTATGCATGAAGACACCTCTTTTGTGGTGCCTTTTTTAAAAGATTTATTTATGCATACAAGAGCTGGGGTGTAAGCCAGAGGCATGGGGGTGGTAGTGGATTCAACAGAGACAGAGTGGGGAGCAGAACAGGCGGATCTACTAAGATACATTGCTGAGGGGAGCAATGGGCGAGGCAGGAGAGATCTGCTGTGCCATGTGGGAATCTCTCTGGCTGGGGATTGAACTTGTACTACAGTGGCTGCGGATAGCTTTATAGTCTGAGACTTAACCCCTTGTGCCACTGGGGAGGCCCCTCTTGTGATGCTTTCTCTGACTTTAGTGTCAGACTAATATTGACATCCTAAAATGAACTAGAATTTGTCCCCTCTTCTTCCACTTTCTAAAAGAGTTTGTTTTGTATTGATGTTATTTCTTCTTTATGTATTTGACAGATAGTATAGACATCCACGTCTAGGCTTCTTTTTGTGGAAGAATTTTTAATTGCTCATTTGCAAAGTTTGTTTGTTGTAGATCTATTCATATTTTCTACTTCTTCTGGAGTCAGATTTTGTAATTTATTACCTTCTATATATTTATCCATTTTGCTAAGAAGTTGAATAACTATACACAATAATTTGGTAGATTCGCCTAAAGAAGTACAGAGTGCAACTTCTGATTTCGTGTTGATGGTGGGGTTTGGTAGTAGGTGGAACATAGTGAATGGCCCTGATCTTTGTGGAAGATAAAAATGCTACTTGAATGTCAGGGATAGATAAGAAGAGGAGACAGACAGTCATTAGGAGATATACCTCACGGAGGGATGTGTCGCCTTGTGGGGCAGCAGTGTCAGAAGAGGCAAGGGACAAAGAAAGAATGACTCAGAAGTCCAAGTAGTAAGAAATAGGAAGTCACCTAGAGGGGCCACCCCTCTGGAGTTGCAGCCTCAAGGCGCACATCTGTGGAGATATGGCTGCTTCCCCCAGCCCAGTCCCACACTTTTATTAGAAGGGGTTAGATTCAGGGAAGGTGGGCAAGTCTGTGGAGGAAGGTGCATGGTGGGAATGTGGATTGGGGATGCATAATAGTTTGGCACAAGCTAGGGGGAAGAGCATAGGGGCAGTTGCTCTGGGGGGCACCAAAGCTGCTACTGCTCAAAACATCCTACCTCTAATCCCTTTACACTTCACTTCCTGTCAGGGTGGTTATGCTAATCTGACCATAATGTCTGCCTGCCAATTTTCAGCAGATATCCTTATACCAAGACTTTGGTCCTGGTGAGAGACTCCTAGCCTGTTTCTATATTTTAGCTTTAACAGCAGAACTTTGGGGGCCAAAACTACATCCCAGGAACAAAGGTTGGGGGCTGGGGATCCCACAGGAATGTATGGCCTCGTGCTGTAGAAGCAATATCCCCACAGGCTTTACGTTTTCATGTTTGAACTGTGCTTCTTTACTGCTATCATCAATCTTCAGTAATTTTTTAAAAAAACCTTTAGTCTGCTTTAAGGTGTGCTTTGGAGACCTGGCAAGCAGGAAGGGAGGAAAGTAGTGAAGAAGAAGAATAAGAAGGATAAGGAAGGAGGAGGGCAAGGGGGATGGGTTGGGGAAGAGCAGTAACCTACATAAGCGGAAGCAAGCAGCAGAGCCCACAAGATATCAAGAGATGACTTAAGTTCTGGCACAACAGTAGCTCAGAGTACGGCAGAGGCGACAAGCAATAGCCAGAAGCAATCTGTGGAGCATATGACCATTCCGCGATAATTTGCACAGATTACTCTGGGAGGTAAACTCAGTAAAAAAGAAAGGGAAGGAGGAGGAGGAGCAGGATAACACTTATTTCAAGAATCAAAGGGGTGAAGATTCTGTGTCTTTGAATTATGGATCCTATTTTAAAAGTGGCCTTATTTGATAGACTCAGGCACTGGGGACATATTAGCTAGACAACATTTTCCCAGTAATCACTGTCTACATTCCTGAGTACATCAGTGGACTCAGGGTATTAGCTGCTCCTTTCAAATTAAATGCAATTAGCTAAAATCGCATCATAAAAACTCCCCGCCCCCCAAGGTAATACTTGCAGGTTTTAAAGGTATCCTAGAGACATTACTTATTATCAAGAAATAAATGATTAATTAGTAGAATTTCACATAGCAGTGGTAGGAAAGAAGAGAAAAATGTTTGTTCTTTAGAGTGAAACTTTTGAACTCTTTAAATTGCACAAATAAATGATGCTATAACTGGACCATTTATAAATGAGTCCCATCCTTAACCAAGAATGGTGGCTAATCAGGCAAGCTGAAAAGAGAATGTAAAAAGAGCATTTAAACCCCATTAGCTGTGCACTTAGGCAATCTACTCAGGTCTAATTATTTTACTATTAAATGCCTGTGCATCCAACCCAAAAGAGAGAGTCAAAGTAATAGATTAGTGGATTAATTCACAGACCTCGGGAGTGAAGAGGGATTATTTAAAATGGGTTTTGTTATTTCTCACCATCCTGCTCGCAGTCTTATTCATACTGAAATTGATGTATGAGAACCTTATGTAAAATCACATGCCAGCATGTGGCTTAATGTCACACTGTGAAGGGGCATCCTACAAGTCAAGGCGATTTAAGTTGTGAGAATACTGAGCCAAGAAGAATTGATATGTTAATTCTATAATTCTTAGTCTCTCCATACTGTCCATTTTTTTAATCTTTACTCTTATCCCAGCTTATAACAAGCTCCTGCTCCAGTGTCTCCTAATGGGTGGGAGGCAGAGGTTTCTAGAAGCTTGGAGATTTCCTGGCTTTGTTTTCTAGAAGTTTATATCACCTAAGGAGATCAGGGCTTGAGGGGAAGGGGTGAGGTCATGGTGGGGAGGGAAACTGACAGGGGACACTGACAGCTTGAGAAGAGAGCGCTGTGGTCTCAGGGGGCTTCAGGTTGTGGTACTAGGGTGATGAGGCCTCATGGCCATGGCTGTGTGCCAGGTCTAGGTGGAAAAAGCAGTAGTCCCTGTGAATCAAGCTGTAACACCAAAAAGATTCCTGTGGTTTCTGGGTAGAATGGAAGTAAGAGAAGGGCCAGGTCGGAATTTACTGGCAAGTTAGCTTCATTGGGACTACAACTAAGTTTAATATTTGAAAAGTAGAAATGAGATTTCCCGTACACATGACTTTGTGAACTGAGGTTTATGTCAGTGCACAGGTATATTCCTCTCTAAACACAAACCGAAAGCTTGAGACTTGGGGAGTAGAATGGGTTCCTCGCTAGAAAAATTCTTTTTTTTAAATTTTTTTATTTAATATATATTTTTATTATTATTTATGTCTTTTACATTTTGTATTCCCCTTGGGTAGCCCACCACCAATTCACCCGTGATCCATCTCCATGGTCCCTTGTGTTCTTTTCTATTCTTCCATTTTGTGCGCTTTTCCTTCCCTCCCCACCCCCCATTGTCTCTCTCCTATTTGGTTTCCCTATAGTCCTGTTATAAGTGAAACCATTCGATATTTTTCTCTTTCTTTCTGGCTTATTTCACTGAGTATGATCCCCTCTAATTCCATCCATGTCCCTGCAAATTGCATGTGTTTATCTTCTTTCCATGCTGAATAGTATTCCATTGTGTATATGTACCACATCTTCTTGATCCAATCATCCATTTTTGGACATCTGGGTTGCTTCCATACCTTTGCTATTGTGAACAGTGCCGCAGTGAACATACGGGTGCATGTATCCTTTCGGACTAGAAAAATTCTTAATAGAGGCAAGGAAAGGAGGTAGCTTACAGTCTGACAATTATTTTTAAGGCCACTGACCAGTCACTAGAACAGTTTCCTTTTAGGTTTTTCTACCTTTGGAGAAGGTAGGGGCCCAGCTGCCCTGATTGCCTGGAAAGACGCCCTGGAGGGAGCCTTCTCAGAGCACCACCTCCTGACGGCTGCTAGTTGATAGCTGACAGTTAATAATTAATTTAAGCTTTTAAGAGCCAAGTTTCAAAATAAAAAACATTAAAAAGGTCTTCAGTATTGTGGGTAGGGCTTTCCAGCCTCCCATGTCATTGGAAGATAGTTCTCTGGGGGTAGAGGGAGGAAGCCTTATCAGGAAGGGTAATGGAGGGGGACCTATTCTTCCCTATCACCCTGACCTGAAGGGTATGGGGGTGAGGAAAAGGACCTTAGCAGAACTTGCAGAAAAATGATTCTGTAGAGGAAGCCCTTGACAGGGACTTCTTTAGAAAAATCAAGTGACTCATAAAAATCAAATGATCTTTTCCCTAGAGAGTGGGTTCTGGTTAGCTCCCCCATCAGTGGAAACCAAGGCCAGTTCATGTTAGAGAAAGAGGTAGCAATAACCAAGAAAAAGAGGCCACCTTGTCTGGGACAGAAGCAGTCTCCCCACCTCCTCATCAGTCAGAGCAGGAGGGATGTGTGAGGAAGCAGATCACAGGCACTTCCATTCCCAGTCACCACAAAGCCTGAGCTAGAAGGAGAAGGGTAGATTGAATATGATATTGACATTTTCTAAATTAATATTTTCATTGAAATTGAAAATTTATGCATGAGCATGCCAAAATCTAAGAACTGGAATAAGATTGTTTTAATGACTGAAAACTTGAGCTAGGCTGAGATATTGTGAAGTTATGCTAACTACTAATAGGTATGGATGGAGGACAAGGGACACGGTAGGTAACTTGAGAAAGCAGTTAGCTGCGGTTTCTGAAGAAGTTTAAAATTATATTTTGATTATACACCATTGAGTTGAGCTTGCTTATTCAAATAATTACAAGTATTTTAATTACTTTTTGTTTTTGGTCTCTTTTTTTCCACTGGGCTGTTTTTTTTAGCTATTGATTAATTTGGAGTTCTTTATACACTAAAGAAATTCACACTTGATCACAGTTGGAGAAATATTTTTCCCATATTTGTGTTGTACTTTTAAATGAATTTTTTCTATAGCACTTTTTACATAATTATTTTGTCATTTTCTTTTGTGGATTCTGAGGTTTGTATCTTGTTAAGAAAATCATCCCTCACTCTAAAATAATAGCATAAAAAATAATTATTGATTTCCTCTATTACTTTTTTCATATTTCTTTTCATATTTTCATATTTATAAATGTCATTTTGAGACATCTGAACTAGCTATTAAGAAGACATTCAGGGACCTCCCTTGTGGCGCAAGGGGTTAAGTCTCAGCACTATGAAGCCACTGCAGCCAGGGAACTTCCCACATGGTGCAGCAGACCTCTCCTGTCTCACCCACTGCTCCCCTCAGCAGTGTATTTCAGTAGATCCACCTATTCTGCTCCCCACTCTGGCTGAGGTGAATCCTCTCACCCCTCCACACCTTTGGCCTACACCCCAGCTCTTGCATGCATAAATAAACCTTCAAAAAAAAAAAGAAGACATTCACTGTTGCTTTAACAACAATGGCTCTCTTGTAACTTTTTCTTCCTGCACTTTTTTACTTGAGTATTTTTTTCACTGTCATTGAGGTCCTGATTTCCTGTGACTCATAGACCAGTCTGGAACTATAATCATTGAGTTGATAGCTATTATTTCTCACTTTGCCACATGAATGCACTGATTTCTACTCTGCACACGTACCCTTGTCACAATTACCCTGAATTTCTGTTCAAAAAGCAGGTTGGTCTGAAAGCCCAAGGTTTCTTTATCATTCCTGCTAGAGAGGGTTTGATGTTAGGAACCCAGTCAATTCCTAAAATTTGAGATCAACAGCAGCCTCAGTAGATTACTCTTTCTCATGTCTTGGGTTTATACTTGAGTTATATTTTCAATGTCATTTGGAAGGTACTGTAATACCTTTACATTCCACTTTCCAGAATTTCTGTAATTGAGTGAATGGGGATTATACTGTTGAAAGTGAGCAGTACTTACAAGGTAAAAGGAATTAGTTAAAAAAAATTTTTTTTAATTTATTTATGCATACAAGCTGGGGTGTAGGCCAAAGGTGTGGGGGTGGTGAGAGGGTTTACCAGGAAAGAGTTGGGAGCAGAACAGGCAGATTGAAATACACTGCTGAGGGGAGCAGCAAGTGAGACAAGAGAGGTCTGCTGCGCCATGTGGGAAGCTCCCTGGCCGGATATCGAACTCACACTTCAGTGGCTGCTGATAGCTTCATAGTGCTGTGACTTAACCCGTTGTACCACCAGGGAGGCCCCTAAATGGAATTAGTATTAACGTAAGTAGGGCACATTATGTCTTTCATTGAAGGATCCCTCTCAGTTGCCAACATGATCCATCTATCTCAGGATTTCTGTGTAGGTTACAGAAGAATGTTCTGAGGGACCTCCCTGGTGGTGTAGGGGTTAAAGACACAGTGCTATAACCAGCCACTGCAACATGAGTTAGATAGCTGGCTAGGGTGCTAACCCAAATGGCGCAGCAGACCTCTCCTGTCTTGCCCACTGCTCCCCTCTGCAGTGTATCTTAGTAGATCCTCCTGTTCTGCTTCCCACTTTGTCTCTAGTGAATCCTCTCACACCCTGTACCTCTGGCCTACACCCCATTTCTCATATATACAAATAAATAAATCTTTCAAAAAAAGAGAATAATGTTCAAAAGTTCTACATAACCTTCCTTAAGAAAGACTCAAAAGCCACACTATGGTTAGTGTTTCTCCTAAAGCATGGTTTTCTATTATGAATTCACCTATTCATTCAACAAATCTTCACTGAGCATCTATCCTTAGTTAGTTTGTATTGCTATAACAGTATATCAATTTCATACTGAAATTGAGAGACTAGAAATCTGAGATTAGGGTATCAGTGTGGTTGGTTGTGGTAAGGGCCTGCTTCGTGGTTCATAGACAGCTGTCTTCTTGTATCTTCATGGGACAGAAACAGGTTAAGGGTGCTCTCTGGGGTCATTTTATAGCACTGATCTCATTCATAAAACTTCTACCCTCATGATCTAATTACCTCCCCAATGCCCCACTTTCTGTTACCATTCTGTTCATCATTAGGGCCTCACCATGTGAAGTTGAGGGCTAGAGGATACAGATATTCAGTTCAGTGCCACCTAATGTACAACCTGGCACTGAGGATAATGTATGGAACAAAACTAAACACCGCTTTCAGGGAGTTCATATGCTCATGGAGAAGATAGACTCAAATAAATAAACACACAAATCAGTTACTACTTACCATAAATTGAGGTGCTATGAAAGTAAAATAGCAGAGTAAGGAGAGAAGAATAACAAGGCTCAGACCAGCATGGAAGACCTCTTTGAGTAGACAACATTGGAACAAGGACCTGAATCAACTGGAGGAATAAACATTGTGGCATCTGAAGGAAAAGCATTCCAGGAAGAGGGAACAGCAGGTGCAAAACCTTTGCAGTAGGAATATGCTTGGCATATTTAAGAAACAAGCTGGGGGAAGTGTGGATGAAGGCTCAAATAGAGATGTAGTTAAAGCCAATAATGAAGATTCAATAAGCCACTGACTACTTTCGAGTAAAAGACTGTAACCTGACTTACATTTAAAGGCCTTATTCTGGCTGCATTTGTGAAGAATTTTTTACAGTAGAAAAGGAATGGAACTAAGGTATTTTATCAGTCTGGGTTCTCCATCAAATAGAATCAATAGTGGGGGGCCTCTGTGGTGGCGCAAGGGGTTAAGTCTCAGCACTATGAAGCTATTGGCAACCACGGCAGCACAAGTTCCATCCCTGGCCAACTCTCACATGGTACAGCAGACTCTCCTGTCTCGCCCGCTGCTCCCCCAAGCAGTGTATTTCAGTCAGTCTGCCTGTTCTGCTCCTCACTCTGTCTCTGGTGAACCCTCTCACCCCCGTGCACCTGTGACATACACCCCGGCTCTTGTATGCATAAATAAATAAATCTTTATACACACACACACACACACACAAAAGTTAAAAGTAAAAAAATTTTAAAAAAGAAGTTTTGAGTCAGCTGTCAGATGTCACTGTGATACGATAACTCTGTGAAGCACACTATGGATTTTGCCTACTACTATTCCAAGCCCCCAGGCTGCTTCTCCAGCTAGAAAAAAAACAGACCCACACAGCCACCAAAAACAAATAAAGGGCATTCTTTAAGATAACATTCTATCTCCTAGTTCTTGCATTTCTCACACATAGATTGCATCTGTTCATAGAGATAACTATCCCTAGAATGTAAATAGTACATTCCATTCATTCATACATGGATGTTAGCAAATTTCTGTATACCTCTTTCCAAAATGAACAAATACTTTTTTATATTAATGTAATTTTATCTATGGCCTGCTTGTCACAAAGGTGTATAAACTGGAACCTATGGGGTAGGGGTGGGAGTAACAGCTACATTAGTCTTTTTCTCTGGGTTAGCCCTAATTGTTTTTTTCCCCCCCCTTGGTTGAGGTAACATTAGTTTCTGATACTGTATATGACTTAAAGATATAGGATCACACCTTTCAGCTATATGTTTCCCTAGCCATAATTCTAGACTCTGAAAAAAAGACTCCTTTTTTCCTTAGGATAGTGATTGTTATTTTTCAGTCCATAATATTCACCTATAAGCACTCTCATAGACACCCAGAAAAATGTGTAACCAAACATTTGGGTACTCCATGGCTCAGCCAATTTGACATATAAAATTAATCTTTTTACAAGAAGGCCAGGTAAGAGGCAACTGCCCAGAATTTGTAAAAGAAGATATGTGAGAGCAGCTTGGATCAGGAATGTGGCACAGGATTTGGTGAGAGGTGATCAGATTATAGATGGATTTTGAAGGTCTGCTCTATTGGGGTAAGAGGAGTTGAGAATCACACTGAGGATTTGGGCATGAACATGTGAATGGTATTATGACGCTAAGAAGGAGGTGGGTAGAGGAGGAGAAATCATTACCGGAAACTGAATTCAGTATTTGTATTTAGAAGTGATAGCATTGAGAGGCCTATTAAACACTCCAGGAGATTTCAGGAAGATCTGTAAGACTAGAAGTTCAAGGACAAAGCTAGAGATAAAAATTTAGTATATTAAGAGTATATAAAGCCAGGGATTGGTTGAAACTTCTGGGAAGAAGACTAGAGAAAATGTTTGAGGCCTAAGGCCTAGCTCTCTCCAATATTAGATTGGGAAGGGAGATTAAGGAGACTAAGAAGAAACAGTCAGTATTGGAGAAGGAAACCAGAATATGACTTCCTGAAAGCCAAAGAAAAATTAGCAACTTAAGCAGTGGAAGCGTTGAGGTGTTTGAAAGGTTTCCAAGAGACAATGTTAAATGAGCTAAGGGTTTTCCACTGGATTTGGCTCCTACCTGCATGTTTCTTCCTACTTGATAGACTCAGATTCATGCCTTGCGGCACCTTGAGCCTACCCTTTCTAGTCCAGGGAATTACTAGTTGAAGATGTTTTCTTTTTTCCTTGTCAGAATCCCCATTTTATTCGGGGTTGGTAATGTGTCAGCCATCTTTGAAGCTAGGAATAATCATACGGCACAGTTCTAATCAACAGAGTAAACAGAAGGCATTGGCTAAGGAGTTCTTTGAAAGTGGACTAACTCAGCAGGCATAATGTCTGTTTCTCTTTGTTCCTCTTGTTATGCCTGAAGTATGGATTTGATGGCTGGAAGTCTTGTAGCCACCCTGACAGCCAAAGGACCATGCACACACTGAGAGAAGGTGGACAGCAAAGCTGGAAGAGGCCTGGCTTGCCCAATGACGTCATGAAACCTCTCTGCCAACCTTGGACTGTTTACCTTTTGATTTCTTTTTTTTTTTTTTGGTGGGGGGAAAAAAATCTCTATTTTATTTAACGGTCTTGAAATTATTTTCTCATAGGTCCCAAACTGAACCTAATCCTAAGTAAGAGAGTAATTGTGCGGCCTTACCGTGCTCTCCTGTAAAGCGGAGCCTGCCATCCTACACAGTGGGTACATCAGGGACCCGGAGGCGCAGGCACAGTGCTGGGACCATCTCTGCTAGTCTGAAATGTGCTGTACTTGGCATCAAACCTCAATTTTCAAATTTTACCTTCTTCATCTGTAATATAGGTATGCTAGGGCAGGCCAATCTCTGACTTTCCTTTATGAACTTATCATGTTCCTTAGGAATTTTTTTTCCCTATCAGTGAGTTGTTCTGGTTATGATGTTTGAAGGAAATGTAAATGCAGTACATCTCTGAGACCCTAATTATACCAAGGTTTTAGGAGAGAATCTGTGGGCTACAAGGAAAGTAAACTCTTCTGGAGCAATAGCCACTGAAGTCAAAAGCTACATGCCCTTTAGTGGCTTGAAAACTAAGTTCAGTAAAGAAAACCAAGTGCAAAAACATCAGGGGTCAGTAAAAACTAGGCTTGATTCATTTAAAGGCGAAGATTTGCAGAGTAAAAAAACCTGTGTCCAGAGCTGGGCAGTTTGCAGAGGACTTCAGTATTAACTGTTACACATGATGGCTGAACTCGTAGGAACAACCCAGAGTATGGACAGGTTCATGCAGGTCATCCGCTGTGGAAATTGACTCTTACTGGCTCAGGACTGATGCTTCTTCAGGTCAGTGGGAAACCCACCCTAAGGGGCCAGGGAGGGGGTACATTAGGAGTGAGGAGAGAGAGAAGCGGGTGTGGCAAAGGAGAAATGAGTATCCCGAAGAGCTGGAGGGAGAAAAGTGTTAACCTCTTGAAAAGAATGATTTTCAAATTGTTATTTACAAACACTGACAGTTATACCTGAAATGCCAAGTAAAGTGGTGTCCATCGGGGGAAGAGGTTTTTTTTTTTCCTGTTGGAAACTCTTCAAAGTGATTTAACAGGCAGAGGAAGAAACATCCTAGGCAGAAATGTTAAATGCAAATGTCAGTGTTGATTCAGGACAGATTACAGTCTTTATCATATTCCATCTTCATAATCACCTTGTAAGGCAGGTTGGGCGAGTATGGGAGAAGTTACAGAAGAAGCTGTGGTCTTAAAGTTGGTTGACAACTTGTTGGGGGGAGGTATGTGGCTTTAGTCTTTGCAATGAGTTGGTGCTGGACTAAGTTGGTCTTCATTCATCATTTGCTTAAACGGTGATTTTTGCTTTTAAATGATTTTTTACCTTATTGGACTTGTTCCTGTTGAGAGGGTAGGAGGGGTGGTCTCTTAGGACTTTCTAGAGGTGACAATGGGGAGCCACTCTGTTCTGTTTAGGTTCCAATCAGGTTCTGTGGCCTTTGGATGAGGCAGAGCAAGCGAATACTTTGTTGTATTTCATGGCCAGGGCACCTTTTCCTCTTACCCTGACCAGAGCTATTACCTTTGGGAAAATAATTCAGTGTCTTTGCTGCAAGGCATGACTGTGATGCTAATGAAAGGATTTTAGATAATTTGATGTCAGTTACATCTCAAAAAAAGAAGAAAATGTGACAAGCAGAGGCACACCTCAGAGATATTATGGGTTTGGTTCCAGACCATGGCAGTGATGCAAATATCACAATAAAGCAAGTTCCACAGGGTTTTTTTCTTTTTGTTTCTCAGTGCATATAAAAGTTAGGTTTACACTGTACTGTAGTTTATTAAATATTCAATAGCATTGTGTCTTAAAAAATAATAAAATGGGGCCTCCCCGGTGGCGCAACGGTTAAGTGCTGCGCTGTGGAGCTGTCGGCAACAGCGATGCGAGTTCGACGCCCGGCCGGGGAGAATCCCACATGGCGCAGCAGACCTCTCCTGCCTCGCCCGCTGCTCCCCTCAGCAGTGTATTTCTGATCTGCCTGTTCTGCTCCCCACTCTGTCTCTGGTGAAGCCTCTCACCGCTCCACACCTCTGGCCTGTACCCCAGCTGTATGTATAAATAAAAATAATAATAATAATAAAATGCTTTAATTAAAAACTTTGCTAAAAAATGGAAATCATCATCTGGGCCTCTGCTGTCTTAATCTTTTTGCTGCTAGAGGTTTTTGCCTCTGTGTTGATGGCTGCCGACTACTCAGGCTGGTGGTTGCTGAGGACAGGGTGGCTGTAGCTGTCTCTTAAAATGAGACAATGAAGTTGCCCCATTGATTGACTCTTCCTCCGAAAGATTTCTCTGTATAATATGATGCTATTTGATAGCATTTTATCTGCAGAACTTCTTTGAAAATTGAAGTCAATTCTCTCAATCTGCTATTGCTTTTTCAACTAATTTTATGTAATAGTTTAAATCCTTTGTTGACATCTCATCATTTTTCACAGCATCTGCACCAGGAGTAGTTTCCGTCTCAAGAACCACTTTTTTGTATTATTTTTTACTGAGGTGATGTTAGCTCATGATACTTTATATGTATGATTTGGAGGTATAAGCTTGCACCTTTTATGGTGTATGTTACAATACCATATCCACTACCAAAGCAGCCATAAGTCCTGACCATAGTCTACTGGAGCCTCTCCCCCCTTCACATCTCACCACACCACCCCCTTTTTAGGTAGCCTAAACTCTGGTGTCAAGTTTCTAGAGTTTGATTTTTCTGTTCCTTTGTTTTGTTTCTTTATATTCCACTTATGACTTAAATATACTTATTACTTATCTTTCTCATTTTGACTTATTTTTCTAAGCATGGTCCTGTCCAGTTTATCCATGTTGTTGCAAATGGCAAAATTTCATCTGTTTTCTCAGCTGAGTAATATTCTATTGTGCATATATTCCATATCTTCTTAATCTACTCACCTGTCATTGGTCACTTTGGTTGTTTTCACAACTTGACTGTTGTAAATAGTCCTGCAGTGCACATAAGAGTGCATATACCCCTTCAAATTAGTGTTTTGCATTCTTCACGTAGACACCTAAGAGTAGAATTGCTGGATCATATAGTAGATCTAGTAGTTTTAATATCTAGAGAAACCTCCATACAATTTCTTTATCGGAATTAGACCAGTCTACATTCCCATCAACAACGTAAAGTGGAAGAATCCACTTTCTTTGCTCATCCGTCAGAAGCAACTCATCATTTGTCCAAATTCTATCATTAACAAATCAGTAATTAGGTTCCACTAATTCTCGTTCTCTTGCTATTTCCATCAAATCTGCAGTTACTTTCTATATTGAAGTCTGGAACCATTCAAAGTCATCCATTTGGGTTGGAGCTACCTTCTTCCAAACTCCCATTAATGTTGATATTTTGATCTCCCATAAATCATGGATATTCTTAGTGGCATCTAGATGGCAAATCCTTTTCAAAAGGTTTTCAATTGACTGCCCAGATCCATCACAGGAATCACTATCTATGGCAGCTACAGCATTACTAAATATATTTTTAAATAATAAATTTGAAAGTTGAAGATACACATATAGGATGGGTGTTGTGTTAGAAGACAGAAAATCAACACTAATTCCCTTGTACATCTTCATCAGAGCTCTTGGGTGACCTTGCCAAAGTCACATTGTCAATAAGCAATAATATTTTGAAAGGCATCTTTTTTTGAAGAGTAGATCTCAACAGTGGGCTCAAAATATTCAGTAAACCATGTTGTAAACAGATGTACTATTATCCAGACTTTATTGTTCCACTTGCTGAGCAGAGGCAGAGTAGATTGAATGTAATTTTTAAGGACTCTAGGTTTATCTGAGCGGTAACTGAGCATTGGTGTCAACTTAAGTCACCAGATACGTTGGTGCCTAACAAGAGAACTTTGAAGCTTTGATACCAAGCATTGACTTCTCTCCACCTACAAAAGTCTTACATGGTGTTTTCTTCTAATATGAGGCTGTTTCATCTGTACTGAAAATCTCGTTTACTGTAGTTATCTTCATCAGTTATCTTACATCTTCTGGAAAACTTACTGCAGCTTCTACAACAGCATTTGTTGCTTCATCTTTTATTTTTATTTTATGACAATGATTTCTTAAACCTTATTAACTAAACTCTGCTAGATCTTCAAAATTTTCTTTTGCAGCTTCCTTTTCAGCCCTCATAGAATTGAAGAGGATTGGGCTTTGGCTTAAGGAAACGTTGTGCCTGGTTTGATCTTCTACCCAGACCACTAGAATGTCATCAATATCGGCCATAAGGCTGTTTGGCTTTCTTAACATTCATGTGTTGATTGAAGTAAGACTTAATTTCTGTCAACATCATTTCCTTTGTATTCACAAATTGACTACCTGTTGGCTCAAGAATACATCTTGGTTTTTGGCATGCCTTCCTCACCAAGCTTAATCATTTCTAGCTTTTGGTTTAAAGTGAGAGATGTGGGGCCGTTCCTTTCACTTGAACCAGTGGCCTTTGTAGGGTTATCAATCAGCCTAATTTCAATATTGCTGTGAGTTAGAGATTATGAAGGCCTGAAAATAACAGAGAGATTGGCAACCACCAGCCTGTGGAGCTGTCTGAACACACACACCAATTATCCATTAAGTTTGCAGACTTCTATGGGTGCAGTTTGTATCACCCCAAAACAATTACAGTAGTAACAGCAAAGATCATTGACCACCAGGAAAGGGAGGTAGGAGTTTGGTTAAGTGTGAATTTAAAGTTTGAAGATACCGGGTTGAGAACTCTTTTAACAATTCTTCAATTTGAACTCAACTTTAAAGACACTTTATTAATAGTCTACACACAATTCTGCAAGTTGCTGCTGCTGTCTGACTCATATTTATAGTATATTTCCTATATGCCTTGTGCAAGAAATATTAGAAGCTGGGTTTCTGTTATGATCATTGGACTGCATAGAGTCAACCAAACCCTCAGGTCTAACTCATAGCTGTTCTGCCCTCTGGATCCCTATAATCCAGGATGACCCAGAGGCAGAAAGACCAGAAGTTACTGTTTCTGCATTATCAGACTGTGAGGCTTTAACAAACCCCATCATGGACAGGGGTTTGAACCAGAACTATACCAGCTTTGGGGAATGGGGTGTTCATTGCCACCTTTTCCAGACTCTGGAGTGACAACCTTAGGCAGCTAAGGCAATAAGAGCACACTTCTTGCAGTTGGAAGAACTGGTTTTGAATATTTATTTACTATGTAATTAGCTGTGGACTAGATAGATTAGCTAAAGTAACTAGTTAGATAACTGAACAAATCATTTCACCTCTAGGATACTGAGTTCTGGCATTTGTAAAATAAAGGCCTTAAACTCAGTAATAACCAGCAAATGATAAACTGCCATAAAGATTTATGATAAGGAACGTGACCGTTATTCAAATTAGGATGTGAGTATTAAGACGAAAAGTCTAAGTCTGTTTCACCTAGCACTCCCTAACTAGACTGAGCAAGGTCAATTTTGTAGTTATAAATAAAGATGTTCAATTGACAGCAAACATTTGTGTTGCCTAAATAATGGATAGTATGCACGCTTCATGATTACATTGTTCTTTTTTTAAGTTAGAATAAAATTTTGGTGTTGAAGGAAAAAGTTTAAACATGAAGAAAGTCCATTCGGCAGTACCTGACATTCCCCAGCAAAGATTGTTTTTGAAATATTACTGTAATTGATTTTCTGTGCACATGTGGTATTACACTTACTCCTCTAGTAATATGTAGCCTCAATGGGGGTAGCATGCCTTTTACTTCTTTTTCAGACCCAGCAACACCTGATTGAATACAGTAAGTTCTCATTTAATGTCCTTGATATAGGGTCTTAGAAATATGACTTTAAATGATGTATAATGAAATAATGTCCTCCAATAATGTTAATTTTGTTCAAAGCTCAACCTCAGCAGGGGCTGTTTCTTCTTCAACCTTATAATGAAATGATACTGAACCGAATAGTGTTATCCAGCACCATCTGTAGTCTAAATATGGTCAATATTCAGTGAAAATTTCATTAATTATTCACTGAATCTAAGATGTCAGGACACAAAAAAAAAGGACACTGCTACTTGTGTCAACTTGTCCCTCTGATTAAATACCACTTTGGTCTTTCTAGCTAGTCAGTCCGTAAACTAGACTTGGTGCACATCGAGTCCTCCCCCTGAGAAAAATCAGTGGCTGAAAATGAGATCCAGAGTGATCATATTAGAGGATTGTCATATATTTTCTATTAGGCAGTTAAATGTCCAGGTACCACCCACATTTTGCCTTTGAATTTGTTTTTATTGTCTCAATACTTCAAGGGTAACATCAACACATTCATTGTCAGTTCCCCATTATGTGCTCAAAGGTAACCGTGACATACTGTTTTAGTTAAGTTCCTCCAGAGACACAGGGCTAAAAGGATGAGTGCCTGTGTACTGAGAGAGAAAGAGAGGTGGGATGGGGAGATGGGGTGGGAGGGAGGGGGAAGAGAGAGAGAGAGAGAGAGAGATTAAGGAATTGACTCACTGGTAGTGGGAACCGGTAAATGCAAAATCTACAGGTTAGGCCTGCCAGCTGGAGACCAAGGGGAAAGTTGTTGCAGTTGTCTGGAGGCAAATTCCTCCTTGTTTTAAATTGTGTTCATTCCCTCCATAACTATTATAGATCAGTGGCAGTGGTCTGGACAGACAAGATTTTTCAGCCCCCAAGGTGCTACTATCTGAGAAGAGAAGAACATACAAACTATTGCCAGTTGAGGACATAAAAGTTTAATAAGTAAATTAGCATATTGGTAGTACTTGCATATACAAGTCCTTAGTTTTCTTTATGTGGAACATATGTCCTTGTTGTATAATGGTTAGAAATTTGATTTCCCCTGGAGCTGAGGCTAAGTGCATGTGACCTAAGAAAGTTTGTAAGCTAATTATCCTTCTCTGCCTCCCTAGCACAAACTCAGCTAAATAAATTTAGTTTCCCAGTAAAACTTGTTGCCTAAGGAGATTGCCTCAAAGGCAGTTTCTCTTCACTTCTTGCAACTTTACATTTCAGTTCCAACTATATGTTAATCAAGTTCCAGTGTTTTTTTCTTTTTTGTTGTGTTATATATGTAACACATAATTTAGTGTCTTGACCACTTAAAAGTGTACAATTCAGTGGTGTTAAATACATTCCTATTGTCATTACAGCCATCACCACCATCCATCCCGTAACTCTTCTCTCCTTGTTAACTTTAAATTCTATACCTATTAAATCTGTGAACCCCTGGTAACCATTATATACTTTGTCTTTATGATTTTGATGACTTTAAGTACCTCCTATAAATGGAGGTACTTTCTTTTTTCTGTGACTACAATTAAGTTCCAGATTTTAAAATAGACTGTGTAGCTACTAGGTCTGTACTCAGTGGAGCTGTGTCTGGGGACGGAGCAGAGGAGGGTGTGGCCTCTGTCCCTGAAGCCAAGGGCCACCAGGATTTGGTCATGCAGCTCTAGCACTGAATCCTCAGAGCCAGTGACGTGTGAAACATGATTATACTTTTAACTGAGCCTTCCTCATCCAGATACTTCTGAGAAGTCACTGCCAAAAGGAAATGTACTCTAGGAACTGGCATGCTCACAAGCACAGCTCACGAGTCAGGAGCATTTGACAGTGGTTCTGGCAGACCTTCCTTCTCGCTGAGAACAGTAGTCGGGAAGGGACAGAGGCTGGAGGCCTGGATGGCTCATGGCTCTTGGACAGAGTCCAGGAACTTGCAGAGATCCAGATCCAGTTTTAGATCACAAATAGCACTTTTAGGACTAGACCCCATCAAGGAAGTAAGGAGAACTACTAGGGGCTTCACCCCTTCTAGATCTGAGAGTCTCCTGCCCTGTTCGAACTCAAAAGTCTCCCACTGCTTCTCTTTCCCTCTTTTTCTTTGTTCAGTGTGTAAGTCCCACTCATTATCTCTGGCCAGGATACAAAGTTTGAGAAGTTCAGCATTCTGCTAAAGTATGAAGGACTCTGGTTTTTAGGTAGTACCAGATAAAAGCTTCTGAGGTGTTGAGGAAAGCAAACATAAGCTGAGCTTCTCAATTTTGCTCCTCACATGGTTAAAATTTCAGTTTATCATTAGATCACCCTAGACTAGTTCAGGGTGAGAATTCCAGAGATAAGGAATCAATAAAAAATAGAGTCTGGTGCACATACCATTTAATAAAGCTATAAAATAACCTGTAAGTAGGGGGGAAAAGACTCATGTTCTGTCTTATTTCATTTAACATAATCTTCCCTAGTTAAGTTTAAAGGAGACCAGTAGATGATTTCACTCATATATGGACTACAGAGAAACAAAACAAAGGAATAGACAAAACTCCACCAAAACAACCTTAGAAATCTGACTGCAGCATTAAGCTACCAGAAGGGAAGATGTGGGAGCTAAGTGGGGGAGGTGGCCCAACAGACTGATTGAGGACTGTGGTGACTACTTTGGTGGTGGGTGTGGTATGATATCATCCATTTGAAGAGGTCTGAACCTACACCCCTAAATTATATAGTGTTGTAAACGACATCACCGCAACAAAAAATGATAACATTTTGAATGAAATGAATAGATTCTTCTTTAAAAAAAGGCTTATGTTCTGACTTTTAAAAATGGTCATCAAAATTATATATTCTTTTTTTTAAAAAAAGATTTATTTATTTATGCATACAAGAACTGAGGTGTAGGCCAGAGGCATGTGTGGGGGTGTGTGTGAGAGGATTCACGAGAGACAGAGTGGGGAGCAGAACAGGCAGATCTACTGATGTACACTACTGAGGGGAGCAGCGGGCGAGGCAGGAGAGGTCTGCTGCACCATGTGGGAAGCTCCCTGGCTGGGTATCAAACTCGTGCTACAGTGGCTGCAGATAGCCCCATAGGCTGAGACTTAACCCGTTGCACCACCAGGAAGGCCCCAAATTATATATTCTTAAAGCATTTTGCTACATTTAGACGACTTCTCCACACTAGCCATCAATTTAAAATGTAACTCCAGGGCAAATCTTTTATGCTTCTTTTCCTATGTTTTGTTCTTCCAGCTCCTCAGGGGAATTGCATTAGTTCAAGTTTATTAAAAAAAAAAATTCAAATTAAGAAATTTCAGTCCTTTCCTTCTTGGGAAGATAAGAAATACATGATGCATTCCATCTCTCTCCATAGGGACATCTCATAGGAATCAGAATTCAAAGGAGTCCTCAGCAGCCTTGAATTAGAGCAAGGGGCCTTCATGGGCCTAAGCAAATTCACCAACATTAGTCTGTGACAGACTGATGCATCTGTCCATGGGAGGGATTGAATCTGGGTACCAGGCAGATTTGTGAGCTGCTATTCTCCCTCTTCTGCCAGGACAGGATGGGTTACACCATATTCAATTTTAAGGTAAAGTTAAAATAATATATATATATATTTTTTTTTAGATCTTGAAAGTTATGAGTTGTCTCTTGAATTGGGGTAATTTTGCAATGACACAGTGAGTAGGATTTGGTTGTTGTACAGGTATTGTTCATGGTTCCAGGGTCAATTCATTTCTGCTTGATAGTGATTCAGGAGATTGGAGAAAAAAATGCCACAGGGGTGTTACATGCAGGTAGGTCTAATTTGTAGGAAGAAGACAAAGATACCATTGGAAAAAATTAGATGTCAAAAATGGGGAATTATAAGAGGTAAAAAGGTAAGAGGCAGGAAAGGGAATTTTTAAAAAATGTTTTTAAAGAGGATCTCTTTTTGATGCGGTATTGTCTCCAAAATCAATTCACTAGAGTGAGTTTCCTCACTACAGCTAAGGCTACCTGTGTGTCTGAGGTGAGGAACAAGCCGTGCACCCTAATTCTAGATTGATTTAACAAGAATGCCTTGGGCAAGCTGCTGCCTTTCTGTGTATTTTTTATCCATAAGGTAATATTTGCAACGTCAAATGAAAATAGAAATATGATTAGCCATGATGGTATCCAGCCAAAACTACTAGTCATTTTTCCTTAAATTCTGTCCTTTTTTTTTTCTTTGTTATCAGCTGTTGAAATCACTCCATGTACATTTTTAGTAAGATGCAAATTAGGGACAACTCCCAACACAAATCTAACCCACCAACTAGACACACCAAAATTGCTCAGAACATATTATGTCAGAAAATTTATCTAAAATTTCACTAAGTTGGGCCTCCCTGGTGGCGCAGCTCCCTGGCGGTTGAGCGCTGGGCTGTGGAGCTGTCGGCAGTGTGCGATGAGGGTTCGACGCCCAGCCAGGGAGAACCCCACATGGTGCGGCAGACCTCTCCTGCCTCGCCCGCTGCTCCCCTCAGCAGTGTATTTCTGATCTGCCTGTTCTGCTCCCCACTTTGTCTCTGGTGAACCCTCTCGCCGCCCCACGCCTCTGGCCTGTACCCCAGCTTGTATAAATAAATCTTAAAAAAAATTTTTTTTTTCACTGTTAAAGCATTTTTATCAAGGGAGTAGGAAAAAATAATATCGTTAAGCACTCTGTGTTAGATTATACATACACATTCTTGTTTGGTTTATATTCCACTTTGCCAGATAGGTATTACTTTTCTCACTGTTTAGATAAACATTTCAGAGAGTTTAATTGCCTCTGTTCTTACTGCTAGTGCATGTTGGAATGGAGATTGAAACTTCGTCAGACTGTTTGAAACTTCTTTCATCAATTTTTACTGCTAATTACCACTGTGGGTGTATATCCATTTTTTGAAGAATCAAATCAGGGGCCTCCTTAGAAAGACACAATATTTTCTGGTAAACTTACTCTTAAGATACCTGTATTATGTGATTAATAGAGTGGACTTTAGTTTTGTGACCTAGGGTATGTAACTAAACCTTCCTGTGCTTAAGTTTCCTTATCTTTAAAATTAGGTTAATAATGGTAACCTCACAACAGCAAATAGAGCAGTGAAAGAGAATAGAGAATGTAGAAGTGTATCACCATGTCTACTCATGTGATATGACAAAGGTGATGCTGGAGTGCAGTAGGGAAAGACTTTTATAAATGAGATTCAGTTAACAAGATAGCCATATGGAAAAAAAAATCATGTTCTCTACTTCACACCATACCTCAATGCCAATTCCCAATGAACTGAAGAGATTAATAGGAAATTTCAAGCTGTATTTGCCTTTACTCTGTTCGGAGGACTGTTCATAGAGGTATTCACAATGCCCAGTGTTTGACATACCATCCTAGGCTAACCTACAATACACTCTAACTAAACAAGGCTGTCTCAAACCCCTGCTAATAGAACTGTTTACCTTTTTACCAAGAAGGTTTGGAAATCATCAAAATCTGCATGCAGCTTGTGTGCAAGCCACCTTTGAGGAGTTTGTACTGGGATACTTACTTAAAGTCCTTATGAGGTGTCTACAATTGAAAAACTATGTCAGCGGGTCTGTGGTGGCTCCATGTGTGCTAAATGTGTCTGGGACAGGATCAAGTGGGTTTTTCTTACTGAAAAAAAGAAAATCATTGTGGAATGGGTCTCCCTGGTGGTGCAGGGGTTAAAGTCTCAAGGCTATCAGCTGTTGGCAACCACTGCAACATGAGTTTGATCCCAGCCAGGGAGCTAACCCACATGGTGCAGCAGACCTCTCCTGTCTTGCCTGCTGCTCCTCTCAGCAGTGTATTTCAGTCAGTCCACCTGTTCGGCTCCCTGCTCTGTCTCTGGTGAATTCTCTCACTCCTCCCCCTACCCCTCACCTACAGCTCTGGCCTACACCCCAGTTCTTGTATGCATAAATAAATAGAAATAAATCTTTTAGAAATTTTTAAAAAAGAAAATCATTGTGGAAGCGCTGAAGGTACAAGCACAGAATCAGAAAACTAAGTAAAAAAACTAGGCTTTTCTGAGTGATAAAAAAATTAGAAAACTTGAGAAAAGGAAATATAGAGTTATGACATATTCAGAATAATAAGAAGAGAACATCTTCATTACCTTAGCATGAGTAAAGATTTCTTAAACAGGACAAGTGTTAGGATATAAAGGAAAAAACTGATAAGTAGAACTATAAATCAAACTATAACATAAGATTAGGAATATGAAAGCCACTATTAAGAGAGTAAGCAGAAAATACATAGGAGAATTTTTGCAATATATATAATTGACTCAAATCCAAAATATAGAGCACCTAGAAATCAATTTTGAAAGGCAGATTGTTACGAAGATTAAATAAATACGTAAAGATTCAGAGAAGGAATTGGCGTGTAATATGCTATCATTATTATTACTAATCAACAAAGATCTAAAACTCTCTTGTTTTGAATTTCTATCCTGTTGCCATCCTACTTGTCTCAGAATTTTGGTTTGGAAAACATTGTAACCATGGTAATAAGGTACTAGGAAGGTAAAACTAAAATAGAATTCATAATATGTGAATCAACAACATGAGGAATAACATTTGTTTTCCCAGTATTTCAGTATTTATTCATTGCTTTCTACTGCTGTGTGCTGATAGGAAAGTTGTAAAATAAGGCGTAACAGTACAATGTAAATTCAGCTCCAGGAGCAAAGCATGAGGGCCTCATGCCTATTCCCCCATCCATTCCACAGGTATCACAACCACCTCACAGACCTTGAACACCTTCAGGAAACTCCCCTCCTGGAGTCCTGAACTCAGGGCTTCTTCTGAGTCCTCACTCTTATCAATCTGAACCTTCTGTCCCAAGTTCCTCTTGAAGGAGGGCCTCTGAATACAGTCCCCCTCCCCACACCCACTCTCTCTTCCTGATACAGGGAAAATGAGGCATCAAAGTTGCCAAAGGCAGTGCCCCAGTTGCTTACTGATTACTATCTTGGTTCTGCACCAGTGCGTACATTTGTAAGACTACTCAGGTTTAGGAAACTACAACACTGGGATTTATTTAACAAACAAGGGAAAAAGCAGAGAATTACTGAAGTCAACATATGGCTGTTTACCTTACTTAAAGCAATGTCCCAGAAAAGTAACAAAGGTGGCATCTTCCCGCCACTGCTGATGTGGAGCTCCTCTTCCAAACAGTAGACCATGTTTCCAAAATGGCATCTTCCTTATTCTGCAGACATGCAACAATCAGACTGTAGGCAAGGTTCCAACTCACGTGGATGACACAAAACACTACTGGAGATGCTCCCGAAACTGCGTGGTGCCCCAGCACAGCACCAGGCCAACAACACTACAAACAGCAACTACAGCAGCCAGACGGCCCATCAGACTGCACTCACGCATTTTTAGGAAGGCGCCTGCTTCGGGTCTCTGCCTTCTTCCTTCGGCTGCAGTAAAGACAAGACTGGGAGCAGTTTCCATTGCTTGGCTATTTGCAAAGCTTCCAAAGTCGCTGGCCCCAAAGTCACTAAAGATTTAAAACGTTTCTTCTTTCCTACATCATAGCGACTGCTTCCTCTATTTTTTTAGCATGATGACTCCTCTTTCATTCCTGCATCGTGGCGACTCCTTCTCCTTCTCCTTCAGTCCCTTTTATTTCTCAACAGACTCTCCACCCCAAATTGCAAATTTAGTATTTTCTCCGGGGCTATTCATTCTCATCAGCAAACCCCCTCCAGGGGGCACGACCTTTACTGGACTTTGGACTCAGCTTGGTTACATTCCCATGTACCAAAGTACTTTGGAGACCAATTTTCTTAGTCTTGCAATCCCCATAACCCATGTTCATCATGGGTTCCTCCAACCTATGTCCTGCCTCAACCTGAATGACTTCCGTTTTCATGTGGAAAATTCCTTCCGAATGCTAATGTCTTGTCCTCATGGCTATCCATGCCCATAATTTTGTCCTAAACTGAGGAGCAACTGCTCCTCTGAGGTAATAAATCTAGGCATTCCATGCTTTACCCAAAAGTTGTGGTCTTCAAATTCTTCCTCACCTACTCTCATGACACTGGTTCGTTGACTTCAACAAACCACTGAATCCCTTAGGTTTCAAAGTGTTACCCTGTTTTCAGCCAAATTATGTTCCTCCAAAATTCATATGTTGAAGCTCTAACCTCAGAATTTGGTTGTATTTGGAGATAAGGCCTATAAAGAGGTGAAGTGGAATGAGTTCATATGGGTGGGCCCTATTTCATTTGATTGTTGACCTGATAAGAGGAGGGGACTAGGACACAGGCGTGTATGTGCACAGAAAAGCACAGTCTGAGCATACTGAGAAGGCGGCCATCTATAAGCCAAAGCAAGGCCTCAGAGGAAGCTAAATCCGCTGACACCTCAATCTTACTAGCCTCCAGCAACTAAATTTCTGTTGTTTTAACCACCCAGCTTGTAATAGTATTTCAGCAACCTTAGTAACCACCTTCCACCTTGGCCGCCCTCAGGCAAATTTGCATTCCATGAACCATACACTGCTCTCTCTTCACTTCTTTGCTCCTTTGTCCTTCCAGTTCGTGGACACAGAAAAAACTCAACTTTGGATAAATTTAACAGCCTGTCTCATACATGCCTGCACTTAGGTGCCTTAACGTGATTGGAGAAAATAACACCACCATGAAAATTGATAAAATTTTATTTATCTATTTTTAAAGATTTATTTATTTCTGCATACAAGAGTTGGTGTGCAAGCCAGAGGTGTGGGGGGTGAGAGGATTCACCAGAGACAGAGTGGGGAACAGAACAGGCAGATCGACTGAAGTACACTACTGAGGGGAGCAGTGGGCGAGACAGGTGAGGCCTGCTGCGCCATGTGGGAATCTCCCTGGCAGGGGATCAGACTCTTTCTGCAGTGGCTGCTGATAGCTTCATAGGCTGAGACTTAACCCCTTGAGCCACCAGCAAGGCCCCAAACTGATACAATTTTAAAGTGATGGTCTCGAATATCAACCAGACTATTTCCCTAGTTGGGTCCCTTTCCTTACCAGTAGACTTGTAACCTTTCTACCTCTCCTCGCGCTTGGCAAAATATTTTGCTTTCTTCCTCCTAAAAAGGAGTCCTCAGCCAATTCATTAAAATTTCTGTCACCAAATCAACACATTGCTCTGTCTTCACCCAATTTTTCCTCCTTACCATGTGTTACACTGTAACTGTTATCTCTAGTTAACCGCTCCACTTGTGCTTATGCTCTTCCTCAACCTCAGAAACTTCCTTCCTTCAATTATCTCCTTTCTCATATCTTCCACATCTTACTCTTTAGAACGCCTTTCCAATATTATTTAAATATAATCAAGTCTATTCCATTAAAACAAAACAAATATAAAAACCAGCCTTCATCCCATGAGTAGACTGATTGCAAAAAATGGATCCACTTCTTCACCCCACCAGTGTACTTTGCAATAAGACTTTGAGGCTCCTTTTATCGAGAGGCAAATGTCTCTCCCTATACCTTGAATCCTGATTGATTTTGTATCACGCTTGGATCAGTAAGTCATTGTAAAATGATGTTCCACCCTGCAGACCCCTGCTCTTTCTTAGAACCCTGGCACTGCCATGGGAACTACCATACTCGATGATAAGAGAGAAACACAGCCCAGTCACCTCCGTGACCCCAGTCAATAGAAAACCTACTTTCAAACTTTGAGTAAGACCATCCTTAGCTGACCCCAGATGTGCTAGTGAACCCAGTCAAACCCAGATCAGCAGAACCACCCAGCTCAGCCATAGGCACAGGAATGAAAATAAGTGCTTCTTGTTTTAAGACATTGAGTTTTAGGGTTGTTTGTTACATCACAATAGCTCACTGATATATTTCATATCCTCCTTCAGCTAACAGCTAGTCTTTTTCTTCTTAATTTCCACCTAACTACTTGAAAGGCCATAATGCGTTTGCTCAATTCTTTTTTTTAAAGATTATTTATTTTTGCATACAAGCTGGGGTGCAGGCCAGAGGTGTGGGGGGTGAGAGGGTTCACCAGAGAGTGGGGAGCAGAACAGGCAGATCCACTGAAACACACTGCTGAGGGGAGCAGTGGGCAAGGCAGGAGAGGTCTGCTGCGCCATGTGGGAATCTCCCCGGCTGGACATTGAACTCGTGGCGGGGCGCAATCGCTGACAGCTTCACAGCGCTGCACTTAACCCATTGTGCCACAAGGGAGGCCGCATTTGCTCAGTTCTTTGCATCCCATTCTCTCCTTTAGGTACCTCAGTCTTGCTTCAGCCCTAACATTGACTCTTTTGAGTTTTTGCCAAGGTCTCCATGGCTATCCTGTTGCTAAACCCAATGGACACTTTTGATGTAAAACTTTTTAGCTGCATTTATCACTGTGGGCCCTCCCGCTTTGCCTTTTGTACTTAGACACCACACTTCTGACTCTCCCTCTGGGGATCCTTGGCACACTTCTCTTTGATTTCCAGCCTTGTAAAATTGCTGTTACTTGGGAAACATACCCCATGGCTCTACTCTTCCCACTTTATAATCCTTCCTGGGAGATCTCATGTACTCACTTTCTTTCATAAAACTGCTTTTTATGATTTGATTTTTATTAAAAAAGAAAAAAGATACATTGTTTAATGAGCATACGAGAATATGCTATTTTATTTGCCAAATTTAACCACTTCATAGATGGTTAAAAAGTAGCGCCTTTGAAATAAGAAATTTAAATTTTTCTTGCCTGGTTGGAATTTGGTTTATCTACAATTTAATCCTGTAGATTGTTTTTACTGTATCTGTACTGACAAATGTTCTTTCAATGCTTTAAAAATCTTGTGCTAATGGCTTCTGATCTAAATTGTTCTTGTTGAGAAGCCAGTTGTTAATCATATTGTTTTCTTCTATGTAATGTGTCATTTTTCTTTTGCTTTCAAGATTTTCCTTCATTTTTGGCTTTAAACAGTTTTCACTATGTTGTGACTTCATATGTTTTTCTTTATATTCACTCTTCTTGGTATCCATTAGCTTCTCGGATCTGTAAATTGTTTCTTTTTTCACCTAATTTGAGAATGCTAGTGTATCTTCAAATATAAAATACTCTTAAAGCTCCTTCATATCCCTTTGCAGTCATTATCCAATTCTTATTAAAATCTCCATTTCATGGCTGAAGGTTTTAAATTTTGTCCCTCTTATTCTCCGAACTTACTAACACTAAAGTTTAAGACACCCTGATGTATCAAGAGTTGTGTGGCCAAACCAGCTCCAGTGTCCTACTAATTTCCTATTTTCCTTTGGATTTCAGCTTTGTTATCCCTTAATAGCTCATTAGCATTTTGATCCTTTTAGACAATATCTTCTATTCTTTTCAACAATTTTGTTGTTACCAGTAGGAGGATTTGCACAACTAAAGTAGCCATGCCTATTACCAGGAACAAAGTCTGTAATATTAAGTAGATTCAAAAAGTATTTTATTTTTAAACAATATATATGTACTAATAAACTCTTCCAGAAACGTACACATTCTTTCTCAAGAGAAATAGAGGAGCATATAAAGTCTTCACTGTCTTAAGATCATACAGTGTTGTTTGAAATGGAAAGAGAATAAAGTTTTCTGATTGTGAAAGTGGAAATGAAAGAGAACATGTATGGATGGCACCAGAAACCTACAAAAGACTATGAACAGGTTCATAACTACTTTATGTTTGATGGTTCAGATCAAAAATGCCATCTAATATCTTGTAGTAATTAATTTGAGGTTTCCTTAAAGGAAAATAATGGAAAAATTCATTCATGTTGGAAGCTCATTTAAGCTTTATATAAAATAAATAACCAGAGAAGGGTCAGGATTTATACTGGGAAACAAGGTTTAAGAGAGATTCCCACTACTTTGAAACTTTTTGTGTTAGGAAAGTGCTGATAACAAACAAATATATGATGGAAATACTTTCCACCTCTTTGTGCCAAAATTATACTTAAAAATTACTGGCAAGAATCTTTTGATACAAGAAATATAAATGTTATCATAGAGTTAAGATTAAAAGCTTCATTATCTTAGATATTTTAAATTGTTTTTCCTTACCAAACAAGATAAGTCAGCTGTAAATATTTTTAGCAGAATTGAATTAAGTAACCTGTTTCCTGACTTCCAGTTGCACTGGATTTCTTTTCCCACACAGTGGTGAATATTTATTAAAATGATTTGTAATACCCACATATCCGAAAAAGAATGTACATAGGCTTTCAATTAGCATTTGGGCACACTGACCTGTGCAGTGAAATGACTAGCCTCCTTCTTGTTCCTGGTGCAGGAGCATGGCTATACAAAATCATCATTTTACCCAAAATGATATACAGATTCAGTACAAACCCTGTCAAAATTTCAATGGAATTCTTTAAGGAAATAGAGCCAACATTATTGAAATTTGTATGGAACCATGAAATACCCATAGCCAAAACAATTCTTACAGAAATGAAGAATGGTGGACTTATGCTCCCAGACTTTATACTACAAAGTTATACTAATCAATCTAGTGTGGTATTGGAATTAGAATGGACATATAGGTCAGTGTAGTAGAATTGAGAGTTCAGAAATAAACCCACACTTACATGGCCAGTTATTTATGACAAATAATCCAAAAGCATAACATGGAAAAAGGAAAGTTCCTTCAAAAAATAATGCTGGGAAAATTGGAAACTAAGTTTCTTAATTCATTTTGGCTAAAAATATTTGCAGGTGATATCTTTTTTGATAAAGAAGAACAATTTAAACTACCTTAAGATAATGAAGCTTTTAATTTTAACACTATGCCATTTATATTTCTAGTACCAATTGCAGGACTCACTTCATTTTATTTTTGCTTATCAGAGATCATTGCTCAGCCTCCATTGACTCACATTGTTTTGCGAAGTGTTGTTTCATATATTTTGTCTGGTTTCGCTTATGCCTCACATAGGATAAATCTATTTCACTTTATCTCTGGGGGAAGTAAATTGCCCACCTTTCTCTTTCCTCGTTCAATAAGCTATAACAGTAGATGTATCAGGGCCTTTTCCTACATGGGAAGAGGTTCAACTATCTCCTACAGACATACTTCTCTCATGTGTTGGCCAAGCCAGAAATTACAGCCGTCCATACATTCCAATGGCAAACTCGAGAATAGGAATTTGTATTTGTCAACTTTTACTGTGGTAGCAAATCCAAATCTAAGTGGCATATGACAAACATTTATTTCTTGCTCTTATAACCTGAGAGCTGCAGTTGGCTTCAGTTCTGCTGGTTTAGCAAGTGTGGCTTGGTTCAGTTGGGCTTGTGTCGGCTAAATTTGGCTCTATGCATCTTATTACAGAACTGAAGGTGAAGGCATGCTATTTTCTTGGGGAAGTACCAGAAGCAAGAGGCACAGGTCCAAGACACACAAACACATTTAAAGTTTCTGCTCAGGCATGGCATTCTTCACATCTGGGTACTTTCCATTGGCCAGTGCCAGTCAATAGCCAAGCCCAGAGTCATATGTTTGGGAAAGTATACCCTACTTACAGGGAGCAAGTCGAGGATAAAGAAAGAAAGAAGATTCATGAATAAATAAATATCACCCCCCACAGCTTTGAAGACTTATCTTCTTGCTATGTTCTCTCTCCTGTGTGATCTATTACATGAAGGACCTGTTCTCATGGCCCTGAGCACATTGTAGTATCTCACAGGTTAATTTCAGTTTGAAGATTATGTGATACTTTTATTTTTCCTCCACTAGAAAATCAGCTTTATAAATGCAGAGACAGCACCTGGCATACAGTAGACAGTAGATAAATGTTGTAGGAATGAATGAATGAATGTCTCTGGTCTTTTTCCCAAGGTACTAAGAAATATGCTAGATGGAATTTGGTTACAAAAACATTAATGATGATCTAGCCGTGGACCAAAGGATGCTGCTACCTTTTTGAGCCATGCATGCCTGGGAGGCAGCCCTAGGCCTAGACTATTGGTCTTGCATATAAAAAACACATGGAGCCCTGCCTTCCTTTGCTGTTGTTCTCTGTGCATATTCCTGTGGGCATGAGAAGCTAAGCTTTGGAGCAACATCTCTGGGTTCTTGTCATAATTCCAGATGAATACCTTCCATAACATCACTGAGTTTTAACATTTGGCATGTTCAGTGGCAGCAATGAAAACTGAAACTCAGGTGGTAATGTGATGTCAAGTCTTCTGTGTTGGATGAGATTTCTGGTGTTGTTTAGAACTCGACATTATATCCCTGTGAGCCATATGAATGGGTTAGGCTTCCCCAGGACTCTGATACAGAACTTTTGACCTGTTTGTAGCAGGTAGGGATAGTACTGGGTTGGCTGCTGTAGGTTATCCCTTTCTGAACTGCATCTAAGACCGAACTCTGGGCACACACGTACCCATACCTTTGGGTACAATAGCCTCAGGGATCCACATAGCACTTTGCTGGCACAGTAATTTCTGGAAACTCATGAGGTCCTTGGATGCTACTTATTTTCAAGTTGATTTTGGCTTTGTCCAGTGGGGTTCAATGATGTTAGTAATGATCTCTTTGTTATACTGAGGGATAAATAAACCAGTTTTTATAGGATTATTGTACATTGAAACCTATTTAATATGTAACATATCTCCTTTTGTATATAGCAGATTTTCATAAAATAATGAAAAATGTGAGAAAGGGCCTCCCCGGTGTCCTAGGGTTTAAGTCTCAGTGCTGCCACCGCAAAGGCCCTTGGAGGTGGGCTGAGTTCGAGCCCCAGCCAGGGAGCTGACCCACATGGTGCAGCAGGCTTCTTCTGCCTCACCTGCTGCTCCCCTTAGCAGTGTACTTCAGTAGATCCACCTGTTCTGCTCCCTACTCTGTCTCTGGTGAGTCATCTCACCCCTTGCATCTCTGACCTACACCCCAGTTCTATGCAAAAATTAATAAAATCTTTTTAAAAATGTGAGAGAAATACAGATTAAAACTAAAGTGAGATTCTCTCACCTCAACCACCAGATGAGCAAAGATCCAATAACTGGTATACACTAAATAATAGGAAGAATGTGAAAAAGCAAGCTTCTAAGTTGAGGGGAGTTGGGGAAATGTAAATTGGTGCAATCTTTAAGGAGGGCACTGTGATGTACCTATCAAAAGTACATTCTCTTTGTTCCTAACAGTTTCCCTGTATGAATATATTCTACAGATAAAACTACATTAAGACTAATGTGTATGAAGAGATTTAGTGAAGTTTGGGTGGCAATAACAAAAAACTTGAGACCTTTAAATGCCCCCAGAAGTGAACAGATTAACTAAAATGAGCAGCTGTGAGACTTTCAAAAAGACTAAGATAGCTCTTTACTTACTGATAAGGAATTTCATACTGCTAAGTAAAGTAAGGAAGAGAGAAAAGGAGGAAGGGTGGGAGGAAGGGAAGGAATGAGTTTGAATAAGGGAAAATTCCAAAGGGAAATAAATGGTGCTCTCAAAAAGTAACAAACGGTTGAGCACAGCTGCATTGAAGAACACGTAGAAGGCCCTGGAGAGTGATTAACTGGAAATGTAAGCGGCAGCGGACCCAGAAGGATCTTGAATACTGTGCTGCAGTGCTTGCTCTGTATATTGAAAGAAAATGGATAGTCCTGATGCATCTTAAGGAGAATTATTGGGTCAGATCTACTGTAATTCCGCAGCACTGAGTGGATAAAGATTGGAGGTGAGGAGGCCAGACTGGAAACAATGACAGTTCAGGGTGAAGGGCCATAGGAAGAGGTGAGACACTATGAGATATTAGTTCTGAGGGAGAGAAAGGAGCCTGGGATGTTTCTTAGAGATCAGAAGAAGTCACTGGGCAAGTGATTGTGATTTCACAAAGAAACAGAATACAGAAAGACTGCTGGTTTGTGGTGAAGGTGGGGAGGGTGGCACAAGGAAAATTTAATAGATTTTACCTTGAACTTTTAGTATGGAAAAAAGCACAGGTAACACTGTAAACTCAGGTAAAGAGGCATGGTTTTAATCAGTTTTTACTGTATTCATTAGTATTTTTCTGATAGGAAAGTACATAATACACTTATGGGAAAGTAGACAATTTCCGATATTCTTGGAACACTAAGATGTGATTGCATAAAGTCAAAGAATTTTTTTTTAAATTCTCATCAGGGACATGTTCTGTTTTGTTTTGGTTTAAACAACTAACAGCAAGTCTAAGCAATGATTTATTCATAATGGAATCAATTTGAGAAAAATCCCCAAACCATAGCACTCTTCATTAAGATGCAAGAGAGGGAAAAGAGTCAAATGATAAATTTAAGGTAACACCAACTAATATGCTAAAGAGAAAATAACTGGAGAATTCTGTTAATACTTAAAAACAATATGAAGAAACTGTGAGTACAGAGTTTTAGGGCAAATTTGAAGGCTAGCAGAAATAGAATAGACACTTCCAATTTCAGAGGGAAATAGGGAGAGCAGTCTTTACTTGCTGTCTTTGTAGTTCACAAATTCTAATTTACTGTTTAGAATTCCTACGATGTCATTCTTCTGTTGACATGGCAGCCATCTTATGCTTTTATATTCCACAGGAATATAAAAATTTGAAAATGAGGGACACACTGGCTTGCTTCTTTACTTTAGTCACCAATAACATCCTCACAAGCTGGAGGGCATGCTCGGAATTAAAAGGTAGGGTGGCAAAAGAGCCATGGAATAGGAGAAGCTGCTGAAGCAGGCAGATGAAGGAAGATATGTATGAGATCTTAGAATAATTAGAAAATCATTCTGAATGGTTCTATAAGGTCAGTACAGGACACATCCAGCTCAGGGGCCAGCAGTGGGAGTCGTGTTATTTAAGGAAAGGACTATCTTGGAGGAGATCATTGTGCTACCGGAAATGTTCACCTTAGTAATGTCCAGTCACTTAGATATGTGTCTAAAGGGTAAAAGCAGATAGAGGAAACACAGGACTAGAAGAGTCTAAGGATCCTTGGCAATTCTTAGAGCCCATACATACTTCCTTAGCCTGAATAAAGTTGGCTTTAAAATTTCCAAACTTGCAGAGTTTGATGTGACTTTCAAAGATATTAATGTATGTAAAATGATAACTGGTGAATGCTTTTAGAAATCAAATCTGTTCAATACTTTTTTAAAACCTAAGATGCCATAAATGCATTGTGAAAAATGATTTGAGGCTATTCTTCTTTTGTCTGTCACACACACACTATGAAACGTCTTATTTAGAGACATTTCACTTAAAGATATCATAAGGAAGGGGAAGAGTCTTGGACACTTCAACAGCATTAATCCATAGTTGCATAGCCATTCACAAATAGCATTCATAGTCACAAGACTATGATTTGTAGATTTGTAGAGAAAAGGGATGTAAATAGTTGAACACCTAAATTTCCACGTAGTAGACTTTCTCCTAAAGTTGGTGTTAATAGAGGTCCCCTTGGTGGGTTTCAACAAGGGTTGGTGATCAGAATCACATAGAGGTGTCCCAAACTCACCTCAGACTTGCTCAGTTGTAATTCTCTGATAGTTAACGAACGTGAGCATTGCTTCATATGTTTGTTGGCCATTTTCCTTGAATCACCATCCCTACTACTTACCTGTTTTTCCTTTTAATATATAAGATTTCGTTATAGATGTGAAACAATTCTGTTATATATTACATGGATTTTTTTCTTTCTTACTATTTTTTTAAAGATTTATTTATGCATACAAGAACTGGTGAGTAGGCCAGAGGTGCAGGGGGAGGTGAGAGGATTCACCAGAGACAGAGTGGGGAGCAGAACAGGCAGATTGACTGAAGTACATTGCTGAGGGGAGCTGCGGGTGAGACAGGAGAGGTCTGCTGCGCCATGTGGGAAGCTCTCTGGCCAGCGATCGAACTTGTACTGCAGTGGCTGCTGATAGCTTCATAGGCTGAGACTTAACCCCTTGTACCACCAGGAAGTCCCTTTCTTATTTTACTTTTTGTTGTGATTAGGATAAATAGTAAGACTGAAATCACTAAGCCTGACTTTCATGTTATAAATGTAGTACACACTTCAAACACCTAATCAGAGCATTTCTTGAAGTCAGCAAAGTTTAGGTTTCAACTGAATGAGAAAGATAAAAATGATCCTTCAAGATATTTTAACTTATCAGTGGGGGTCTTTTGGCAAAGGGGACTTTGTAGATTCAATTAAGGATAAGTACCATAAGGTGGGGTGATTATTCTGGATTATCCTGGTAGGCCCAATCTAGTCACAGGAGTCCTGAAAAGCAGAGTCTTTCCTAGTCAGAGAACCAGAGAGACAATAGCAGAACTCAACCTACTGTTGAAGTAGATAACAACCTACTGTTACCTGCTTTGAAAATAGAAGAAAGGGGCATACGCCAAGGAATGTGGGTAAGATGAGAGATTCTCCCCCTAGATCCTCCAAAAGAAACAGCTGGCTGACACCTTGATTTTAGCTCAGTGGGGCTCACACCAGATTTCTGACGCACACAGCTTTAAGTCTTTACAATTAGGTTGTTTAAGGCACCAAAATTGTGGTAACTTGCTAGTATAGCAAAAAAAAAAAAAATCGATAAACATACTCTCAACTAAGTGCAAATAAGCAAATACTGTGGTCAGGATAGAATGGAGGCAGAAACCAAGTAGTACACAGACCCAACTGATAGGATGAGAAGATACAATAAAGGAGGGGCTTTTGAGTTGCCCTGGAAGGATTTGGTCAGTTACAGAAAGAGGAGAAGAGTGTTCAGACAAAAGGGTGAACACCCAAATCACTATTCCAATATCATATCAATTTTCAGTTATCAATGTGGGCAGACTTGTGAAAAGCTTGAAAAGGGAATAGGCACTCCTGCTTCTGGCAAAACTAAAAGATTCTGAAGGTCTTTCTCCTTTCAGCAACCATATGGTGAATGATTCAAACTTTTAAATGCACTGCTGGGCTTCTAAGAAAGAAGAAAATACTCAACACCCTCTACCCTACAAAAAAAAAATTTGGTAGTCAACCACTTTGTAGCTTAGACACATGTTCAGGCTGAGGATAACTATAAAATACGAAGAAAAAAATATCACCTAGAATTTACGAAGGTACTAATAAAATCACAAGGACTTATCAGCATGAAGGTGGAAACATTGAGAGGTAAGCCCAGTACCAAAGCAGTTTTTGCTCTGGAAGAATTTCCTATCCAAGAAAGATAGCTGAGAGGCTAGGTGGCATCAACAAGGAAGAAAAAGTGCTAGCTACAATAGAAAAGATGGATAGGCGTGACTGCATTAAAATTGAGAACTTGTTCATTAAAAAAAAAAAATTAAAGTGAAAAAAAAAAGCTACAAAGATATTTGCAACCTATATAATGAACAAAGAATTGGATTTCAAGATATATAAGGAACTCCAGAAATTCAGTAATAAAAAGACAAACAATCCAATATAAAAGTCTTCTTCAATTATAAACACATTTCACAGAAGCAACAGCACAGACGGTAAATAAATATGGTAAGGTGTCACCAGAGAAAGGCAAATTAAAACAGGATACCAACACCATATCATACCAAGTATTGACAAAATAAAGAAGATTGACAGTACTAAGTGTGGTTCCAAAAATCAAGTAGTGGGAACTCTTATACACAACTGAATTGCTTCAAACACTTTGGGGAAAAAATTGGTATGATATTCTATTTTCGAATGTTTACAAATCCTGCAACCCCGAAATTCCACTTTTGGCTATATATTCTAGAGAGACGCTGCTGCACATATACTTTAAGCCAGCATGAAAGCATTCATGGCAACACTGAATGAGTAGTGAAACAAACTGAATAAAAACAAGATAGTGGATCACAGACAAGGCAGTGGTTAAATATATTGTTATATGGCCATCCATACATTATACAACTGAAAGTAAATGAACATATATGAATTATAATGCAAGTTGCAGAGAATTATATATCAAACATTTTCTAAACCTCAAAAAAACCTAAATAATCATTTAGGAACACATTTAGGTATGGTAAAACATATGGCTTAATTATAATAATGATATACAAATAAACTAGCAAGCTGTAGAAGAAGCTAGAGTATGACATTTTTATAAAGCTCTAAAATAAGCAAGTCTATGTATTGTTTAGAAATACACATAGACAAATGATTTTGCATGTAAAATTACATATAAAAACCAATAGCAAACTGAAATGGTAAACACGAATTTCAAGATGGGGCGGGAACAGGAAGCTTCAATAGAATTAGTTACGCTTGTTTTCATTCTGTTTGATATATTCACTGTTGTTCATCTTAGTATCATATTTTTAAAGTTACTAGTATCCTGCATATATTCTTTTGTAGAATCAAGTAATACATAAACATGTAATTAAGCTACACAAAATTGTTTCTGCTAAGTTGGCTCTGCTTCCATCTTCTTCCTTGAGTTCTCTTTTATGCACTACCGAACTTAAATGAGGGTCACAGACCTGAAAGGAGAAAGTGTGCTGTGAGATGACATAACCACAATGCTGTCTGAGCTCAGTTTAGACTAATCATCTTCCCAGATTGACTATTGCAAAATTATTATAAAGTGACAGAGCTGAATTCTCTATTTCTCTGTTGAGTCATATTTCAATTTGGTGGCTCATTTTTCAGTAAGTCCTATCTCTTAAAAATACTCTGTTCAGGAGTGGATGTGGGCTTCAAGGAGTTTTCAGTTGTCAAGTGCCTTATCATCCCACCCTCTAAAACTGAAGGTCTCATTTACATATTTTACATATTCACATAAAGGAAAGGTATTTAAGTTACAATTTTGGCTTTAAATATATAGTTGAAACATACAGTAAAGGCTTTGTTAGCAAACATACTGGAGGAGTGGGAAATGACAGTTGTTAATTCATGAGATAAGTAATTTTAATTCAGATTGGTTTCTTAATCACTTTCAGGGCAAGTGAAGTGAGTGAGACAAAAATCTAACTATGCTCGGGGACGGAGTGAAGGGAGTGGGAAGGACTGGGGGCAAGGAGATGGAAAAGAGAAGGTTGGCTGAGGGAAGACTTTAATCCAACAAAATGCATAGAACAGGAGTCAAGATGAATCAGGGCCACATTGCAGGTGGTGAAGTAGACAGAATCTGTGCTTGAAGTAACGAAGCCCAGAGTCAGATCTGAAACTCTGCTGCTGATTAGTTGGATGATGGTTGATCAGTCACTAAATGTCTCAGGGCCTCAATGTCTTCATCTGTCAAAATGATTAATCATATAATACCTACATCCTAGGTTGGGTATAAGGATTTGCTTATGTTTGTAAATTATAAACATCTCAGTATATATTCAAATATGGTGCTCTGTTTATACGGGGTGAAGTTTTTGAAATTATAGAAGTTCTTCTTATGCTTGTTGATAGATACTTAGACCTGACTCATTCCAGGTTTATTTACTTACTCATTCTTGAGTGCAGATTTCTTGACACTCCTTTTCACTGTTGAATCTGTTTCCTGAGCCATTACAGCCACTGAACCAAAAGCGGGCACAAGAGTTGACCTGTCTGTCATAATACCATCGAACCACATATTCGCCACAGTTTCCAGGCTTCAGGGCTTCCAAACATCTAGGATCTAGCGTGAGAAAATGATACTGTGTTTTGATAGGTTTCTCTTTCACTGAAAAGATGGAAAGAAAAGCTTTCTGAATTTATTCCCTATGCATACTCAGATACTAAGAAAATATAGTTCCAAAGGAAAAGAGGGTTCCCTGATACCCAGAATATTTCCTCCATCACCTGAAACTCCACCATTAGATTTTCATTCCTTTGAAAACATAATTTTTTTTATCTTTATAAGCCCTATTTGAAATGCATTATTTTCCTCAAAACGGCACTGTGTATCTTCATTGGGTAATACACTTAAAAGAATTAGTTGACAGGCAAAAGGACTTCTTCAATTACTTTGGATTTGACATAAAATCAAATCAAATTAATATTTGGAATGAATAGTTTTGGCTTTCTGTACACATTCCCTTCCAGCTTGCTCATCGAAAGCACCACATGATCACATTTAATTTTGCCTACTAAAAAAAGTAAAATCCTTTCAAGTTAAAAGAAAATGAAGGACTGTATTTATAGCACAATTTTCTTTTTCAAAGAGCAGCTCTTGCAACATAAACATGACCTTCTAATGTCAGTTTAGAAATAAACTTCAGAAACACATCAACTGTAAAAAAAAAAAAAGGGAAAGAAAAGCACAAGAGAATCACAGCAATAAAACCATTCATTAAATTTCTTTTTATTTCACAGTACTCCTTTAGTGTCTTACTCTTATTTCCTCTGTGAGGATATGATTTTGAGGTGAAAGAAGTCACACAGAAAAAATAAAAATCAAGTAGATACTTGATGGCTGAGACTTATGTTCTGTGAGATGGTTTATATGCCGTAACTTCATTTCTCAATAGCAAAATTGGCCCTCTCTCCATTTCGCATAATCATTTTCACAGATTTGCAGTCTATCTCGATTCATTTACTTTCAAAACTTTTAAATATCTCTCTTCTAGGAAGATTCCTTAGACCAAATATAAAGGAGCACTGGATTTTTATAACCTCCACTCTTATTAAAAATAATAATTAAATAAAATATATTGTGTAACTTGTTTTCAAGACAATTTAAAATTTGGGGGAAGGATTGTTTCTTTTGCCTGTTCTTCAGAAACTATGTATGCAATGATTAATTTTCTATAGATATTAACTTCAAAGAAAGTATGTTAATGAATCACAATCTAGATTTTTAATTTTTTTTTCTTTTCTATAATCTATAAAAAGTCAAATATCTACATTTGTGAAGGGCACATGTAATACAATAGAGAATGGTAAGGACTGTGGCAAACATGAGAGTACAGTCCTCTCTAGGCTTTCCAAGTAATAACAAAGCACGTATACAAGCTTTAAAAAATGTTATTGACCAACTTTGTTCCACAACCATCTAGTTTTCCAATTGTATGCATAATGTAGTAGAAAATTGTATTATGTCCGCCCTATTTGGAGTCATAATCTGTCCTCTCGGGTTGAGCTTTTAGAGGCCGTTTACTTTGGCCTTTCTCAGGTTGTAGATGCAGCAATTGATTGATGGATATATCTTACCCTTGTGCATCAATTTTTCTTGCTGTAAAATCAAAATGGGACTTGGAGTTCTCACTTCCAGGCCCTCTGTCCCATGCTCAGAGGTGCTGAGCAATGACCTCTGGGTGGTCATAGCCTCAGATAAGGGAGAGGCAACCAGGCTTTCAGTCCCAGTAGGCATTGCAGGCTTGTTCTTTTCATCTTGGGCTCCGGGGACAATGACCTACAAACAGAAAAAATTCACATTTTTTGGTTACTTGTGCTACCAACTCAAAAAAAAAAAAAAATCTAATTAGCTTTTGGGAACATTGAAGAAAAAGTTTAGCATCACTGCTTTCTCCTAACTCTGCAATATGAATTATATGAATTATTTCAATAAAATCTCAGGAAATAATGCTCCTTGGCCATTCGTTCTTGAAACCTAAATTGTAGATTTTCACTCACACAACACACACACACACACACACACACACACACACACACACACACACACACACATACCCTCTCTCCCACCAGGCAAGTGCTCGGTTTTCTGGAGAGATGCACATGCAGGTTGTGAAAGATGTGCATTTGGAGTTGTTTATCTTTATTTTTTTCTTAGTCCCTGATATGAGCAGGGAAACTAACCACTGATTTCTTTACCTGTTTTTTCCCACTGGCCTTTACCGCTCCATTTCTTAAGATTAGAGAATTTAATATATTTTAAACTATACCACAAAATCAACCAATTTTGAGATTGTGAGTTAGGATGGTGGAAAACAATAATATACATAAAATAAAAAGAATAACAATCACTTTCCATCTCATTTGATTGGTTACCAAATCGCAGCGGAAAGCACCTTATCTGCCCTTCTGATCAGCCAGACCCCCAATTATGCCAAATGCTGCAGGGTGCTTCCCTTCTAAGAAATGCTTGCCATCCTAAGAAACAAAGAATTATAATTTCAAAAGTAAATTTTCTGACTAAAATTTCCACATTTTGCTTAAATTTATGTTACATGATGAAAAAAGGAAGGACAGTTTTTTTTTTGCTTCAAAGACCATGTTAGCAGCTAGACCAATCTTGCAATGAACAATTAAGTTCACTATTTTTAAATTTTTGGATCCTGCTTCATGGAATTGAGTTAATCATTCATCTCAGTCCTAGCACACTAGGATTATTTATCCTCGAAAGTCCCTCTCTTGTTTATTTGCTTTTTGTTTACTTATTTAAGTAGGCAAATCTGTGAACCCCTAAGAGTCATTTTCTATCTTTTACCGACTGTTTCTCTTCCTGTGATTGAGCTGACTGAACAGCTCTGTGCTATCTAGTCTGTTTTGTCTGTGATTATGTGTGCGGGTACACACACGGACATGTGTACACACAGAGACACACATACACACTGGGGAAAGGTATATTCAGATCTGTTGCTTGTGTGTGTGTGTGTGTGTGTTTACAATGATTAAAGTGATTTACCAGGTAAATCGCAGCAAAATTTCCACTGAGACTGATCTATATGAAGGGCATTCCAAATACAGTAGTGATTTTTCACTAGCCCCCAAACACAACTCTTGGTATAAATGGAAGTAAAGCTGGATCAATTGAGGTTGCTTTTCTTTCAGAATAATTTTGGGTTCATGTGACAATTTGAATGTGAATTTTTGTTGTAATAATAGGAATAGAGAATTTTAAGACTACAGGAACTTTCTCATTACCTCATTCTTATGGGAGGTGAGGCAGACCTAAACCTCCAAGTGATTAAGGAACATCCTTAAAATATTGGTAAGCCAGTGGCTAAATCTGCCAGTTTCAGAAAAGAAATATTTTTGTTTTTCTATTTGCGCATATTTCATCTTAATCAAAAATAAGTTAAACATTCAAGGAGCAGTTTTTCCAACATTAAAGTCAATGGACATTAAATCTCAGATATACTGTCTGTTGGGTAGAACATTCCTTTGAAGAAGTACATTGGCAGCACAGATTTCTTAAAGAAATTAACTCAGACTCTTAAGTCTTAAGGCCTCATAAATTATTTAGTCATCATAAGTTAAGGAATATGTGTGCTCTTTTCCAATCACATAATCGTTTGGCAATTTTAACTACAGAGTCCTCACACCTCAGGTCCTAGAACAAGTGAATTTTATTTTTATAAGTGGGAAATAATTTTATCTTTGTTTCCACAAGATTTCAGATTAAAGAAATGTATCATTGTTATAGGTTTACCACTTTAAGATTTTCTTCTTTATTACAAAAGCAAATGTGTTCATTGAAGGGGATTTAGAAAATCTGGACAAGCTACAAGAAGAAAATAGAAATTATAAGTGATTCTATTCCCAAAGATAATTTTGTTATTGATATTTGGGATTTAGGGTTTTTTCTATGTACATATGCTTAAACATTTTTTTTTAACAAAAAAGCTCTTTCTAAATTTAATATATTATGGTTGATTCATATGTTTTACTGTGAATCTATAACAACCATTTTAAAAAGACTGTATGTAACAACGGTAGACTTCTTTGAACATCTAATATATTTTTTTTCTGTTAGAAACCGCACATGTTTCTAAATCTTTAGTCCTCTACAAAATAAATTCGTACAGTTTGCACTCTTGTGAGTATCATGTCTTTAACCATCACCTATCACCATTTACTACGTGATTATGGTTTTAAAAAGAGGTATTACCGGTTTTATAGGTGAAAAAATTTTCAGCTGATTTCCATAGCCCTGCATAACCTGTCTCCCACACACATTTATCACCTTTCACCAGTACAGCACATCGATAGGACCTTTCCATTCCCTTTTCCACTTCATTCTGCCTCAGGCTCTGTCACCATGACCCAGGAATTGATGCCCATTGGCTAAACCTTCCCCAATAGTCTGGTCAGTGCTAACTCTTCCAGGAGCTCAATAGTACCTTCCAAAGTTTCTGTTTTTGGCCCTGATCAAACAGAAGTTAGCCTTTAATCCTATACTATCTTATATCATTTCTCATTTCACATGTGTAAATGTCACCTTCCTAATAAGAGAAATTAAATCATGCCAGTTTTCCTTCCTTCTTTCCAAGAAATATTTAGAGCATATAGCAAATAGTAACCACCGGATAAGTTAAGAATGGGTTAGAGGCTTTCGGTTACATCATCTTCATGTTGAATTTAATAAGGATATGCAAAACCAGGGAATGGGGGAGAGACTTTGCTTTGGATTAATTATTCAACACCCCCTAAAACTTTCGTGGCATCATTTAAAAATTTTAAAAGTTTAGACTCTAACATACTTTACATTTATAAAAGTGATGTGGAATGTAAGCAAACTTTATTGCTCTAATATACACCAAATTCTCAATTGTGGTTGTCTCTGGAGAAAGGATGAGGAGAAAGAGACTCTGGAGAGAAACAAGGGCTAACTTTATCTGAAGTGAGAATGAAGAAACTTCTACTCTTGCCACACTGGCCTGCCCTGGAGGAGACAAACTGTGCCAGCTCCCAGCAAGGGCTCTCCACAGTCCAAGAAAATAGAAGAGGAGACTAAAGCCCGAGGTGTAGGGGTGGGGAGATGGGGGCAAACCTGGAGAGCAGGCTGTTCTGTGCAGCCAAAGAAGCAGATGTGTTACCACCATTTTCTTTTGGCTTCAGAGTGGAGCTTTTCAAAGGAAAATAATAGATTGAGAGGTGCATCCTAGTAACATGAATGATGCACTAAAGGAAGAATAATAACCAATCCACACAATTTCAAAAGGTGATTGGGTTTCTGATTTCCAAACGTTTTTCTCATAATTCATTCATTACCCAGAATCTTACATATATTGTAGGCAAACTCTTCAAATCTAAGCTCGTGTCTTCTCTAGATGAGTGCTAACGATCATTTGCATTAACCCCTTTGTCAAGACAGCTTTTCTCAGCACTGTGGGTCCAAAGTCTCTTCTTGCCAGCTGGCTCCTCAACCAGTCAGTGCCAGATTTTTCAGGATCCCTACCCTGACTAACTCATCCAGGTGATCACACTCCCTTGCCGGGTCTCTCAGCACTTAAGCACTTAAATAGAATGCTCTTTGTTTGCAATTAAGGCTGCTGAGGTCCTTCAGGAACACCTTGAACTTGGCTGCACCTCCCCTGAACGCCCGCAGCTTTCCCAGAGAGTAGACTGTAGGATTTTATTCTGTCTAAACTTTCTCAGACATTAGTATAATGCCCTCCATTCTGGCATTGCCCAATAAATGTTTTCGATGGTTCTGATCACCTGCTTTTAGAACAGAAAGAATACTCTGGTAAGTATCCCTTATTTTTACAAATGAGGAAACTAAGACCTCTAGGTGATTTACACAAAGTCAGGCAGCTGTCAGATTTCATTTCTAAAATGTCATTCATTGTGAGATGCACTGTAAATTTTAAAGCAGTCTTTTAAAAAGACAACAACACACTAAATGGATGCATCACAATCTCCAAAATAACAAAACAGAAAAAATATAAACTTTGGAGTCAGGGAAAGAAAGTAGTTGCAACATTGAGGCTATCAGCAACACAACTCCCAAGTTTTCCTGACTTCAATGTCGGGTATTTTTTCCAGATCAGTTTGAAGTGTCTTTTCCTCTTCCATAAGACAGGACCATCTTATATTCTAAAGGCAGTAAATCTATTATTTGAAGATATGTTCATACAGCAACTTCTTTAGCAAATTAGATGTGAAGGTAAGGTTTTACCAAGAAATTTGAGGTTTTTTGGGACTGCCACAATGAGGGAATATTATTTTGATTTTATAAACAAGGACATTCTAGTACTGACAAATATAACCATATGTGACTTAAGGCCATTTATAAATACTAAGCTCAGATTTTAGGAAATCTACTCAATTTTACTATCAATGAAGAAACTAAACTAAGGCTGGGCTGTTTTCATAATACTCAGTATAATATAATTAAATGACCTACACAATTTTACTTCAATAGAAAATTAGTGGAAAATACAGATGTGCCCAAATTCCTATGCTATTTTTCTCTTACTCTGCTGTCACGGATGTTTAGTCCCAAGTTAGAATATATGCCATGGTATTATATACAGGTTTTTATGAACATTCAGGCAAAATTAAATTATATGTAAGACATAATTGAACTATGCTAATTTTGGAAAAGTAAAAAAAAAAGACACTGTCAACAGATAATGGGTAAGCTGGAAAGCATGTAGTAAAGAGAGATGAGACCAGAGTTTTGCGACAATGGCATTGATACACAACATGTTGAAGCTCTGATACAAAATGGGGAAGGTATAATAAGGAGAAAGGGGTTGAATGGAGGGATGATACAAACAGAACAAAGAGGAAAGTGTGATCAAGTGCAGAAGCGAAAATAGAGCTACAAACATATCTCAGGTTTCTCACTCGGGGCACGTCTGGTCATTGGGACTACATCCCTAGTAAGAAAATCGAGAGGAGCGGCACTATGAATATATTTCATGAAGAATTTCTGTGGGATACCGGAATAAGATGTGTTCAGATAGTCAAAAATGTGAATCTGGTACCTGAGAAAGGATTAGATTAAGAAGGCAAATTTGAAAGTTATTAGCATATGTGACTTTGGAATTTATTTTATTTATTTACTTATTTATTTGTTTGTTTGTTTATTTATTTATGCATACAAGCTGGGGTACAGGCCAGAGGCGTGGGGCAGCGAGAGGGTTCACCAGAGACAGAGTGGGGAGCAGCACAGGCAGATGGACGGAAATACACTGCTGAGGGGAGCAGCGGGGCGAGGCAGGAGAGGTCTGCCGTGCCATGTGGAAATCGCCATGTAGAAATCTCCCCGGCTGGAGGCTCTGGTGGCCACGGCTGACAGCTCCACAGCGCAGCACTGGCAATAGCTTGATAGCACTGAGACTTTAACCCTTGTGCCACCAGGGAGGCCCCGACTTTGGAATTTAGAAACAGAAAGAAGAGCAGGCTAAGGGCAGACCTCAGAAAAATTAAGAGTTTAAATACTTAAGGGGTAGATAGAGAAAGAGGAACCCCAAAGTGAGAAAGAATGCTAAGAAAGGTGGGAGGAGAACGAGAGGATGCTCAAAATCAAAGAAAGAAGTTGCCATGGAGTTATATGCAAAATAGAAATTAAATAATAATATGCAATAAGAATTTGGTGATTCTAAGGTAATTCATTGGTGGCTTTTCCAGAAGAGTTGCAGTAACAATAAAGCTGGGAGAAGGGAAGGGCCATATCATAGTTGAAACTGGAGCCCAGGGTCAGATTTGGCATGAAGGAAAATATCTAATTCCAGCATCAAGTCAGTACCTGCCCAGGGAAGTTTCTTTTGAAAACTGGCAGTGGAATTCCTGTTTCAGAAATAACCTTTAGATGTATCTCAATGTGGAGTAGAATGAGTAGGGGCTGTGGGGTAAGGAGAATAAAGAAAGGAAGAGATAGTGTGAAAATGGAAGGGGAGGGCCGCCCTGGTGGCACAAGGGTTAAAGTCTCAGTGCTATCAAACTATCGCCAGCCACCTGTGGCATGAGTTCCATTGATCCCTGGCCAGGGGGTGAACCCACATGGCACAGCAGACCTTTCCTGCCTCGCCCACTGCTCCCCTCAGCAGTGTGTTTTGGTCGATCTTCCTGTTCTGCTCTCCGCTCTATCTCTGATGAATCCTCTCACCTCGCCGCCCCACCTCTGGCCTATACCCCAGCTCTTGTATGCATAAATAAATAAAAATAAATCTAAAAAAAATGGAAAGGGAGACCTTTAAGCAGCTTGTGGGATAACGATGGGAGAGGAGAAATGAAGCATGGACATTGGGAACAGGATCTCACTAAAAGAATGGACAGAGAGGGTGGGACAGCCATCCACCTTGGCTCACTGTGTTAGATTTCTGTAGTTTTCATTAGTACAGAATACATAGTTCCTCCAAGGATAGAAAGTTAGCATTGAGCTACATATATCAGGACACCAGAGGGGAAGGGGAGACCCACATCTCTCCTCTTCCCTCCCTACACTGCTCCACCTGAAGCAGGAGCTACCCAGAGGGACTCTTTCCAACTAGTGTGGTTGTCTCCATCATGTAACTGCTGTGGAATGCCCTCTGCAAGGAATCCGGCAGCCTTTCTACAGAGAGACTGCCGGTTACCGAAGTTATTTGCAACCAGGAAGAGATTTTTCATAATACCAAAAAAAAAAAAAAAAAAAAAAAAGGCTTCATAGAAAGAGTAGATAGGTTTCTTTCTTTTCTATTCATTCAAATATCCAGGGGAAAATTATCTAGAATATTGTTGCAGGAAACAGCTCTAGTGAATAAACACCTTTTGTGTTAATGTTAATTTAGCTATTAATATGTTTAGAATGACAACAAATAACTTCATGCAATAAATTAGTAAGCTTATTTGCTTAATGGACTATTACTGGCTATAATTAGTTGGTCTTATTAAATGATGTTTGCTTGGTTTTATTGCCTCATTCCCATTTATATCCTGGAAATCTTACCCAACTTTCCAAACCTTGAAAGAATGAAAAGAACAGGAAGTACCAACATCATTAAAGCAATAAAAGAATTTTTTTTTATAACAGCAAAACTGATGTCTTTCATTGAAAAATACTTTCAGATTTCTTTTTTAGTCTAGCAGTTGGTTTAGTATTTATCTGGTGAGCATTTATTAATTGAATATCTACTGTGTGCAAGATCAAGCACAATTTTAGATCACAAGTGGCACACAAAGTTAAATTAGTCACAGATAATGTCCTCAGGAATTTAAATTCATTTAGAGTGTTAAGGTACATCGATAATTATTAATGATGTAAAATGTAATAAATTACAGAAGTACAGATTATTCAGAAATTGCAGGAGAGAGACAAAGTAGAATGGATTTACATGTTTAGCGTCCCACAACTGGTCTGAAAGAACAACAGAGCAGGGCATTGCCTAAGCATTAGGAATTTAAGATTTATTTATTTATTTATTTTTTTATTTATACATACAAGCTGGGGTACAGGCCAGAGGCGTGGGGCGGTGAGAGGGTTCACCAGAGACAGAGCGGGGAGCAGAACAGGCAGATCAGAAATACACTGCTGAGGGGAGCAGCGGGCAAGGCAGGAGAGGTCTGCCGCGCCATGTGGGATTCTCCCTGGCCGGGCGTCGAACTCGCGTCGCCGCTGCCGACAGCTCCACAGCGCAGTGCTTAACCGCTGCGCCACCAGGGAGGCCAGCATTAGGAATTTAGTACAACCCGAGAAATCCTTCTGCTTTCCACAATTCCCAACACACCTATTCCCATATGTTTAGTGTATATCAAGTTTATGCCAGAATTTGATAAAATGCTAAAAATGTTAACTCCTTCTTGGAGGTAGAAATCTATTGACTAAGATTTCACATATAAATGTCAATAACTAATATCAGATTTTCCCCTAAGAACAGATTTTGATGGAAAGAAGAGGAAGAAGGACAGAGTTGGGTATCCTGAGGAGTGGTAGATGAGACAATAGAGAAAAAAGGTAGCACTTCTGAGGTCCTCATTTATTTGTTTTGCAGTATTTCTTAAGATTGGCAGGGAAGCAATCTTGAGAATCAAAAGGTTTTGACATGCACTTTATTTTAAACGTTTGGATGCCATTAAACTTATTAATAAAGGTGGGCATGCAAGCACAGATATATAAGCATATTTTTTAATTTATGTGTGTCTATAGATTATATATATATGACATATAAATGTGACTATAAATACATGTAGTTTGTTCAGACTAAATAGCTATTAGGAACATTTGTTATTTAAAAATTCAATCTTGCCTTGGGACTTCTACAAAAGAGTCCAAGTGAGAAGGTCTAAAATGAGAAGGGGGACTGTCCAACAAGCTCAAGTCTATTACAAGATTCCACACTCTCTGTCATAGGCTTTTTCTAGGCGACTTTGCTGATGCTCAACTTCCATCTTTGTCATTCTTGATAATATACATTGAAACCATTTGGATGTACTCTTTTCATGCCTGCCCCTTCCCAGCTACTAGAACATTCACTTGTTATAATCTATCAATATCGGGGGCCTCCCCTGGTAGTGCAGGGGGTTAAGCCTCAGCACTATGAATCTATCCACAGCCACTGCAGCACGAGTTCGATCCATGGCCAGGGAACTTCCCACATGGCACAGCAGACCTCTCCTGTCTTGCCTGCTGCCCCCCTCAACAGTGTATTTCGGTAGCTCTGCCTTTTCTATTCCCCACTCTGTCTCTGGTGAATCCTCTTACCACCCCACCCCCACACCTCTGGCCTATATACCCCAGTTTGAATGCATATATAAATATTTAAAAAAATAATAACCTATCAATATCACTGACCTCTCAGTTCCATCATACTTCCTGGGTGTGCTACCAGAGGCTTATGGTCTTGCTGTTCTTATTATGGTCTTATTGTCATAACTGCCTTGGAAGTCCCTTAGGCACCTCCACTTCAGCTGGTTCAAACTAAGCTTGTTACTTTTCTTCAAAATCCCCACTTGTCTCCTATATTCTCCATCTCAATAGACTGTGCTGAAATTCACCCCATCTCCAATTAGAAATTCAACTGTCACCTCAAATCCCCTCGCTCTCTGTAGCCTAACAAATCTTCTCAATCACTGAATCCTGTTTATTCTACCATAGAACTAGCCTTCCAATCCATGCCTCCTTTTTATCCAAATGGCTGATGCCAGAGATAAGGGCCTCATTGCCTCTTGCCTGGACTATTGATAGCTCCCAGCATCCAGGCTCCTCTCCTCCTCCTAGTTACCTTCCACACCACAGCCCAGGGTTATTTCTCCTGTGAACCAAGTATGACTGTTTGACCCTATTTGCTTTAAAAACTCCTCTGCTTTCTCCCAGCTGCCTGGCCTATGGATGGAATTCAGCTCTTGAGCTTGACATTGAAACCATTTATAATTAATCCTCAAATCATTTATCCAGCTTTAACTCCCTCCATTCTACCACACATACGTTAGGCTCCAACTAGACCAAATTTATTCTAATTTCTTGAAATGTCATGTCACTTTGGCATCTCCCTTTGCTCACTTATTTCCTCTGCTAGAAATATCCTTCTCTCTACTCTTGCATTGAACACTCCTAATTCTGAAAACTCAGCTCAGTGCTACTACCCTGTAAAACCTTCCATTAGTTTCCCTGAAATTAATTGAAGCAGCTCTTGGGCTTCATCCACAGCTCTGCTAAAGATCTTAATACTTCTTGTACTTCCCCATCTCCCTGACAGTCTGTGCCGTCTCTTGGCCTAGAGCAGTGACTCAAGGGCTACCATCTAGCACAGCAGTAAAGATCTATGTATACTGCTGGAATTCACTGATTCTGAGAAGAGCTCAGTTTAAGCACCACTTGCTGGATGAACCCTGCATTTGCTCTTGTTCAAGAAGCCTTTATTATTTTTTTAAAGATTTATTTATTTATTCATTCAAGAGCTCGGGTATAGGCCAGAAGTGTGGGAGAGGAGTGAGAGGATTCACCAGAGACAGAATGGGGAGCAGAACAGGCAGACTGACCGAAATACACTCCTGAAGGGAGTAGCGGGCAAGTCAGGTTAGGTCTGCTGTGCCATGTGGGAAGCTCCCTGGCTGGGGGTCAAACTTAGGCTTCAGTGGCTGCGGAGAGCCCCATAGGCTGAGACTTAACCCACTGCGCCACCAAGGAGGCCCTCAAGCCTTTAGAAAGGGACAGGGACTGATTAAGAAAGGGGCAAAGTGATTAAGAGACAAGCAGACAAAACCTCAGTAACATTTCATGCTCAGAAGAAGATAGACTATATACATTGTTGTCTGCAATTTATTTAAAAATTCTCAGCAAAGATGAGGGTCAGCAACCCACCACAGGCCAAAGCTGAGTCTTCTGCTTTTATAAATGAGTTTTATCTGAAAACAGCCTTGTTCACTCATTTCAGCATTGGCTAAGGCTGCTTTTGCACTTCAAAGACAGAGCTGAATAATTACCACAAAGATCAAATGACCTGTAAAATAAAAATACTTACTAGATGCTGAACCCTCATATAAACCATGTGACATAATTCTGTGTATTGATTTCAATTGACAATCTAGAGACAGTCTGTTGCGCCAAGTAGAATTACCCATCTCAAAGTTTGTTAGTTTTTAATCAAATAGAAATAAAGAATTTTCTGTCTTTCTTTGAACAGAGCGTAAACATCTAATGAGTCCTGTAGTCTATGCCCATAAAAATGGCACTCTAGGACTGATTCCTGACTGGCCCTTGGTCCAACTGCAGATCTTGAAGTTTCTCAGGGCTTTAGAACAGCCAAATCCTGCTTGAATATTGTTACACAGACTCATAACGAATCTTTCATGTCCATGAAGTCTTCATAAAATGACAGTGCTGGGACTTCTCTGAGCTCATAGGACAGGGGTTTGACTGCTATGTGGCTTCTTACTAGAGGCTGTCCATATGCATAATAGGGATGGGCCTAGACCTGCCTCAGTTGTAACTTGGTGGAGAAGAGACTACCACAACACTCACTTACCAGTGACTATAGAAAGCTCTACAATTTTCAGCTAAAAGAACTTAATAGTAGCTCTTGACCTGGTAGATTGAACCTATGCCTAGAATCTTGCTACGAGGACAGTCACATGCGTCTCAATGCACTCTGGAGTTATTTCTTTCATGCACACATGGTTGGGGAACTCTGAAACAGAGCATCTACTTTGCATACATATACATGCATTTACTCCAGCTTGGTCCCCGCTCTTGGCATTACAGGCAGAAGCTAAATGAACAAGAGCATGGCTTGGAGCATGGGAGAGTGGCAGGTTGAGCATGTGTGACTTTGAAGAAACGAGAGTGTGCAGAGTGGGCTGCGGAAGCACAGATGGATGAGGGAGAGTTATGACCTCCCTATTTGAATGGTTGATTCAAACAGTGTACTTTAATTTGCTCAAGTTTCTTTTTTTTAAAAGATTTATTTATTTATGCATATAAGAACTGGGGTGTAGGCCAGAGGTGTGGGGTGGTGAGAGGACTCACCAGAGACAGAGTGCGGAACAGAACAGGCAGATCTACTGAAATATACTGCTGAGGGGAGCAGTGGGCGAGGCAGGAGAGTTCTGCTGCACCATGTGGGAAGCTCCCTGGAGGGGATCAAACTTGTACTGCACTTGCTACAGATAGCTTTATAGTGCTGAGACTTAACCCATTGCACCACCAGGGAGGCCCTAATTTGCTCAAGTTTCTATGATTATTTTGTCTGGATATAATAAACCTTTGTAACATTTAATAACTATTTATCAAGTATGGAAATATTTTAAAATTTCATATTCATTCTCATACATCCCAAGGCTATTTCAGAGCTAGATGTTGGAGACAAAGCACTAATATTTAGATTTAAGCACCTACAAAAATACATACCGCAGCTAATTCTTGACGGTACAGGGTAAGATGGTCTTTAATATGAAGCAGGCAGAATACACAATTTTAAACTCACCAACTAAGTAAGACAATTACTTACAGATTCAGAATTTTCTTCCTCAGGCCCTGGAGTGGATTCCCTGAGTTCTTCCCCTGACATCCCAAATCCAGGTTGAAGTGGCGGTGAACCCAAAACTTGAATGAGGTAGGAATCAAAATCCTCACAAGTTTTTTTAAACAATTTTTGATTCAGGGTATCTTTTGAAAGAAAAGTAGAAGAGGGAGACAGTGGGAATAATGACTCGTTGCTCGAAACATATTTAAAGAGATCTTCTGCTCTCTCATTAGAATAAACAACTCCCAATAACTTGAAATCAACTGCTTGGTGAAGTAAGTTTTAAAACATTTTTACATCATCTGTAAGAGGCAATCTAAAATAATTTAAGTTAATAATATCTGGTGGCCCAAATGCAATGACTTAACTGTTTAACAGACTTAAATAACTGTGACCTACTCAAAGGGTTATTCTCACTTGTAAGTTGAATAAGCAGTTACCTCTAGTTTTAGGGATAGCAAGAGGCCACCCAATTCAAAAACATGCCCCTCACCGGCCATGACAAATTAGCAATTCCTTTGGTTAAGATGGTAGTGCTCTTCAATTATACAAATACAACTTTTCTCTGAAGTGTGTTATCCTGGTCATTCTAACACATTTACAGCCTAGTGAGAGTGAATGTATCAGATGAACCCACCAATCACCAAGCATGGTGTTAAGAAAATGGGACCCCAGGTTGGAAAACTCTGGAGAAAGGTGAAATAGAAAGTTGGGAGGTTCTAAGCGTGGTACCCTATCTTTAGAATAGGCAGTGCTGACAGCCCAGGTGGGCCAAGAGTGCTGCGAGGCAGGCAGGGCCTGGCTAGGCTTCCTCAGGCCCCGTGATGGAGCCAAACTGAAATCTGCAACCACATTAAGTGTAAATTTTCCTTACTTTACAAGCGTGCCAGTTGTGAGCCTTGCCAGAATGATTGTCAGTTTTCAAAGAATTGGGATTTATTGCATTGTAAAGCAAAACTGAACATAGCTGGATCATGGATCAGTCTGTCTTGCAGTGTCTCATTGGGAAACATCAACTCAGGTGAAAGGTAGAATTAGCAAAGGAAAGTCCATCAGATTAGCTTTGCTGTATGAGGGATACTTGAAACCTTGTTCTAATGTCATCCTATTCACCTTTATTATCTGTTCTTATAAAAATAGACTAGACCATTATCTGTTTTCATAAGAATGGAATTGAATCATCCCCATAACTGTGTTTTTCATATCTATAGATGTCTATAACTGTTTTTCATGTGTCATGTTCTTCTTGACTTACTGAGTCTGTTGTGATTTTTTTTTGCCTTGCTGCGGGATGGTTCCAGCACTTAATCAAGTGAGGTAACTTTTTGGATATTCAGGAATCTTAGCAATATTTCAAGGCCCTATTCTTTCTTTCCATTCACATCCTTTGACTATAGACTCCAGTTAAACAACTTCAAGGCTATATAGTGTTTGTTACAAATGAATAAAGACAAGCGATTGTACTTTCTAAATTGGGTGAGACTACCTTAGAGTTTTTGTGTTACAATAGCATGCTACTTTCTATATTTGGTCAGGATTATCCAGTGATGTGGTACTTGGAAGAACAATGTAACTTCGTCCCCCATTGCTCTCAGTCTTACCTTGCAGGGTAAGGAAGTCATCAAATTGATAAACGTGTTCACTATCTGGGTCAGTAGCAATTAGATTCATTTCTTTGTGAAACATTTCAAAATTGGGGTCATTTTTCTTCACCACCCCAATCACAAATATTTCTACATTGTTGTCACTGGCGTTCTTTACCACATGGATCAGGCTGTTTTCATCACGGATATCCGTCTGCCCATCAGTGATGACCAGGGCCACCTTCTTCACACCCGGCCTGGCAGCCTCGAACATGTGGTTGGCTTCGTGAAGAGCTGTGGCTGTGTAGGTGCCTTCTCCCAGGTACTGCATGTTGTCCACAGCCAGCTTGAGGTCGTCCTTGCTGGAAAACTGTGTCAAATGAGCTACTTTTTCCACCTTATGACTATAGTTGATTATGCCTATGCGGGCTGTGGCAAGATCCAGGGCAACCTGATCAGTCAGAGTCTTCACAAAGTTTTTGATGATCTGGAAGTTCTCTGGCCCCACACTTTCCGAACTGTCAATCACAAACACGAGCTCTAGCGGAGCCTCTTTACATTTGGGCCCACAACCTTAAAGATGAAATAAACATTACAGAAATGAAAGCCAAAATATCACCAATTGGGGTCAGATTGGTAGGAGGAAGGAAGATAGAGGCAAGGATGAACCTGAGGCCTCGATAGTGACCTTCCTTTTTTATGACTGTAAACACAGTTCACAACTATCTGCCTTCTGGTTTCTATACCTGGTTCCTCTTCAAATATAATATTGTCATGACACAAAGTTCAAAATGTTGTAGAAGGTAAAATAATAAACACCTATGTGCTAATTTCTTCGATTAAAAACTAAAATATTCTGAAGAGTCCGCATCCCCCACCAATGGGGAACGAGATAACTTTTCATTGTAGTGGAAAGATTAGGACCTTTAACTATGCATGAGAATAGCTGCCTCTTATTTGAGCTAGTTCATGTCTCCAAGTCACCCACAATGATGACAAAGGTGACTCCCATTTTATCAGAAACCAGCTGTCCACCATACTATAAAATCCTTTAATGGGAATGGGTATAGAATTCTTATTAATAAATAACTTCCATTTATGGTTTCCCATTCAAAGTGGCAATAAGAATTATCAAATTTCCTTCCAGTTATTCATATCCTCATGTTGCCCAACCATACTGTCATAGAAAAAGATTACAGGAAATTGCGTGCTATTTGTGTAGGGTTTCTGGAAACCTGAAGGCACATCTTAGTTGACCTGTTATCTTAGAAAGTGCTAGGTTAGTTCTTAATGTTCAGAAATATTTTGGGGGAGGGGAGTAAGCCAGTTCTGATGCTCTTTGTATTGAAGGACAATGGTATTTCTGTCTCTGTCCACTATAAACATTTTCATTATTCCACTAATTTCTTGTCTTTTAGTTAATCTCTAACTTCCTCTTCCTGGTAACTCTGTTTTCAATCTAAGGTACTTAACCACAGAAGCATTTAGCTGTATTAATAGTTATGAAGTAAGATGACTTCCTAAGCTGTACTTTTGCCTTTGAAGTCGAATGCAGCTCGAGAAATAGGGCTCAGAACTCAATTCAGAGAGCCTCTTGCTTGAGGAAAACAGTCATTATAATCACCTATGAGGCTGGATTCAAACATCAGTTTGGTCCCTGCAGTCATATTTCCCTTGTTGTATTTTCCTTCCCAAGCTCAGTAGTGTCACTGAATATGGGGGGCGGGGCGGGGGGTGGTGCTGATGAAGGTCCGATGCCTACCTCGTAGTCCTCATGATTCTTAACCACAAGCCAGGATCCTCACAGGCACCTCACTGCCGCGTGTGAGTCTCCCACTGACTTTTCAAATGGGCTTCAAACTTTCCCACTACCTATAGAATATACATCTTCTGGGGCCACACTATCATAACCTATGTGGAACAGAGTGGGGTTGGTGCGTTAATGTTTTTTCTCAGTAGTCAAATCTTACCACATAATTCAAGAATAAGTTTGATAATTTCTTCTCTCTAGAGGAAAAGAGGAAGCATATTAATTGTATGACCATCATAAGATTTTTTCCCCATAGTCATAAAGGATATGTCATTACAGTAGCACTGACTGTCATTTCAGTCAGTGCTGGGCCATCGGATTTAATCCTTCCACTGCAGAAAATAAATAGTACAGAGGTTAAAAGTTGGCTATCATAGGTCATAACTGAAATGCGTTTGAGCTGTGAAATGCAACAGCTCAGATTTTCAGGGTGGATATTTTTGCTCCAGCATTTACCAGCTGTGTGACTTTGGGCATTAGGTGACGAACAGTATTTGTGTCTCAGACCTGTGGTGCAGATTAAAGGAAATACTTCATACAGAGCTCTTCGCACGTGGTCAGCTTGCACAAATACTACCTACAATGGCATGGGCAATGCATTTAGATACACACTTTAACCCATGGGCGCTGAACATTCTAGACAGACACTAGGGCCAAAGAGAATTCAGTCTCTGCCGTAATCCCTCCTCTTCTGTGTCAGCCTCCGACTTTTCCAAGTTCCCTAATACTCTGACTTTGTATCTTCTGTGAAATGTTCCCTTGTTGCTGAATACTTCTTCCTTGTACCTATGGCACATCATCTCCATCAGAAGGGCTGAGATGAACTGGGTAGTACAAGTAAATCTGCCAATGCCCTGCCCTGCCTGGCAGGTTTACAAATGACTGGGATGAGACCAGAACAAGCAGGGGTCTGCAATTGCCAAAGACATGTAGGTGAAAGGGATGACTAACTTATTTGAGGAAAGAGACAGAAGCCTAGAAAATCTCAACAGGAAAAGAATAGAAGCTAAAATTTAATAATTGCCAAAGAAAAGTTTGAAAGAAAAAGAACTGGGGTAAAGGTCACCCCACTTTGACAGAACTGGAAACTGGGGTAAAGGTGACATAACTGGTAACATGGCTTAGCTGAACCATATATGAGGAAAATTCAGGACATTTTAATTTAATTTAACTTTTGTTTACTGTAAATGGATGAAAACCCATGTTTCTAAATTGCTATTTGAAAAGAAGTCACAATATGATATAAATAAATTTATATAAATGAGGGCACCAATAGTCATCATCTTTTTTTTTTAAACCTCTTTTCATGCTTTTCCATCTTTAGAAAGGCATTTCATAAACCTGAAACTAGAATGTGCCTAGCAAAGGGAAGTGTATATGTTAATAGTGTGTCTTTAGAAAGGGGAATTGTATGTATTTATATATTTATGTTTAGTTTTACCAGTGGAAAAAATAATACACATCAAGTTCTATGATTATAGTTTTTCATTTAATATTATATCATAATAACTTTCCCATATTACTAAGTATTCTGAAAGACTTGATTAAAATCAAATGCATGGCCATTATCTGGCTCTTGATGCCTCCAGAAAAATGGTAGAAACTGACACCTCTAAAAGCAGAGTGTAAGAAAACTTGGTCTATTTTAGACGTAGAGTACTTGTTACTGTTTTTATGTAATTTTTGGCTTTTGATAAAGCAGAATATCTGACTATATAAAATCACACTCATTTGATTACTAGTGAGGCTAAATTTATTTCATATGAACATTTTCTTTTTTCTTTTTTTTAAAGATTTATTTATACATACAAGCTGGGGTACAGGCCAGAGGCATGGGGCGGCGAGAGGATTCACCAGAGATAGAGTGGGGAGCAGAATAGGCAGATCAGAAATACACTGCTGAGGGGAGCAGCGGGCGAGGCAGGAGAGGTCTGCCACACCATGTGGGATTCTCCCTGGCTGGGCGTCGAACTCGCATCACGTGCTGCCAACAGCTCCACAGCGCAGCGCTCAACCGCTGCGCCACCAGGGAGGCCCTCATATGAACATTTTCAACTCGTATTCCTATTGGAATGTTTGTCTTATAAAAGCAATTAGTACAAAAAGGTTGTATTTTCATTCTTTTCAATGTATTTCTTTGACAAAGACACGTTCAAGATACTCTAAGTGGTTATTCTCTTTTTTCCTATTCTTTGCTTTTACATGACTGGAATAGTTTTATTCTTTCCACAAGAACTGCTGAGTGACCAGTTTCGCTACCTGGTAACAGTGGTGAAGACACCAAATTTATATCCTTTCAAGGATTTACAGTCTGGTAGGAAGTAGACTAATAAGCAAAGACCTTTGTAAGCACTGTGCTGTTGGGTTGGAGCCAAGGAAACATGTTGGTTTGCCAGAAATTCCAGAGGTAAGAGGGTAGGGAGAGGCTGAGGTCAAGGAAGTAGATTCTGACCAGATTGGGGTGGGATGCTGGAGAGGAAGAGGAAGATTCCAGGCAGGGGACAAAACACACAAAATACAGACTGTTACAATATTTCAGTAAACTTATGATTCATTCAAGCGATGTCAATGTGCTGTTGAAACAGGGATAGCAATTGAGATTGTGTGGAGTGTAGCATCTTAATCTTTTTTTAACCAGTGTGCCCCTCCCCCATTCATTAAACATATTGCTCTGCTTATAATATGAAACCAGTATTTTTTCATTCTCCGTACAGTTTTACTGTGATATTACATTTGTTTTTTTCAAACTGTACATCCCCATCTTCCCACCTTTAATGTCTCTCCCTCCCTAAGGATTTGAAGACACAATAGATTGAGGCAGACACTGGGAAATGTAAACATTTAAGGGACAGGTGGATAAACAGTCTTTTTTATGTACTCTGGCATGAATTTTTAAAATATTGAATTCCATCAATAGTACTTGCTTCTTAAAGAGAAGTTTTGTTAGTCTGGAAGGAATCTACAATTGATGGCTACTTGGGAATAAATTTGATCAGGGAGAGGGAGTTGGGTGGAAGAGAAAAGAGGCCTTCCTACAACAGTATTCATGGGATCACAATCTGAATTTGGCATAAGATAAGCCCGATCTGACTATCAAGGTTCTGTGACTTGCTAATGAAATCACTTTGGGCATATTGCTCAAGCCTTCTGCATGACTTATCATGTCTTCACTGAAGGGGAGATAATACCACCATGGAACTGTCAGGTGGATTAATGTGGGGTCTTGGGCAATAAAGGGAAATGACCTGCAGCCTGTCCCCTAATTGCACTCCATCCCACTAGTCCTACACTGGAATGGACTTTGTTTAGTATAAACTTAGTCCTTACTTCTAAGCTCTGACCAAATTTCTCCCCAAAATACCTGCTCGTTTGGTGAACCCAATCATATATGCCAGAGCTGACAGCTCTCCAAACTTGGGGCCGTTTGGGCAAGCAATACAGATAGGGTCATATGCTCTGGAGGATCACTTCCCATACCCCAGGGACTGCTCCCCTAGGAGCAAGAGTGCAGCTGACAAAGGACTAGAGGTCCAGAGTGGGACCTTGAAAGTATGGGTCTCCAGGCACCCTGCAGTACTGGTTATGGGTGGTACTGTATGAAGGAGCCTAACACAGTGCCTGTCACACACTAGACTCCCATTTCATGCACATTCTCTTTACTTTCACTCCTCCCCTGTGAGTCCCTTTTTCTAGAATTTCAATAGCCCAAGTGAGCAGAATGACATCTCCATTTCTTAGCTCTTGATCTCTTAGTTAAAAACCGACTCAATAGGTAAAAACCCATCTTGTCCCCAAACATCACCACACATTATTTTGCCTGCTCTGGACCCTCTTATCCACTTCTATGATAGCATTTATCAAACTATAGATGGATACCCTTTGCTTGCCTTTCTCTCCACTGAGCTTCTGAGACATTTCTCATTTAAGTAACAAATAAGTAACAAGTTACATGATTTAATTAAGGAATAAGTCCAGAGACTTATCTCTACTGGTCTCCCAGTGCCTATCTCAGAGCTTGACCCAGAACAAACACCCAGTGAATGTTGCTGAGGTGAATCAACAGATGAATGGATTAAGGAAACCTGTCCTGCTCCCCACACTGGGTCAGGAGGGAGACTATAAACCTCTGCAGGCCATACCTGTGGTCACTTTACATAAACTCTCTCCTGTTACTTTTGGGGAGGAATTGCTGTGTGTGTTGTTGCTTCACCCATTGTAGGCATCTATAAGGGTCTGACATGTGGTAGAGAACAAAGAGAAAAAGGCAGAGGGACCTTAAATCACACAGGCATTTCTGTGTCACAGGTCTGGCTCTCAGGTCTCACCTTCACCACCTGAACTTCCACCTGCCTCACACCTGGATTTGCCCAGCATAGTATATAAAATCAGCATCCCCACCATGACCCAGCAAAATACCAAAAAAAGAAGGTCCGAGTTTCTCTTCCACTCTAGGAGGTGTAGCATCTTCAAATCAGAAATGAAAGAGACTTCATTATAGATGTTCTACAAATTCCCCACCCTACCGGGACTTCAAAGAGTCAAGTGTTTTGGTTTGCAGTGGTGTGGGAAGAATAGAAAAAAGTTTGTAATGCTTCCCACTGTTTGTGGAGGAAGACATAGTCCTCAGAGCATGCCCTAGAGGAACTAATTCAGGAAAAAGAACCTTCATTCTGAAATGCAAAGGATCACATAAAATAAAAAGTCGCTTGGTCATTTGGTTTATTTTAAACAGCTCGCCTTCTTATTACCATTACCAGGGGTCAGAGAGGAATATTAATATATCTCCATCAACAGGTCAGATAAAGGTTGTCTGGGTTTATTTCTCCCTCACATTCAGATTCAGTTACCTCATGCATCTGAGTCAGAACTGGACTTATAACACAGCAGTGTTATCATTCAAACAAAAATTAGAATTCTGCATCAGAAGAATTCTGACTTCTAAAGCTGCCACAACAAACCCGTCCATTACCCTCAGGATTACACTAAGTCTCAGGATACTCACTGTAAGTCCCAGGTCTCCTTTTGGTCCTTGTAATCCCTACTTAGTGGGAGAAGAGTAACAGTCACTATAGGTTGGAAACAGTTATTTTATAAAATTACAGTAAGACTTCAAAAATCACTTCTTGCCTGTTCTCCAGGAGATCCAGGCTCTCCAATTTCTCCTTTATCACCTTTCTTTCCTACACCACCTCGTTCTCCATGTTCTCCCTTCATAATATAGTAAGAAAAATTAAAATGTGATTATTAAAGCCAAATAAGAGAAACTCTTAAAATTGGGTTTATTTGCAACTGGTATCTTTGGAAGACCTATGGTTCTTGTTGATACAAATACACTGTGAAGGGATGAACTGGGGAGCATTTTACTGACACTCCTCAGATAACACAGCCATTGATGCTGAAGCAGAGATCTCAAGATGAAGAGACCTAGAGAAACCATGGGTTAAGCTCTCTGCCTTCAGGAAGCTCAACTATTAGATAATAGTTACTTATTTACATAGTATGTTGTAAGGATTTACTCTTTATCAACTATTGCCTAACAATTCACTTTCAAGTGTTTTTTTTTCCTCCAAGAGTTGCAAGAATAGTGCGTGTGTGTGTGTGTGTGTGTGTGTGTGTGTGTGTGTGTGTGTGTGTGTGTGTGTGAGAGGGAGAGAGAGAGAGAGAGAGAGAGAGAAAGACAGAGAGAGAGAAAGACAGAGAGAGAGAGAAAGCACACGCGAGAGAACGCTTCCAGAGTTGCAGCTAGCTGTTGATATCCTAAGCCTAAACATTTCTCTAAGGTGCTTCTGTACTTACCTTCTGACCTGGGAGACCTCGGCCCATCATGCCCTTTGTCCCTGGAAAGCCTTGAGGTCCTTGTTCCCCCTACACACGATAGGATAAAGTGAGATTCCCATTAATTTCCCAAGATAAGTCAGAATATTCTTTGGGTCAGAAACATACTTACAGTTTCTAAGCTGCATTACACCATTACCTAATTTGGGGTGGGGGTGAAGTATATGTCATACATTCAATCCTTTGCTAGTAAAAGTTTAACCTGAGGTAGAAGTGAGGGAGCTGGTTTATAGCATTTGCCTATTTCTGTGCTAAAAATACTCCTACAATGGCCAATTTCTATGGATTGAATCATGAGTAGCAAATAGCTGTTATTTCATATGGTACTAATGGTGATTATTATCATCCTTTTTACATGGAAAATTTATATGGAAAAAGACACTCATCTATTTACCACAACATTAAAAAATGAAACTGTTCAGATACAACTGAAAACCCCAATATACCCCCACCATTTTATTCCCCTAAGGATAGTGGAAACCTCTATCTAAAATCCATATGCATCACTCATATCCACATTTCCATAGTTTAACTACATATGTATTCTAAAACAATCCACAATATTATTTTTAATATTTTAAACCAAAATATTCATACATATAATTTGTGTCTTAAATCTCAACATTAATTTGAAATTTGTGTACATATACATAGTGCTAGTTTGTTAATTTTATTTGCTGTATAGTATTCCAACAAATACATAGACTATAGTTTACTCATTATCCTAGTGATAAACATTTAGGCTTTTTCTTATACTTACAAATATATATCTTTATAGATATTTGCAAAACACATATACCTTTGCTTTTATCTCTGGGAGGGAGTGCTTTTATTAAAACAACTCTTACACCAAAGAGAACAAAATTAAATGAATGTAACTAGGGAGTCTCTTATTGAAGGGAAAGGCTTTGGTGTTCTTGCATCTGATCCAAGACCTTCACAACAGACTGACGAGGTTGAACTCGGAGTCTTTTTCATCTTTGCCACCTATTTCTAAATGGATGCCAAGTGAGGGGTTACAGTGTGGCTTCCTGAATTCAACTCTAGAGGACCGAGAAATTCCTTACAGTGGTCAGATTGCAGAGAGCCCATTCACATGATGTCTTTTTCACCCTGGCGTCTCATGAACCACACACACCATCACAACAGAGAAAGCCCACCACAGATGTTTATGTGCATGGATGTCTCAGGCCTACTAGAGGAAACTCACTCCTAAAGACGGAGTGTCTTTCTGTGAGCTGCTTAGTTAGATGAAGCAGACAGGAGTCATTGGTCTCCTTTATTCAGTTTACAGTCAAGAGAGAATAGTCTTCCCAACAGGAAACCCAGTGGTATTGGGACCCCTAAAACCTTGCATGGGGATTGGCACCGTTAAATAAACCTGAAATAGTGTATTGACACTCAGATTCCAAACTGGCAAAAGGAGAGCAGAAAAATCTGCTCTTTTACCAAAGATTGCACTGCTAACACAGATGTGATGAAGAGGAATAGATGGGGATGTATGGATAACATGGGACAACCTCATTGTACTTACTGAAAAACATGTCTTACTAAGACTGGATCTGCAGCCTTATCTGAATAGGAAGAGAAGGGTCTGCCTAGGTGCAAACACAATTTCAGCTGGGCCAGCCCACAGAGTGATATGAAGGATGGTAGAAAGATACCTGCCTGAGATTCTGCCATTCTCTGTTGTAGTTAAAAAGAATTTATTTATTTTTATTTATTTATTTTTTAAAATATATATTTTTATTGTTATTTATATCTTTTATATTTTGTATTCCCCTTGGGTAACCCACCACCAATTCACCCATGATCCATCTCCGTGTTCCCTTGTGTCCTTTTCTACTCCATTTTGTGCCCTTATCCTCCCGCTACCCCCCCTCCAAGTGTCTCTCTCCTATTTGGTTCCCCTATAGTCCTGTTATAAGTGAAACCATTCGATATTTTTCTCTTTCTTTCTGGCTTGTTTCGCTGAGTATGATCCCCTCTAATTCCATCCATGTTGCTACAAATTGCATGTGTTTGTCTTCTTTGAATGCTGAATAGTATTCCATTGTGTATATGTACCACATCTTCTTGATCCAATCATCTATTTTTGGACATCTGGGTTGCCGCCATACCTTTGCTATTGTGAACAGTGCTGCAATGAACATATGGGTGCATGTATCCTTTTGGATTAGTGTTTTTGTGTCCTTTGGGTAGATTCCCAAAAGTGGTATTGCTAGGTCGTATGGACGTTCCATTTTTAGCAGTTTGAGGAATCACCATACAGCTTTCCATAGTGGTTGGACCAGTTCATGTTCCCACCAGCAGTGTAGAAGAGTTCCTTTTTCTCCACATCCTTTCCAGCATTTGTTATTGCCTATATTTTTAATGTGTGCCATCCTCACAAGTGTGAGGTGGTATCTCATTGTGGTTTTGATTTGCATTTCCTTGATTATAAGTGATGTTGAACATTTTTTCATGTACCTGTTGGCCATTTGCTTTTCTTCTTTGGAGAAGTGCCTTTTTAGCTCTTCTGCCCGTTTTTTGACTGGATTACTGGCTTTGTTTTTGTTGAGTTGTGTGAGTTCCTTGTAAATTTTTGTTAACAGTCCTTTATCGGATGTATTGTGTGCAATCTTTTTCCCAGTTGGTAGGTGACTGTTAGTTTGGTTAATGTCTCTTATGCTATACAGAAGATTTTTATTTTGATGTAATCCCACCTATTTATCTTGTCCTTCACTTCCTTCGCTTTAGGGGATGTGTCTTTAAAGGTTTTGCTGAGATGTATGTTGTGTAGAGTTTTTCCTATATTTTCTTCTATAAATTTTATGGTTTCAGGTCTTACCTCTAGGTCTTTTATACATTTTGAGTTGGTTTTTGTGCAGGGTGTGAGTTAGTAGTCTAAGTTCATTTTTTTGCATGTGGCTGTCCAGTTTTCCCAGCACCATTTATTGAATAGACTGTCCTTGTTCCACTGCATTCTCTTTGCTCCTTTGTCAAAGATTATTTGTTCATAGATATGCAGCTTTAATTCTGGGTATTCTATTTGGTTCCATTGGTCTTTGTGCTTGTTTTTGTTTCAGTACCATGCTGTTTTGGTTATTACGGCTTTGTAGTACAGTTTGAAATCAGGGCGTGAAATTCCTCCGTTTTCTTTCTTTTTAGTCAGGAGGGCTTTAGCTATGCAGGGTTTCTTGTGGTTCCATATGAATTTCATCAGTATTTGATCTGTTTCTTTGAAGAATATCATTGAGATTTTTATTGGAATAGCGTTGAATCTGTAAATTGCTTTTGGTAGGATTGCCATTTTGATAATGTTAATCCTTCCAATCCATGAGCAGGGGATGTCTTTCCATTTTATTGTGTCTTCTTGTATTTCTTTCAACAGTGTTTTATAGTTTTCTTTGTATAAGTCTTTTACATATTTTGTTGGATTTATTCCCAGATATTTGATTTTTTTGGTTTCGATTTTGAAGGGGATGGATTTCTTAACTTCTTAAGACTGTGTGTTTGCATATAGGAAGGCTACTGAATTCTGTGCATTGATTTTGTATCCTGCTACTTTACTGAACTGGTCTGTAATTTTGAGTAGTTTTTCTATGGAGTTTTTAGGGTTTTATATTTATATATTATCATATCATCTGCAAACAGAGACAGTTTACTTCCTTCTTTTCCTATTTGGATACCTTGAATGTCTTTCTCTTGTCTTATTACTCATGAGGACTTCCAGTATTATATTGAAAAGCAGTGGTGAGAGTGGACATCCTTGCCTTGTTCCTGATCTTAGGGGAAAGGCCTTCTGCTTCTCACCATTGAGGATAAAGTTGGCTGTGGGTTTGTCGCATATGGCTTTTATTATGTTGAGGTATGTTCCTTCTATCCCAAGGATTTCAAGGGCTTTTATCATAAATGGGTGTTGCACTTTGTCAAATGCTTTCTCAGTGGCTATTGATATGATCATATGGTCTTTATTTTTCTTTTTGTTGATGTGTTGGATTACATTGATTGATTTTTGGATGTTGAACCATCCTTGTGTCCCTGGAATAAATCCCACTTGGTCGTGATGTATTATCTTTTGTATGCATTGTTGGATCCTGTTGGCCAAGATTTTGTTAAATATTTTTGCATCAGTATTCATTAGGGAGATTGGTCTGTAGTTTTCTTTTTGTGTATTGTCTTTGTCTGGTTTTGGTATTAGAGTAATATTTGCTTCATAGAATGTGTTTGGTAGTACTCCTTCCTTCTCGATTTTTTGAAAGAGTTTGTGTAATATAGGGACTATTTCGTTTTTGAATGTTTGGTAGAATTCGTCTGTGAAACCATCTGGTCCTGGACTTTTGTTTTTGGGGAGGTTTTTAATTACTGTTTCAATTTCACTGCTTGTGATTGGTCTGTTTAGGTGTTCTATATCTTCTTTGTTTAGTTTTGGGTGATTGTATAATTCCAGGAATTTGTCCATATCCTCTAGGTTGTTGTACTTGTTTCCATATTGCTGTTTATAGTAATCTCTGATTATTTTTTTGATTTTTGCTGTCTCCGTTGTGATTTCTCCTTTTTCATTTATGATCCTATTTATTTGTGTTTTCTCCCATTTTTTCTTTGTAAGCCTGGCTAATGGTTTGTCTATTTCGTTTATTTTTTCAAAGAACCAGCTTTTGGTTTTGTTGATCTTCTGGATTTTTTTTTTATTTCCATTTCATTTATTTCTGGTTTGATTTTTATTATTTCCTTTCTTAAACTGGCTTTTGGGTATTTTTGTTGTTCATTTACTAGTTCTTTGAGATGTGAGATTAAATTGTTTCTTTGGGTTGTTTCTTGTTTCTTGATGTGATCTTGTAATGCTATATATTTTCCTCTTATTACTGCTTTTGCTGTCTCCCAGACGTTCTGGAAAGTTGTGTCCTCATTATCATGCAGTTCTAGATATTTTTTAATTTCTTCTTTGATTTCTTCGTTGATCCATTGGTTTTCCAGTAATGTGGGCTTCAGTCTCCATGAGATAAGAGGGTTTCTTTTTTTCTTTTTATGATTTATTTCCAGTTTGACTCCTTTATGATTGGAGAAGAAGGCTGGTACAATTTTGATCTTAGTGTATCTGTTGAGGTTTGTTTTATGGCCCAATATGTGATCGATTCTGGAGTATGTTCTGTGTGCACTTGAGAAAAATGTGTATTCAATTTTTCGGGGGTGAAGTGATTGATAGATATCTGTTAATCCCACGTGGTCTAGGTCCTTATTTAGAGCTTTAATGTCCTTGGTTACTTTTTGTCTTCTTGATCTGTCCAATAGAGAAAGCGGGGTGTTGAAGTCTTCTACTGTGTATGTATTTTCTTTAATGTCTGTTTTCAGTGACGATAATAATTGTCTGAAATATTTTGGTGCTCCTTCATTTGGGGAGTATATGTTGATGAGTGTTATATCCTCCTGTTTTATTGTCCCCTTTATCATGATGTAGTGACCAGCTTTGTCTCTTTTTACCTTCTTAAGTTTGAAGTCTATTTTATCTGATATAAGTATAGCTGTTCCTCCCTTCTTTTTTGGTCCATTTGTTTGTAGGATTGTTTTCCATCCTTTTGTAGTTAAAAATAATTTAAAAACATAAATGTTAAGAAAGATAGCCTCCTAAGAAAGAAGTATCATTAAATTAGTTTTCTTAGATGATTTTTGATGGTTTATGAGGATATCTTCATTCAGCCAGGTATCTGTATGAAAGGTAGTTTGGGGTTGTCAAGGAGATGCTTGAGACCATTGGTACCTGAGTGGGGGAGTCAGAAGGGTTCCTAGCCAGGTGTAAGGAAGATGAATTTTCCATGGGAAAACACTAAAAGAAGTCTGTGTTAGGCTTTGTCCCCCCCCCCACAAGGGCAGTATGAGAAACAAAGGAGCCAAGTCCATGGTGTGGTGGAGGATGATCACTGGGAATCATAAATTTAGACACTGTAAGTCCAGAAAGAACACAACTCCTTTGTGATAAATTTTCAGAATAATTGTTTCTTTTACAATCTTTCAGATTCCTATAATAGTTAACATAGGAGATGTCCAAAATATGTTTATGATTAACTAGCTGCCTTTAAGGTATGGCACAGTGTCTTAACAAAGTTGAAAGTTACTGTGGCTTCATTGTCATGCCTTCAGGGAAAAAGCTCAGAGTAGTCAATTATCAAGTTATTTCCAGCTCCTTGTTCAGAAGAGTATTTTGCATTACTTTAATATAGACATTTTATATATAATTGTTAACCCTGTAGTTATTCCAGCAGCTGAGTTTTCTTATAATGAAAGCAATTTCTTGTAATCATAAGTTTCCCTTCAAAATACTTGAATGCGTCCTATAATTTCCTAATGTGGTTAAAAGCCTTTAACAAGTAAGTCCATGGTTTAGCTTGGCAGAGGTGAATGCTTATATCCAGTTAGATATTTTTTTTCCTTACAAGACTCAGGGAAAATAATAGTCAACAATTTCAGCTTGGGTCAGAAGCAACTGCAGGAAAGAACCTGTCTATCGAAGGTATAATTAAATCCAAATTTCAAACCCAGCTCTTTAACCACTAGATCTCACTCTTATATCTGTCGTGTTTTTATTTTTCAGATGATTGCTTAGCTTCTGGGATAGTACACAGCACTTAAATATTTTAATAGAATTTTTTTATTACCAATATGTAAGGAAACAGCAGTTTTTCTTTCCAAATGTTTTGTTTTGTAAAGTACAATAAGACAAAAAGTTAAATTTATGGATGATCAAGAAATATTAAATAAATATATGGCTTTGCTTGGTAATGACGAAAACTAAAAAAATAGTTGGCTTGATTCTTAAAACAACAACCAAAAATGCTAACTAGATTGTAAAATCACAACTTTCTTTGTATCCATCAGAGAGCTGTGGTTGCAGGGCACCCAGCTAAATAGGCTCCTCCAAGGAGAGACAGGACACAGATATGCATTTAACTGCTGGAGACACCAGATGTCACACAAGCTGGTAGGAAAGATTCAGCTAAAATTCCTAACAACAAACAAGCAAGCAAACAAACAAAAATCGAACTTCTAAAGGCTGAGTGATTAATGTGAGAGGCTAGATTTCCCGGGAGCATCAGGCACAAGGGGAATTCACAGCCACTCACAGACTTTTCTCCAGGGACCTCACCAGTGCTCCAGAGGAATGCTGGGGACAGAGAGGAGTCCAGATGCTTCCCTAGTGGTGCAGGACAGGGGAAGGAGCAGCAGCCCCTGAGGGAAAGGCATAAAGCTGGAAGCTACAGGTTGCTGTAGGATAAAACCTTAAGTTGCCAGGAAAAGAGCAGCCAATGCTGTCACCTTGAGGGCAAAGATGATGACCCATGACATTTGTGGGGAAGGAAAGCAAACAAAATTTACAGGAATGAATCCTGAGTCCCCAACCTTCAGAGTTATGACCTGCTCTTTAGGGGATGGCTATCCTCAACCCAGATCATTAGAGGCTTCTTAAGAATTTTCTAGATCTTGTAGAACTATACAATAAAAAGGGTGAATTTTACAGTGGACAAATAATCCTTTATTAAAGAATGAAAAAAATCAATTAAAAAGAATTAGTGGAGCACATGGCAAAATGAAGAATGTCTACAAATTAAGTAGTAGTTTATCAATGATACTTTCCTGATATTTATAAATTTTACTATATAACAGTATAAATTTTTTTGTATGAAAGCTAGTGAAGTATTTGGGGGTAGAGCAACATTCTTTGTGCAACTATTCTCAAGTGTCTCAGAAAAATAATGTGTGTATGTGCACACATACCTATGAGGTAATGTTAAATAACATTTAGCAATAAGGACTATACAGGAATTAACTTTTGGGGACAACCTCTGCAATTCTTTTGTAAATCTAAAATGAAATGAAATTTTGAAATGAAAGTCAAAAAATTAAAATAATATATAAAATGAGTGAATGCACTGACTCAACTGTCAACCTATAGGAGCTACGCATGTGAGTATGCAGGAGCTCCATCAACCCAAAGTTTGGGAGCCTGGAGGCTAAACAACACTGAGTCATCTAAAGCAATATCACAGTGGTGCATTTCTCCCTACCAGAGGTGACTGCTGCTTGAATTAATGAAGCTTACACTGTTAGCAGAAACCTGTTTCTCTCAGGTTTTACATTCTGACAAACAGTTGGTCTTTTATACCAGCAGTCAATTGTCCCACCGGGACACACCAGTTTACAAGCTTGATACTGGTTATCTACCGCCATACCGTGACACTGCTCTGCACTGACATGATATAAATGCTAAGAGAGAAAGTGGAACTTAGAGCTGGACAGCCAGAAAGGGAACCCTCAACTACGGTGTTCCCCTTCCTATTGAAGTTACTGCCTGCTCAGTCCCCTCTCTCATCTCCTAGGTGTTAATAGAGATACTTATTTAGAACACAGAAATAATTATTTCACATTTACAAAAAAAGCACTAGGAAGTCTCACTCTTTAGGAAGGAAAGTTATTTAGTTGTTCTGAGGTGTCAGCACTTTTCTATTGCCTGAGACTGAAATGTGGGAGATGAGCAAAAAACCAACTATGATATATGTATGTGGCCCCAAACCCAGGCTCACGTCAGTAAAAAACTTCACCATTTTATATTTTATCTTTATATACTTTTAATTTTATTACCAAGTCACTATCTTCCTTATCCTTTTCCATTTCTTGCCAAGAAAATGTTCCCAAAGTTTGGGAACCTGGAGGCTAACCAACATCGAGTGATCTAAAGCAGTATCACAGCAGTGAATTTACTATTATATTATTGTTATTATTATTATTGAGTTGCTATCTTCCTTATCCTTTTCCATTTCTTACCAACAGAAAAAAGGGCTAAAGTCAATCATTATGAAAGGTATCCATCCCCCCGTATTTCCAGCTCAACCAAAAGCTGATGGTGATTAAAATATAGATAACACTGGTCAAATTTTTACAAAAGTCATGTTACTAAAATAAAGGTAGTCATTTCCTATCAATTTGTATGTGCTCAACATGAATATGAGTCAAATTCTAATTTTGGCTCTAGTTTTTTTTTGTAATCTGCAATAAATTGATATTTACATCACAAAATGCATGCCAATAGTAGTAGGCCTACGGTGAATGCCTATAAAAAATCAAGTCATAGACTACTTCTGAGATTTCTTCGCTTGTCTCTTGTACAGCTGTTCAGGAGCATCTCTGGGGAGTGTCCAGCAGTAGTCAGCCAGCATTGTAGTGGACCATTTTCCCTGGTATCTTTGTTCCATTGATGTGATATCTTGATGAAAACGTTTGCCATGTTCATCACTAACCATACCACAGTTTTCAGGGAAGAAATCCAGATGGGAATGAAGGAAGTGGATCTTTAGAGACATATTGCAGCCAAGTTTCTGATACTGCATCAGCATGTCTTCTACTAGTTCCTTGTAGTTTTCTGCCCTAACATTCCCAACAAAGTTTGTAGACACTAGGTGAAAAGCATTCCATGCTTTTTTCGCATCACCCTGCAGCAAGTTGTTGAACTGGTCATCTTTGAAGATTGTGTGGGGTTGATGATCCACAGTGAAAATCTGGATCACTGCACGCTGATGGCACAGGAGAAGAACAGGTCGGCTCACCCTTGTCCTCATCAAATGAATCAAGAGAATATTCTGCTGGAGGTTCTGGAATAGGAAGTCCCTCACCATGTGGAACTGGTCTCAATGCAGGCAGAATGTTTGGGTAGACTATTCTCAACTTCTTTTGCTTCATTATTCCACCAGAAAGAGGAGGAACCAAGCAGAAGTAACAGTCTTTTATGTGGTTGCTTGGCTCTCTCCACACCATGGGCACTGCACACAGCGTGGATGGTCTTTTGCCATTTAATCACTGTGAAAGCTGTGTTGTACATGTAGCACAGCACATATGTGGGGCCCAAGGCTTGTCTTCATCACCAACCTTGCATCCGAAGTAAAGATGATAAGCCTTCTTCACTTGAGAAGTGATCCTTTTCTTCTGGTTGGCAAATGTCACTTCCCCACAAATAGAACAGAAATTGTCCACGCTATTAACGCACTTTCAAGGCATGACTGTTCAGTATTGTGCCTAAATGGATAAAATAATAACAATTCTATGGAACAGTGGCTTCAACAGTCTTGCACAAAGTCTGAACTATTTTCAATGCTCAACCTTTCCAACAGGGCTTTATTTAATGCACTGCTGATGTCAGCTTACTTCAGCAGCCGCCTGGCAGTGGTATTGCATTGCATCAGAAAATGATGCAATCAACTCTAGATGATGTGTGCATGATGATGTTATGCAATGCGACGCAATATGACATCATTCTAGGTTGATTTAGGATGTTGTTGCAGTCCTACTGGATAAATTGACACGGTGACACATATAAAATGAATTATATGAAATATCTTCAAAAGGAGAGCTAATAAAAAATTTTCAGGGTTATATTCATATTTAGCACACCAAGATACTACAGATTAGGGCCTTTTAAGGTCAGTAATGATATCAATGTTGACCAGTGTAATTGGATAGCCAGGGAATTATAAATTTTGAAAGTGGGGAGTAAAAGCTTATTTAAGTGGCCTTTGCCAGCTTGAACAAAGAAACCAGCATTGTTTTGGGGCCTCCCTGGTGGCACAACAGGTTATGTGTCAGCACTAGTAGCAATCCAAAGCCACTACCGCACGAGTTCGATCCCCGACCAGGGAGCTTCCCACATGGCACAGGAGACCTCTTCTGCCTCGCCTGCTCCTCCCCTCAGCCGTGTATTTCAGTCAGTCCACCTGTTCTGCTCCCCACTCTGTCTCTGGTGAATCCTCTCACCTCCCCACACCTCTGACCTACACCCCAGCTTGTATGCATAAATAAATAAATCTTAAAAAAAAAAAAGAAACCAGCATTGTATTAAGATGTTGACTTAGTGGGTACATGGTAGAATTAGCAAAATGTGGTCACCTGCCTGAGCAGTCATCTAGTTTTGTCAGAGATAGGGATTATTGTCTAATGCTCTGTGGGCAGAGCTTGTTCACCTTACAAGGAAAATGGTATCACCCAAGAGGCCACGAAGCAGTATAATTGACATGTAGAGGGTGCTTAGCAAAGATCACTAGAACAACCCAATAGTCTGGCATTTGGCCTTTATCTCCTTCTCTTTGGTTTTCTGATCATAACAGTCTCCTGTTGTAACTAGCAAGTGCCACTGTGTGAGAAGGGCTAGACATATTCTTACTTAATTTCTGCAATAACACCGGGAACAAGTATATAAATGATAAAACTGAGGCTTTTGTAATTCTCCCATGTCACCGTGGATTTCATCTGATTTCACAGTAATGCTTTGCTTTGAACAGTAATTCGCAGTCCTCAATGTAAAGCTGACAGTTTTTCTAAACAAAGGCTGTACTTATTTTCACTCTTCTGGTCTACTTTGAATAAGCAGAAGCCAGGCAGTTTCCCCCATCTCTAACCTGATCATCAAGAATTTCCAGTTTATTAAATTCCTTTCCGTTGTGGAGTTGAACTCCTCTAACTTAATGTCCCATTTTGATACATTAAAGAGTCACTGATGGGGAGTAAGACAGCCTCATGCTTGTTCAATAAAGCAGCCCAGTTGGTTAGACACAGCGTCAATGAGTAAGGTACTTGTTATGAGCGAGCCTTTTGCTGTAATGTTGCACTGCTCACCTGCTACTGGGTCTGAATATGGTCCTAATATACTACTTTGCCTTTGGAGTATATAACAGGCCCTCCAATGACATTCATTGTTTTTTCCAGCATCATTTCACTGTAGTATTGATGAGAAAGAAAAAATTATGGTCAAGCTGAACAAAATGATATTATTCAGGGACCTGCTTTCATCATACCTCGTTTCACTTCAAGTTGCAGTTTGCAAGAACCTATTGACAGCATTAAGTGAGAACTTACTGTAGCTGGAGTCTGGTAGAAGGTTCAAAATTCAACAAATCCATCCTTTCTAAACTTGCCCTGATTCAGATCCACATCACCTACTAACTAAATTATCACCATAGTTTATTAATCCACATCTCCACTGATCCCATACCCACCTATACCAGAGATTCTCAAAGGTGGGGCAGGAGAAAGGAATGGTACAGGAGACTCTCAGAATGCAAGGGGAGGAGGATATTTCCAATGGGCAGCTGATCACCTACCCTCACCCCATTATCTAAAAGGAACAGTGAGAACAGTTGCTGATGGAATGTTCTGGACATATGAAAGGTGTGGAGGGAGAAGAGCGGAAGCACTGCCCTGAGCTGCCTAAATGAAGTCCTGTCAGTAAGTTTGGTGAGACCTGTCAAATTGTGTGGTAACCAAATAACAGACAAGGGGTGGATTTCCCCAACACTTCATCCCTTGAGCTCCTTCACTGCACAGTAAGCTGCCACCCCTGTGAGTGAGTGCTTGCTGTACCAACTCCTTCAATCTGGCCTCCAGCCACCCTGCACTCAGTTGCTGACCCCCCCTTTCAATTCCCCCAGGTAGGAACACTGGGGGCATCAATTACACCAACATCAAAACCATCATGGAAATGCATTGCTTTTAAATTCTTGTATTTGAGGTATGAATTAGACTATGCTTCTGGATTATTCTTCTGTTTTGATCATCTGTCAGAAAGGATTATAGTTCCAGAAAGACCATAGCATTCTATAAACTGGTTATTCTCTACAAGGAATTAAAAGCAAAAAAAGACTAACAACTAATTGCCCTCTCAGAGAGTGTCTTTCACTAAAGGAGTCACAATATATGTCTCTCTTTGCATATGCCATGGAGATTTAAAATGTAATATATATAAAGTCCTATGAATTCTTTGTCTTTTTTAAAAAAAACATATGTGCAATAACAGTGAGTCTATTGGCCATTGTGCTGACAATGAGTCAGTTACATAAGGACAAATACTGCCCAGTTGCAACTATATGAGATAATTAAAATAGATTCATAGACGCAGAGAATTTATGTATTAGGACATTTGAGATATATAATATATATATATATATATATATATATATATATATGGCAGTTAATATACATTACAAATATATTACATATATAACTAATAATATATGGTCATTTGTAAATAGGGACTTTCCTCACTTTTATGAATTGAAGACAGATGCTTCCCTTTGGGATCCAGACATTTTTGATATTTCACTCTCAAAATTTCACTGGAAATCTTGGAGCTTGTGGCCTTAGGCACCCAAAGCACTATGCTCTAAAGTATTAGTTCAGCATCACCCACACAGTATAGAAATAGCCTGGGGTAACCAAAGTTTAAGTCCAACTCTGATTACCAGAGTATTGGAGAGGAACACTTAGAGTTCTCATCTATATTCTTTAAAACCACACTTTTGTAGTTATACGTATTTTAATATTGAACTTCTCTGGGCCTTTCATTTATGTCCTAATTTAGGTAATTTACACTCAAACTTAGATTTTTGCAAACAGAACATTAAGGAACTTAAGGAAGCCGTCATCTGAAAATGACGTAGCCAGCATTCCGGATTATTTCCCTCTGTACCTTCCATTCTCAATATTATTTTACATCTTGTCAGGATGGGAGGTCATTTTTCACAAAAAGTTCATTTCCGTTGTAAACAATAATGGAACGCCAGCCTGTGTCTATATTTATTTAAGGATACCTGGACTTGTATTTAACTTTTAATTAAACTAATTTGGAAACTAATCCTTAATCGCACAGCTAGTTCTGAGTCAATGTTTTCACACTCACCCCCGACTCACTTGTTCAGATTAAGAGTGTGGACTATGGTCAGAAATACAGACCAGGACGCCGTCTGTTCCCAGCTGGGACCATGGATACATTGCTGCTGGAATCATCTCTCAAGTGCAGATAATAATACATCCCTATTTTATGAAGTGGTTATGAGGATCCAGTGAGGATTAAAGCTGTTAAGTGCTTGGCATGTAGAAAACACTTGACATATTATTTGACCTTTAGATATCAACAGTTCTTGCAAATGCATTATTTTTCAGATCACTCAAATTGTATTTAAAAGGGAATCTACCAAATGGCCAAGCATGAATTTCTGAGTGTATGCTGGTACTATTGAATTAATACATTTTTAAAAGATTTTTTTAAATTTATTTATACATACAAAAACTGGGGTGTAGGCCAGAGGTGCGGGGGGTAAGAAGATTCACCAGAGACAGAGTGGGGAGCAGAACAGGCAGATCTACTGAAGTACACTGCTGAAGGGAGCAGCAGGTGAGACAGGAGAGGTCTGCTGTGCCATGTGGGAAGCTCCCTGGCCAAGGATTGAACTCATGCTGCAGTGGCTGCTGATAGCTTGATAGTGCTGAGGCTTAACCCGTTGCACCACCAGGGAGGCTCAAATTAATTTCATATTATTAGGGGCATATATATTTGTGTGTTTTGGTTTTATTTGTTGTCTTTTGGAGAAGGGTATCATGATGTTGCCAAAAAAAAAAAAAATCCATACACACACACAACTCTCCTCTATTTACATGTGTAAATCCACATCTTCCTTACAAAGTTTTGCCTCACAACTCCTCACTGTTGTGAGGTTTATGTCTTACCAGTGGTTGTTGACTCTGATTGTGAGCTGGGTCTAGAAAAATAGTAGAAATTTTCTTAAATGACAAATGTTATTGGTACTGTTTGATTAACATGGGTTCACTGCAGTGGTTCTTCCTTTGTGAACAGATATCCTTAAATCAAAAGTATGCTAGGCTTATTTCATTTAGTATCATGTCCTCCAGCTTCCATTCATGTTGTATGTGGCAGAATTTCCTTCTTTTTAAAGACTGAATTATATTATATTGTGTGGATATAAGATATTTTCCTTAAATCCATTCATCCACTGATGGGCAGTTAGGTTGTTTTGTGTCTTTGCTGTCGTGACTAGAAGGGCAGTGAATATAGGGAGCTAAGTGAAAGGAGTCAGTTACAGAAGGCCAAATACTGCCCAACCGCAATTAGATGATACCATTAAAATAGATTCAGAGAAGCAGAGAATACAATGGTAGTTGTCAAAGGCTGGGGGGTTGGGGGAGGGAATTGGGAAAATGCTGTTCAAGGGTACAAAGCTTCAGATACACTAGATCAATGAGTTCTAGAGAGCTGCTAGACAACATAATGCCTGTAGTAAACAACACAGTATGGTGCACTTAAAATTTGCTAAGTGGGTAGAGCTCATGTTAAGTGTTCTTAGCATAATAAAAAAAAATAGGACAATAGCTGGAAATAATATGAGTTAATACTGGATGTGATAAATATGACTAAGTGTATTTTTAATAAGATAAAGATAATTAAAAAGACTAGAAAAGATACAATAGAGCCCATGGTTAATACAACCTCTGGGCAGTCCTCAATCTCATTCATTTCTATGCCCTGTCTTCCTTTCTCATTGCTTCCAACTTAATGTGATTGCAGCTATTCCTGATCATTTAGAGTCTAGTTTCAGAGGGTCAGAACTTACTCGTATAGAAACTTTTTTCTTTTTTCCCTGAAAAACTCTTCTAGACTGTCTTCATAAGCTACTTAAATGACAGCTTAAGAGTAGCTTTTGCTATAACACAGAATGCACATATGTGGCTGGCATATCTAAGGCCAAGAAACAGAATAAAACAATGTGAAAAGATTCACAGAATTAGAATCTCCTACGAAAAGATAACTTTTGAGAAAATTCACTTATAAACAAAGTTAACTCAGGTTTTAATTACTTTATGCTTATTTCAAGGATAAAGCAAGAAAAACACTTGAGTTGTAGTTTAACATAAAAGAAACAAATATCTTTGTAATGAAATTGTATCCACAAATTTTTATAAGCTTACACTCCTGCATAAAGTGAAATAAAAACCACATGAAAGGATTAGCAGCAGTAGAAAAATTTGCAGGTAGGCAGATTTCAGTTCAATATAAAGAAGGAAAGTCTACCAATTATAGCTATAAAGTAAGTCTTTCAAACCATAATGAAATGAAAATACTGGCACAAGTATGGGAAAATACAAGAATGTATTCTGCAACATTATTTAAGGTAGGGAAATATACAAATAGGTTATCTTCTACCATGTAGTAGACTACTACATTGCTGTTAAAAATACTGTAAAGTTTCATTGATTTGGAGGGTTATTTGTGCTATATTAATAAATATAGCACAGGGGGTGGGTGGAGTTGGAAATTATGTATATAATGACTTGAAGGTTATTGTACTATATATGTATGTGTATACAAATCTAGTAAAAAAAAAATACAGAAGCTACACTGAACTGTGAACATTGTCTGTCTGTACAGGGTTGAGCAGAAGGGGAAAAGGATAATTTTACCATTTCTCGATTACGAAGCATTTGGTAAATGGTAACGCCATCTTTCCATTTGTTCAGTCCTTAGTCATTCTTGACTCCTTTATACGCTCATCCAATACAGATTGCAAGCATTCCTTACCACTTCCACATTACCACTAGGGCTAAACCACCACCATTTCTCATCCTGTAGCTTCCTATGTCAACTCTTTGTCTCTGTTCCCCCACATGCTGCCACACCATCCTTTTAAAACATGGTTTCCATCATGTTACTCCTCTGTGCAAAGACTTCCAATGACTTCCCATCTCACTTTGTGACTCTCTACATTCTAGTCATCCTGTCATTGAGTATTGAGTATTCCAGGTTCTAGTAACTAATTAAGAACCCCCAAAATTCCTCCAGCCCACTGTCTGAGCAGCTACCCCACTTTTCAACATGCAGCACGGTTGTCAAGTGCCAGGATGTGGCCAATAAATGAGTATTTTTGACAAAATTAGTAAAAGCAAGTGGTAAATGGATTTTCCCAATGGGGAAAGTGTAATCCTGATGCTTTTTCCATTAATTCATACTTTGGAATCTACAATTAATACAACTGATTATTCTAGAAAACTGTGTTGTTCTACATTGGCTGATGTTAGTAGGATTTTGTTCCAGTTCAAGATTTCATCAACAAAATAACCAGGGTTAAACTTGAGGACATTTTGCTTCTTCTTGATAAGCTCGTTGCTATGTTGTTATCTTAAGCAATGAGTTGATAAATTATATAGCTGCATATATTCTATGGCTCAGAAGGAAAGACCTAGTTTTGTATAGATGGGTTCAATCGTACTAGTTTCCTCTCTCATCTCACCTATACCACTCTTTGGCCATTGCTTTCAGCACAAACACAGACCACTACTCAAATGGTATATGAGAGAACTATGCAGCAGACATCTCAAATTGAAAATAAATTTTTTATAAAGATATTTAGAGAGTGGCCTCCCTGGTGGTGCAACGGGTTAAGTGCAGCACTGTGGAGCTGTCGGCAGCTGCAGCGTGAGTTCGATGCCCGGCTGGGGAGATTCCTACATGGCGCAGCAGACCTCTCCTGGCTCGCCTGCTGCTCCCCTCAGTAGTGTATTTTGGTTGATCTGCCTGTTCTGCTCCACACTCTGTCTCTGGTGAACACTCTAACTGCCCCACACCTCTGGCCTGCACCCCAGCTTGTATGCATAAATAAATATATCTTTAAAATAAAGATATTTAGAGAGTAAGACTACCTAGACGACTTATAGTTTTCAATGTTAAAATGTGGTTTCCACTGTGGTTTTTATTGGAACCAACTCTATCAGGCTTTTCATAAATATTAAGTCAAAATCAAATCCATCTTATCCTTAATAAGGTAAAGAACCAACAGTTGAAATCCACAGATTTTTGTTTTTATGGAAACATTTTCATAAAAAAATTGTTTCAATCTTTTTTTTCTTTTTCTTTTTTTTAATTAAATGGTTATAAGGTTATGTAGATGGAAATTCTATGGAATCTAATCTCCAAGTATAGTTGCTTTAGCTATCAAAGTCATTTCTACCCCTAGTACTTAGCACATGGTAGATGCTGATTAGTATTTATTGAAAGATGCTATGAGAAAGAGGAAAGATGATAAATATGGGGAAAGGCTACAGATAAGAGTATTTCACTTTTTATTAGATGCCAGCTATGTGCCAAGTATGTATTAAGTGCTCCAGATATAAAACAACAACAACAAAAGTAAGACATGTGGTATCTCATAGTCTGGTGGTTAAATAAGACAACAAGCACTTACAATGTAATGTGAGACAAGTGATGCTGGGGTTATCCAGTGTACCATGGAAACAAAGGGAACATAAGTTGAAGGAGAGAGGAAAGACTTCTAGAGGAAGTGCTGATATATGAGTATGAGTAAACCTATTAACTGGGAGGGGGTGAAGGCTGTGAAAGGGATCTCTCCAAGAAGAGGGAACAGCACATGTGAAAGTACTAGTGTCAGAGAACGTGGCTTCACAGGCAATGGGAAGCCTTTAGTAGGACTTTGAGAGTTGAAGTTGAGGAGTTGGGAAGACTTGGATGGGGTTCAGATCATATATAATCTTGCTAATTTTTGAAGCTGATCTCTTGTGTTAAAAACTCTGGCAATTTAGTTTCTTGATATACAAATAATAATGTTTTTTAAACTATGAATTAGAATTAGATTTTTAATAACATATTCATATCCATATCATTACTATGGATGAGGGTTAAGTTTGTTAAGAAGTACATTCAGAGTGTTTTTAATGGTCAACAGAAGACAGACATTTCTTATAAGGGGCTCTGGTGGGAAAGTTAGATAACTATTGGTACTTCTATTACATATATGCCTTAAAACTCATGATTTCACTGAATATTTCAGCACAAAAGTATCACAGGTTAAAGAGAGAAAACAGGAGGAACAGGAGAGAAAAAAAGAATGGAGGAAATTTCTTCTTTATTCTCTCCAAATGCATTAATGAAAACATATCAATGATCAGAAATTTGGAGAGGGAGAAGATTATAATCCAGATATAAAATATAGTTCAGTATAGCTCAAAGGCCCAAAATTTAGTTGTAGATTTGCAATATTTAGTTATAGATTTATGGATCTGTCATCAATTGTTATAATGATGTTTTCCATGTAGTATTTCTGATTTCAGATATAGGTCTCTAGATATAAATCCTTTTCTAGGGAGTTTAATTTATATGAACTGTTATAAATCTTAGGTTTCAAATTTTATTTGCGATTTCCTAGATTTCTGCAATAGCCCCCTTCATTCAATCTTGATCTTAGTATAGTCTATTCTTAACTCGGCATATCCTTTTAAAAAGGAAGTCAGGCAAAGCCATACTGTTGGTCAAAACCCATTAACTCAGAATAAAAGTCATAATCCTCACAAGGCTTTATATAGCTAAAACTTAATCTGGCTCTCCCCAAACTTATTGTTACTTCTCTGACATTATCTCTAGCCAGACAGATATCTGTTCTTAAACATGCCGGGCACCCTCTGCCACCACAGGGCCTTTACACAAGCTCTTCTCTCTACCTGTGATGCTTTCCCCCCAGAAATCCACAAAACTCTCTCCCTCACCTCCTTCATTGTCTCTACTCAAATGTTATTTTTCTCATGAGGCCATCCTACTTAAAACCGCATCACACTTCTCCATTCCCCTTACCCTGATCTATTTCTGTCAGAGAAGTTTCATCTTCAAACACACTATATAATACTTATTATATTTATTTTTGGTAGAATGCAATTTCCATAAAGGCAGTAATTTTTGTCTCTTTTGCTAGTGATATATCCCAAGCACCTAGAACAGGGCCTGGTATATTTGCACATGCTCAATAAATGATTACTGAATAAACTGCTCAAAAAAATTTGTATACAACTAGTCAAGACATAATATGGCAATGAATATCTTTCATTCTGAGCAGCAAGATCTGATTTGAAAGTTTGTATATAAACTTATTTCCCTTATATGCAAAACAAAAACAGAGGGCACATGAGGATTACTCATCTCACAATCCTGACAAAGAGTGTGTGTGCACTACTATTTAAGTATTCATGTAGCAGGAAAACACAGCAAATGTTTTTACTTTACAATATCACCACAGTAAGGTAATTTAAGATGGAAAGAGAGATTGAGATCCAGTGAAGACTTATTTCTTTCTCAAATTGGCATATCATAATGGGAACTATTGACTCATAAGATTTCATTTTTCAAAACCAACAGAAACCACTTGGAGATTTTTCAAAAGACTGGTATTCTAATAGATTTAAAATTATTTTCTCCTTTGAAATTTAAGAACCACCATTAAAGGCATAATTGCATACGCCAAAAACAGTCTTATAAAAGCTCACTGTCTTTACAGAAATGAATGGGAATTGAAAATGAATGTGTTAGTACTACTCCTTGAGTGTCATTTCTGTAAATCTGAAGGAAAAGAAAGCCTCTATAAAGTGTTCTCTATAAAGTGTTCTAAGTTATTTTAGTAACTAGAAAGTTAGAGGTATTTCATAAGGTAAATATGAATATTTTTTAAAGTAAATTGAAAAAAAGGAGAAAAATGTGTGAATTTCAATTTAGTAAAGGGAGAAGTAGAATAGTTAAAAATTGATAAATCTTGAAAAAGGGAATAAAAAGTTAAAAAAGAAACAGAATAAGTGGGAAAATAGTCCAAAAGTAAATGGTAGAAGTAAAATTTAAAAGTTTATTAATTATATTAAATTTAAGCAAACTAAATGCTCCAGGCAAAAAACAGTTTCTTAGACTGTAGTTTTAAAAGTTCAAATATATATTGTTTGAAAGAAACATGTATAAAGGATACACAAAGGTAGACGTAAAAAGGTAAAAATAGAACACCGGTAAAATATAACCAAAAGACAATAACAAACTGCTGGTGAACAAAAACTTGATTCCTCCAAATGGTTTTTTTTGGGGGGGGGGTTGGGGGCAAAAGATTGACATGATGGCCACCAAGAAGCTGCTTTTCAAAAAGACATTTACATGGGAAACTCTCTGTAACAGCATGTATTGGAAGGCCTAATCGCTTATCTTTTCAATGGAGAGGGCACAATTTAATCTGTATATCTATGTCTACTGTGCCTTCCCTGGTAACCTCTCTAACTAATCCTTCCTTTCTTTTTTAAAGAATTTTTTTTCTTTTTCGTTTATTTTCACGTAGAAGAACTGGGGTGCAGGCCAGAGGTGTGGGGGTGAGAAGATTCACCAGAGTGAGGAGCAGAACAGGCAGATCTACTGAAATATACTGCTGAGGGAAGCAGCGGGTGAGACAGGAGAGGTCTGCTGCGCCATATGGGTTAGCTCTCTGGCCAGGATGGAGCTCATCTTGGGAACAGTGCTGAGACTTAACCCCTGGTCTGCCAGGGAGGTCCCTAATTTTCCCTTTCTCCCATCCTCAAAGTCTTTCTGTGTTATATAAGCTATTTAAGAGGATAGTGGAAGACACGTGGATGAGTTAGTCTTGCTTCTAGGTCTCTCCCATGCATACAAGAGGTATAGATGTTATTACTAATCTCTCCTGTTGGCTTTTTCTCATATCAATCTATATGATATTTGTTGATTATTTGCAAACCTAGGAGAATCCAGAGGGGTACAGAATAATTTCCTTTGTGCCCTGATACGACACTAAACTCTGGTAATAAAAGACTTTAAGACCAAAAAAAATGATTAACCGTAGAATCCTAAAAAATATTATCAGAACCACTTTTCTATTTCCTTATTTTCCTTTCTCCTTTTTCTCTTCCTAATTCCCTCTTCTCAGAAGCAGACAATTTTTCTCCCCGTTTCTCTCCATTTCAACCCTTTGCTCTTCTCATTCAGTGTGACTTTCTTAGGGCAAAGCAAACAATAGTTGGGCCTATGATTCACATCCTGAGAAACTTTTCTGAAGAATTGCCTATTAAGAATTTTTCTTGGGATGAAAGAACGATTTTGGTTGAGCCACATATACCCATAAAACTCTATGTTTGCTTTGTTAGATTTTCTCAGTGATCCTGGACAGGTAACCTATTTATTTTCCCGTCACTTCTAATACTGAAAATGAGAATTCATACCTGCAACTAGATAAGCTAAGGTACTGATAATAAAAAGTCAATAACTAAAGTTTTTAACTGTTTGCAAGAGCAATAAAAAGTTCAGATTACAAACCAACTGGCTAATCTTTGACTTGTCACAGAGTTTAAAGTACAAAAGAGAATGTCCTTCTGTCAATCAAATTAGAAAGTACTTAGTCAACTTCCAATGTGTGATGGGAACTTGCAAGGCAAGGCAAGGTGCTCTCCTTCCTAGTCCTGTATCTGGCAATTGATTTCAAAGTCACTAAATCTAACAGCTGGCTTCTGATAGAACTGCACTTCAGGGCAAAGAAATGCTTCTTCCTTTAGAAAACTTAAGACTATCAGGAAAAAGACCACACTGCATATATCTCACATCTCGAAAAGTCAACATTTAATGCAAGATGCAAATAAAAATTTTGAGTGGCATTTACTTTCTAGTCTCAAACGAATCAGTCTCTTCGACATCCATCCAAATGCCCAATACATGATCAGGAAGGCCTTGTGGAGGAGTAAGTAAGAGGGGCCCTAGATATGTTACTTAAAGTCTATGTGCCATAGTTTCCTAGGGCCTACCTCATAGGCTGGAGAGGTGCAACGTGGATAGATGATTTCTAGAATTTAGAGAGTGTGACATGGCCCTAGTTATTTTCCCAAAGCTCTGAGCAGTGAAGGTACCTTGTACCTTGGGGCTGAATGTAATAATTACTTTAGGAAAAATTATTTAGAAATGTGTTTCTTTATAGGTTCGTTGCAGTGTTGGGAGTTTGACAGAAGTCAAGCAGACTTTCTTGAGGGTCACTAACCATTGCACTAGCCTTATTCATAGTAAATGGACAATAAATATCAACTAGTACGAATGATGATTCAAGTCCCACTAGTCTGAGGTTTCTATAACCAATTCTGATTTGGGGAATTGAGTATTTTAAAAAGGAAAATTTAATAATGAAATTTAAAGAAGAAAATATCCTACCATATATCCCTCAGATTCAGATTCGGAAATTAAAAATAAAAAAGTCATCTTTTTTTCTAATTGGTTTGAATAAATGAAAGTCACTTGGCCCAGGGGGGAAATCAAAGTGTAAAGCAGTGAGATGTACAGATGGCCTCAGATCAGCCCCAGTTAACAAATGCAAGCTTTCTCTGCCCCACGCAGGCTATATCCAGAACACGGTGGACTCTGTGCTTTTGGCTTTGATTTATAACCCACATAATTGTCTTTCATTACATTTAAAAATCAGTAAAAGATATAAATATATGGAGAAACTTGGATGTTTGAAAGTAGGTCAGAGTACTTTGTTTATAGGATTAATTATTAAGCATAGCCCTCCCCTGCCACAGATATTTTGGTGGGTATAATCCCAAAACACCAAACTATTTTTATTTATTTTTAAAAATTATTTCAAGCTTCCCCTGTCCCATGCAAGCTATATCCAGAACACTGTGGACTCAGTGCTTTTTGTTTTGGTTTGTAACCCATGTGATTGTCATTCATGAGGTTTAAAAAACAATAAAAGATATAAAGATATGGAAAACGTTGGATGTTTGAAAGTAGGTCAAAGGACTTTGGTTATAGGATTAATTATTAAGCAAAGCCCTCTCCTGCCACAGACATTTTGGGGGGTATAACCCCAAAACACCAAACTGTTTTTATTTATTTATTTATTTATCTATTTATTTATTTTTAATTATTTTGCTTTCTTGTTTGTTTTTTTCACAGTGTAGAATTTCTCCCCTCAGGTGTGATCACCATAGTTTTCCCACCACTAAAGCACCAATTGCCCCCTTCATAGTGTAAACCTCTGATGTGGTTTTGACTTCTTTCTATGTAGTAGAATCATTGTGAGAATTTGAAAATTACAGCAAAGGAAATTATTAGAAGTTAATTCAAAGATGACTTCTGGTATAAGCACACATCTTTAGAATGTTGTTAACTATCATTACCCAGGTTGTTTTTGCTTTTGTTTTTGATGCTATTATTAGTTTGTTAGCACTCAAAAGAGAGAAAGAAAACAAAATTGAAACATCAGAAAGTCATCACGTTAAAGTGTGTGTGTGTGTGTGTGCATGTGTGTTGTTCCCCAGTAATATTAACACCATCATATGCATGACAATGAGTTGAGAAGACTACAAGAACTTCTGAATGTCAATATGTCTTTAACTTTTCTGCAGGTATTTGTAACTTACTGCATATCAAATCCACCCTAAGTTTAAATAAGTGAGACTCTTTTTCCTCTAGTCAATTTTATCTCAATGAATAAATCACTTCTTTTTTGACCTTTAAGGGGTGCAGTTTTCCATGCTGTAGTGTATTTGCTTTAAACAAAAATGTAGTCAAATAGATTCTGGAAATTCTGTCAAAGTGATCAGGTCACAGGTAAAAGTCAAGCAGAAGATTTGCAGGCTCTGCCTGGGATTTCCACCCAATATGACTGACATTGTTTCAAGCTTTAGCTGTTCTGGTGAAGGGACTCCAGAAGGGAGCAAAAGTACCTGATTCAGTTAAAAGAGCATTTGGAGTTTATAGAACCATAGTTACTTTGAGACAACTGAAATAGACAACAACAACAACAAAAAATCTACCTAAGAAAATGTATTACCCTAAACATTGAACAAGAATCTTAGAAAGTGCTGGATTCTAACCTGAATTTCTAATCAGAGAATTTTTTTGGAGAAGCTATTTTTTTCCAGTTGTCCAGGTGCAAAGCCCTGCAAACTAGACTGACCCATACATCAAATGCTACTGGCATCCTGAGTAACCCCCTAGGGCCCTAGGACTGCAGCCCTTCCTTTATTTACCTTGATTCCCCCAAAGCCTAATTACTGGCTTCTCTTTATCTCCTGAAATTGGGCTCTCTGTGCCAGCTCTGCCTCCCTCCTCTAAGCCCTGACCATCTCTCCCAGCCCTTGAGCTGTCGTGCTCCCACCAGGCTTCGTGTGTACCTCATCCTCTGACCCTGGCTTTGTCATAGACAGGAATGAACATTTCCTATTCCTGTCCTGGTCCCACAGCATCCCAACTCCCCCTCCCCTTTGGTTGGTAGTAAACTTGCCTATTCAAGATAATTCCTAAGTCACCCACTGGTGCTCCTGGTATTACTTGAAATATGAAGCCAGCAAGGCTCTAAGGTTTTCAAGAGAGGGTAAAAGGGATGGAGCTGAACTCTATCTCTGAAAGCTTAGGTGACTGTGCCCTACAGTACAAGGAGAGTGAGGGGGCATTCTGGAGGTTACCATGCCTCTGATTCTCTTCCAGAAGCCCCAATATACTTCAGAACAAGAAACTCAAATTTTTTCATCTTTCCTGGAAACAGATTAAATTATTATGTGTGGCAGTAATTACCAGCTCTTCACCAAACCTCTGATTCTCCTTCTTCCTATGTGTCCAAACTACCTGTCCCTGAGACTAGTTCTTATTGATTAAATGTGGACAAAGGTGCTAGGTGGTCACCTCTTGGTCAAGACTTTTAAGTAGTAGGTGTGCATCTTCCACACTCTCTTTTCTGCCTTTGGGGTATAATGGTAAAGAGGCCCAGCAGATGGGGGGACCATAAATGGAAGATGAAGCTTTCTGATACTCTATGTGGAAGAAAATCCCCCACCATCCACAAATACCAACAAATATATGAACAAAAACCTCCATTGTGTTTGAACACTATGCATTTTGAGTTCAGTTTGGTACTGGAGTCAGGCCTACATGAACTAATGCAGCCAATGTTTAATGTTTTAATGAATAAAACCACTCGCACATCAGAATTATGGGCCTTCATCCTGGAAAATATAAGACTAGCAGAACAGGAAAGGAATAATAACAACTGCAAATGTTTACTGCACGTGTAACTATGTGCCCAGTCTCATGTTAAGTGCATTGCACATACTGTCTTATTTAATTTCATTTACTCGCCCCAACTTTCAGAAGTATTATTACTATTATTATTAGACCCATTACACGTATTTGGGAACTGAGGCCAAGGTACTCTGGAAACCATGACTCAAAATCTTGTTGAGGACCATTACTGTATACTAGGCACTTTGTACAATTTTATCTTCACAACACCTTATAAAATAGGCTTTGTTATTCCCATTTTAAAGATGAGTAAGCTGAGGTTCAACAAAGATAAGTGATCTGGTCAAGCTCACATAGTGGAAAGATTCAGACTCAGGTCTGTGTGGCAGAACACAGAGGGGAGAGGTTACTCAGACCGAGTGTCCCTCCATTCTCCAGCCCCGAGGTCTCGAGGTTGCTCTGTTAGCTCTGAAACTATAGGACTACTGCAGTCATCACTGTTTGTCAGCTTTGAAGACATTGCAATTTTTGCTAAATAGCTAACTGACTTCCCCCAACATGTCATTCATGAAAGATAACAGTGAGGAGCTACCTCCAAGACAGTGGGTGTGGCTCATATCCAACTTGATGGTGGAGGGTGGAGGTTTTCAAACTCCATCCTCTGAGCAGGGGCTGATGGGAAGTAGGGCAGAGCTGAGGCTTTTGACAGTAAAGCTGCTGGGGCTTGTGGGTAGTTAAGTGTGGGCTTTTTAACTTGAATGGCTCACCCTCTTATTGCATCCCTCTGTGGCCAATAAGGGCTGACCCCTCAAGGGCTTGTTAGGATGTCAAGGAATCTCTTCAGACCCTTCTCACTCCTGACTTAATCTGGGGTTTTAATAGCATATCTGGTCTCCATATCTAGGGGAATGGTCAGTGCTGGAGGCTCACAGTGGGACAGGGTGGTGACCACATAACCTCCCAGACTTTGTTTGTAAACCTGAAAGACCAAGGTCATTTTGGGACCAGACTCATAGCTCCATGGTCGTCCATACAATCTGATATCTGTTGTTGAGAAAAAGTACAGAAGCCAGTGGAGGAACTGGCGCACCTCTGCAGTAGAGTCAGCTGGGTCACAGGGGAGACTGCAGAGGAAAAGCAGGAGGATGTCTTGGTAACCGGGGGTAAGGGAGCCCATCAAGCTGTCAGTTTCCTAGGACAGCGACGCCACAGCCATGGCCTGGGTGCTCCCAAAGCCTCAGGAAAGGCAGGAAGAGAGGTTTCCAGATCACACTTCTCCACAGGGAGAATCAGGACACCACTGGGGCATGCAGAGGGCACATTTCTTCTACCAGACCTGCTACAGATGCTGATCTGTTGAGACTTTTCTAAATACCTGCCTAATCATGTCACCCTTTTCTGTCTTAGCATCGAGACCAAACTTATTACAGCCCTACAGGATCCTATGGGGCCCTGTCTATTCCTGTAACCTTGGTTCTTTTCTATATGCCATATCGCCAAACTCTGGAGCTCAGACTCCATCAAGACAAAATTCATGTGTTTTCACTCATCATTTTATACCAGCACTTAGTTTATTTGCCTGATGTAGATGGCACTGAGTCAATACTGGCAGGTGGGTTGAATGAATGACTGAAGAGCCGATATTTTTTCAAAAATGTTAGGTGGGTGCTGGAGCAAATCACTTCTGTGTTGCAGTCTGAGTCCTTGTCTTCCTCAGAGTTGGGCTGGCACAGAGATACAGGGGACACTTCAGGCCCCAATGTTAAAGGTTAACGGCATCAAAAAGCTTCCATCAAAACTTACCAAAAGACAAAGTAACAAAAGCATGTTTCACTGATTGAAATACTTTGAGAAAGGGGTGGGATTTATGTCAACAAATGAATGTAAGAAATGCACTCTAATTGATTATGTAGCCTTAAAATGACTTGGAAGAACATTACCAATTCGATTTTTCAGTTCTTCCCCTTTTACAATGATGGTACAACTTAGGATCAGGAAGAGTCCTAAGGGAAATACGTTTCCCTGCTGCCAACAGGATGCCAGGAAGTCCAGTATACTTAGAGAGGTTTTGTGAGTCAGTTTACTGCCAGGTAGTATCTGGCCACAACCTTCAATACAGGAAAAGCTTATCTCATTGCTGATATTTAAAGAGTGATGTTTATAGAGGCAGGTTTTTGCTGTATTTTCCTCATGTATTATTGGTGACACATTGTTTGGCTTTAGTTTGGATACTCACCCCACTGGTTGAACACTGTTATTTAAAAGACCTGCAGTGCAAGTCCTGGACTGTATGAAACAGGATGGAAGATTTAACACAGATTAAATGGGTTTTGCTCTTGATTAATTTCACTTTCTACACAGGAGAAAGTGTAGGAAGTGTAATTTCAACACAGGATTTTCACATTTACTATCTTATGCTCCTACTGTCTCCTACTTTTCTCACTAAGAAACTCTGCTATTTGAAAATGAATTTATTTTGACTTTTTCCATTTTTTAGAGTTGATATCAAGTCCAGGGTTTTGAAGCGTAACTATTGGAAAACACAATGGAAGTTTATTTGGGGGGTGAACAATAGAATGAGTGTGTGCCAGAAAACAATTTTAAAAACTGAAAATGAATGAACACATTGGAAGTCAAAGAGGGATTTATTTGAAATGACACAGCAACGTTTTGATGTCAAATTTTTGTTGGCTGTGACAGAGGAGACCCTGGGACTCTCACCTTATTAAAAAGACTTGGTTACTACTGAAACAGAACTAAAATGGAATGCAGATGGCGGTGGATTCCAGTAACACAGACTCAAGAGTCTAGTGTAGTGATTCTCTCCCTGGATGCTCAGGAGAACCACTGGAGGGACTTTGAAATTCCAGCACCTTAAGACTGAGATTTGATTATCATGAGACTTGACTACCATGCAGTAGCTCCCCAGTGCTTCCACTGTGAGCCTTGAAGACTGGGCAGCCATGGACTGAGAAGAAAAGATACAGGTGAGAAAAGTAAAGAAGAGCGAGAGAACATGTAGCTGGGCATATATTCAGGTAGTTCAGAAACTAAAGAACACAATCAATCTCTGTAACTATTAAATTCTTCACCAAGCAATTTATGTAATGTTTAGTGTTACTGAAACTAATATATACTTATACCATTTTTACACCCTTGGATGATGTCTCTCAATAGTGGATGCCAGTGTAACTACTAAGCTTTTATTAAGGAATTAAATCCATTCCACAATAGTCATAATTTTTGTCATTGACAATCTCTCTTCCCCTTGTCCTAGTGAATTGAGAGATGACTGGCACAGTCACGTTCACTTACTTTAATTCCTTGCAGTCCATATCCAGGGGGCCCCGGGGGACCAGGCAACCCTTTCTGCCCAATATCACCCTGTTGGAAGATGGACAGAAATGAAACAGACTGAGGAAGAAACAATGTGGTACTGCTCTCAGCTTCATTTTCACTTTCAGTCATGTTGCCCACAAGCTGTATAATTTTTTATATCAAGCAATGGTTTTCCAAAAATTTTAATTTTAATTTCAAGAATCCCTTGAAAATCTTATATATGATCTGATATAAATAAAGAGGTAAGGCAGAGGTGCTTGGCCTCAATGCAAGTGTTGGTTTGGGAGACTCATCTGCTTATGCTCCTCTAGCTGCCCTCCGACCAACCCTTAAACACCAGAGGTGTGAAGACCACTCACATATAATTCTTTGTAGCCTTAAGTGGTTCTCCATCTTAATATGGAGTTTAGTTAAAGAGTCAATGAATATTGATTGCTATGTTTTGAGATTTTAAAAAAATATGTAAGTAAAGTAATAAGTACATCCTTCCCCAACATACATTCTTTACAGCATAACTGATCCCACTTTTTATGAGGAAAGACTGCAGTCAGTTAAGATTGGAAAATGTTCTATAGCACAGTATATGCCTCTCCTGGGAGATCCCTGGGCACATTAGTATATTAAAGTCTCTAAAAAGCCCCACAATAGAGAAATTAGTTTACTTTTTCCAATTAGTTCATCCCAGAAGTTCCCAAATTAACATTTCATGCAACTCGCTTTTAGAAATGCTAGATTAATATAAATGATTGCATAAGTTAGCCTTTTACTTTCCAATATGGAAAAAAAATCTTTTTCTGATTGAGAGAGGATGACATGAGCATTGAAAAAAAAGTTTAAACAAAGATAAAAATGATAATGAAGAAGAAAAAATAGACCCATTTTCCCATCACAATGATAACAACTACTAATATCCTCATCCATACAAAGTGATCTATAAGGTTAAGTAAGAAATTGCCTTCTGCCAAAATATAGTGAATTTGGGGTGGGGTGGGTGGAGAACAAAGGCTAAACTAGGAATCTTGATAATTCTGGGAACTTCAATAAAATCTCTGACTCAAGATTTTCCTCTTCCCTCTCTGATAGGAGATTCTAATTCATTTCTCTGCATTCTGAGCATGAGTACAAGTATTTGAAAACCGAATTTGTGGTGGGTAGCTTATTGAAACCTGTTTTCTTTATGAACATGACTGATGCTTCACCTTTTTGAGCAAATCAAAGAACTATTTGTTGAACAAGTGAATAAACAATTAAAACAGTGTTTCTCAGCCTCAGTGCTATTGGCATTTTGAGCTGGAGAATTCTTTGTACTGTGCGTTGTAGGGTGTTCAACAGCACCTCTGTCCTCTGCCCACTAGAGGCTAATATCCTCCTCTCCGGTGTTGACACCCTGACATTGTCTTCTCCTCACAGTGTCAAATGCCCCGCTCTGGGGCAGAGAGGGAAGGACAAAATCTCCCTCATTGAGAATCACTAGATTAAAAGAATCAAAGGAAGAATAATCACGAAATTGGAGGGGATAAAGCAGAAGAGATTGAAATGAGAGCAAAGGTAGACAACGTTCTCCTTGTCTTCCATGGGGACAATCTATCTAGATCCTTGTACTGAGACCCTGACAGAGAGGACTGTACACATGTGACACAACAGATGTCTGAGCTGGTATCCTGTTGAAAGGCCATCTAAGGCCCCTTTGGCCAAAATCAAGATGTGTATGTCTTAAGATGGTACAACCTCTGAAGAACCTGGAAATGTCTTGAGCACTTTGCAACCATTTTCTTGAGAGACACCAACTTTCTAATTTCTTCAGGGAAGCAAAAAGCTTAATAAGAAACTAAAATGTTCTGTTTTACTGAAAGCCACATGGCATGAGAAAAGACTTTTTAATCAGTGATCAAGAAATAGATGTCTGTACCCAAAAGAATATGGACTCTGAAGTTAATGTTCATTTTGTCCTCACTGATAGCACCTGATTTTCATTCAGAGGACTGAACTTAGAACTCACCTTTGGTCCCTGGGTTCCTATGCCCCGAGGCCCAGAGGGGCCGGGAGGGCCTCTCACACCAGGTTCTCCCTGAAACAATACAACAATTACAAGACACTGGTTAAACAAAAGACCCCAAACCTTAAGTTGTAGAATACATCATATTAGACTATATCTTCAAAAATACTTTTAAAAAATCTAAAACCCTTGAATTTAATGAAGATTAATTGAGGCCTTTTCTTGCAGATCACTTCCCTATCCTTGATCCTGTGTCTTATCTCCCTTTGTTATCATCTTTTCATTGCCAGATATACAGTCTTCAAGCCAATTAATACAGGCCCACTTCAGAGCAATCAAGTCAGTTAACTTCTTGACAACCTTGAGGTATGTTCTCGGAAATTTGGAAAAGTAGTTACTGCTACTGTCAATAGAGGAATAAAAAAAGACAAAAAACAAGCAAACAAAAAACAACCACCATTAAAAGATGCAGTCCCAACCAGAACTAGTTGTTCTTACAATTTTTTGTACAGAGATTATGCTATGTAGGTTAGAGACGGCTGTCAGAGTCTGCTGAGGCAGTTGTGACTGCGGGGTAAATTCTACAAAGGCTTTCTGTTTCTCTGCAGTGTGACAGCTTCATAACTGGCAACTGTCAAAAGAGGTGAGACCTGAAGTCAGACCTATTTGAAATGTGGATAACGGGAAGAAGCAGAGAATAAAAGCCTCTTCGTTAGCCACCTTCTGTATACCCAACACTATGCTAGGCATGTTCCTCTGTGTTATTTGAAATAATGTAGTATTCACAACAATCCTGTATTAGAAAACGACTAATTTACCTAACTTTTCTGAACTTCAGTAACTACATCAGATTTATAGTTACATGTCATGGGGATACAATAAAGTAAGACAAAGAACGTGAAGGTTCTGACCACAGTATCTAGCATAAAGTAGGCATTTGGTAAATGTTTACTCCCACCTTAGCTGCTTTATTAAAGAGGAAACTAAAGTTTGCCCAAGGGTGCACAGCTATTAAGAAGCAGGGCTACCAGGATGTGGAGAAATAGGAACCCTCAGATGTTGTCGGTGCAGCCACGTTGGTCTGGCAGTTTCTTGAAAAGATCGAGATAAATTTACCATACAATCTAGTAATTTAACTCCTAGGTATACACCCCAGGAAAATGAAAACATATGTCCACATAAAGACTTACATACAAATGCTCTTTGCAGCATTGTTCATAATAGACCCAAGCTGATGAATGGATAGACAAAATGAGCTGTATTCAGCAATAAAAAGGAGCAAACTATGGACAATATGAATGAACCTCAAAAATGTTATTTTCAATGAAACAACCCAGATATATAGAGACCACATATTACATGATTCCACTTGTATGAAATGTCCATAAAAGATAAATCTATGGAGACAAAATGTACATCAGTAGTTGGGCCAAGAATAGGAGCTAGGGCAATGAATCACTATAAATGAGTTCAAGGTGTTTTATTGTAGGTGGGGGGGGGGCTGGGTGGGGAATGAAAACGTCCTAAAACTAATTTGTGGTGATTTCTATACAGCTTTGTAAGATTACTAAAAATAATCATTTTGTTGGGTGAATTCTCTGATATAAACAATATGGCTCAATAAAGTGATAAAGAAAAAATGAAAAGAATCAGGGCCAAGCTTTGAACCTAGGACCCCCAATCTCTTTGCCCAATGTCCTGTCTTTTCTGTGTTCTTTTAGGAGCTGAATAACAGCTTTCCATGCCAAAATAATGGATTATAAGAATGATTGTTTATCTAGAAAAATAGCCTGTCCTTTAATTAACTTTACTTTCTACTTATAAACCCTAAAATACCTCTGGAAAGAACGCAATCTCTAAAGAATGGGGAAAGCTTTTAAACTTTTTATTACTGACTCAATTCTCGTAATCTCTGTTTTCACAATTACATATTTACCTTTTGCTTCAGGCCACTTTTATGGTTCTAATCTCCTGTCCCTCTTGCTTCCTGCTTAGCTCATGTACAATTATCTGTTTAACACCTCTTACCTCTGACTCTCAACTCTGAGTGACTCCAATTTTCGGCCAGCTTAAATGATCATTTCTACCATCAAGATTTCCAAGTAAAAATCTTGACTGTCCTGTGTTTTAAGCATTTCTATTATCTCCCTTAAAGTACCTCTGCAGTACCTTTAAGGCAGTGAAAGTCTCCATGACACCAGGCTGATTCATACACTGGCTATTTTTTTACACTCTCCAACAAAACAGAACATAGGTGAACACAATTAAAAAGATTTTGCCTAGAATCACTAAATGTTAATTCTGTTCTTTGTCCAGACACCCTCAACCTGGGCATCTGGGAATGCTCAAAAATTTTTCCTATAAATCAATGGTAATAAAATTCCCAGAACCCCAAAATAATCTGCCAAATTATACCAAGGGAACATTCTGCTTTGGGACATGGGGGAAACCTGTATTCAAGAGGCAAATGTTAAAACTTTATGTAGTCAGTGCCTGAAATTTGCTTTAGAATAATGCATCGTGGAAGGATGGGGGTGAGACCTGGAGAATATAGGTAAAACGAGATGCCCACATGTTTATCATTGTTGAAAAAGCATAGAGTGCAGTTTTTACTAGTCCTTCTAATAATTCTCATAATAAGATTTTCTTAATAATATATTTTTTAAACCCATAAACATTGCTCATTAAAAAATCTCACGACTGAGGGTAAGGAAAGGTTTCTGTGATGTTCACTCATAGTAAGGAGAAGAAAGGGAAATTTAAAGATAAAAAGGCAGTCAAAGGGAGAAGAGCATACAGTATAGATTCAGTATCATTATTAATAGAACTTATATGGTGTTTTATGTACCAAATGCCACATAACTTTTTAAGGACATGGAAAGAAAGCAGATCTCATCTGATCTCGGAAGCTAAGCAGGGTCGGGCCTGGTTAGTACTTGGATGGGAGTTTGAGACTCTTTATCAAGTAACATTTCTTTCAACAAATAATTTGACACTATTTCATGATATCTTTCTTTTTTTTTTTAGATTTATTTATTTATACATACAAGCTGGGGTACAGGCCAGAGGCATGGGGCAGCGAGAGGGTTCACCAGAGATAGAGGGGGGAGCAGAACAGGCAAATCAGAAATACACTGCTGAGGGGAGCAGCGGGCGAGGCAGGAGAGGTCTGCCGCACCATGTGGGATTCTCCCTGGCTGGGCATCGAACTCGCATCGCGGGCTGTCGACAGCTCCACAGCGCAGCGCTCAACTGCTGCGCCACCAGGGAGGCCCTCATGATATCTTTCTTATTGATGATTTTAATTAAAAACTTCTCAGTTAGTATAATCTATCTCTCTGACACAAACACACGCACACACACACATACACTCAAGATGGGAAGGCAAGTGGGAAAAGTTGAAATAAGTGTGAATTTATGTTAGGTCTGCATTGTCAAAATTTTGTTTGGTATTCATTTTCTCCTTCATATTCTATCTAATTCTGTTCCCTCAACCCTCACTTTTTAGGAGTGACTAAAAGCTAAATGCAATATGATAGCTGACCCTGTGGTCACCTTATTGTCCTTTCTATCCTTGAACCTTAGTGAATGAGTTCTTTTAAGGATACCTGGGTCATCTGTGATACTGCAGGGTTTACCTTGAACAAGTTTGTCATCCTTTTCCATGTAGTTGTGGACATATAGCTATGTTTTATCTAGCAAACAGATGTGGATATAACCTGATATGATTTTATATCTCTGATAAGGCTTGAGCTGAAATTAATATAAAATTAAATATCCTGCAGATAATAGAATTGGTCTTTAACATGGAATTAGGTTTGTTCCTAGAGGGATATATACACACGCACATATATGTATATGCATATATGTATATAGCAATATACATATATACATGTATACATTTTAGATTTATTTATTTATACATACAAGCTAGGGTACAGGCCAGAGGTGTGGGGCAGCGAGAGGGTTCACCAGAGACAGAGCAGGGAGCAGAACAGGCAGATCAGAAATGTATGTATATATACGCATACACACATATGGATATGATATTGTGTGTGTGTGTGTGTGTGTGTGTGTGTGTGTGTGTGTGCGCTTTTCAATAATGGGAATGTTAGGAAGATAATGAGCTGTGTGAATCCATAGAGGGAGTGTCTCTCCACTATGGTGGGGTCTTGAGAATGTATAGTGTCTTGTTCCATGGGCCTATGCTCATGCTAAGCCACATCAGGTGAATGCATCAAGAAGATTCACTTCGCCACTCCATTAGTACTGGTTCTGCCATGGTGCAATTCCAGTGATCCTAAAAAGTGTGCTTACCATGCTATCTTCAGATACACAGTTTTACTGACAGTGGATAGAGGACATTCACAAATGAATGGCATTACAACAGGTTCTTACATAGCTGGACTTAGCCTCCCAAGCAAGATCTGAAGGTTGTTGGATCCTGCAGAGGGAGCTCTTGCATCAGGATATAATGAATAGAGCTGAAAGCATATTCTAGAGTTGCCATTGGCAACTACCATCCATCAATTTCATAACACCACAGCCTAAATCCTATACCTCCCCTCCCACTCCCACTACCTCAAAAAAGAATAAGTAACTATTCAAACCACCTAAATCTTCTTTTTTGACCCACACAAAGATTTTAAATGGGATATGCTCCTTTAATTTTCACAGGATATAGCCAAGTTTAGGATTATGTATGGTACTTGTATGTGCGGAATTCCATGATTCAGTGAAGATTTCACCTTGACCCTAAACTTGCAGAGTGGTTAATTTCAATCCTTCTAATGTCATGTATAATCATACATGTATAATCCTAGTGATTATTCATTGAACCTTTCACTTTATGAAAGAAAGAAAAAGAAAGTAATACCCTTTCATATGCATTCATTTCCCAGTTGATAAATCTTTGCTTTGGTTAATATTAAAACCACTATAATTAATTATAATATAACTAATACTTAACATTTTATTTTGTGGCAGGCACTTTTCATTCATTATCTGATCCTATCAATATCAACTTTCTCCATTTTACATATAAGGAAACAGCCAAGAGAGGATACTTAATTTGCCAAAATCATGTAGCTGGAAGCATTTCAAACCTGAGGCTGACTTCATTGCCCATCTCCCACCTTTTTATTTTTATAGATTTATTTATGCATACAAGAGCTGGGGTGCAGGCCAGAGGTGCAGGGTAGGGAGGTGGTGGAAGCTAGATGATTCACCAGAGACAGAGTAAGGGAGCAGAACAGACAGACAGATTGACTGAAATACAGTGCTGAGGGAAGCAGGGGGCAAGGCAGGAGAGGTCTGCTGTGCCATGTGGGTTAACTCCCTGGCTGGGGATTGAACTCATGCTGCAGTGGCTGCTGATAGCTTCATAGTGCTGAGACAACCCCTGAAACGACCAGGGGCCTACCCACCCCCCATCTCCCATCTTGCTGCTGGCTGGGGCTAGATGCAAGAGGCTAACCTTTCCATAGACTTTCTTCCAATTGCCTTTAAGAGAAAGTTCACAACTATGTGTCTGTGAAAATCCTTTTCCTACATTAAGTCAATCACACTCTCACCAGGAGAAAACTTCCTGATTGTAAAATTCCTCAGAGGCCTAGATATTATGTACAAACACAAAATTGTCTAAGGTTTTGCTTTAAACTTTCCCCCTCCGTTGCCATTCTTCATCTTGTGGTTTATCCCAGTGTTTTAATTAGTCTTATTCCAGCTCTCTTACGCACACAAATCCTTATTCTCTCTTTTTGCTCTCATACTCCAGTATACTTGATTTGCCAGAGTAGTGCATACAATGACTACAACTATTACTACTACTAAATACTTTAAAATGCTAGAATTCATAAATGTTCTATGGGCATTAGTGCATTAATTATCTCAGTCACAGATGAGAAGGCTAAGCCTCAGAGAAATTAAATGACTTGCTAAAGTCTGGAGCTAATAAGTGGCAGAGTTTGCAAGTGGAGCAATGATAAGGAAGTAATCTGCTATATTTTCTGTATTTTATAAGATTTAAGTATAGTATTTGAAAATATAGTGCTCTTAGAGACAAAACAGTCCATTAGACTATTTCCTACTCTCTCCACACATACTAACCAATCTTTAATCACTATTTGTTCCTTTTTGCCAATTAAGTCCCTGTCACCCTTTGAGAGGACCATGGAAGCAAGTTATAGTTATTCTGAAAGTGATCTCATGCTTTTCTACTTTGGGTAAAATAAAAAGTTGAATTCACTGTGACAAGAATTGGCACCTTAAGAATTTTTTAAGGAATGATACTCCTGAAGATTCTACTAAATGATAAAAGCAAGGAAAGGGAGAGTTTTAAACTAAGATAGAAGTCAAAGTGATTATTAGCAGATGTTTAAAGTTCCTTTCTGGCTTATAAATAAAATTGAGCTACTTAGGCCCCAGCTAACAACATAAGCACCACTCTGAAATGAATTATGTCATGAGAATATGTAATGGTTTAGTAACTTTTTAATACCTCACTCATGGTTGTCAGGATGGAAATGGAAATTTAGAATCCTTCTTCTAAGCTTATCAACAGACAAACCAGGTATTGACAAAATATACTGATGATTGACTGACCATTGTCATGTCAATCACTTCTCACTGATACCCTTTTATATAAAAAGGGAGGCAGTACAGTGATGGGGTGGGAGTAAGGAAATAAAATGCTTTTTAAAATGCTAGAAAACAATTTCTTGAGTCACTATAACATTTTCTTTAGCATATCTCCAACTTTTAATTTCAAAATATTTAAAATAATTTCAGTTCTTTGCATCAGTTTCTCTCCTAGAATTTTAATATTCCTGAAAGCATCCGTTTCTCAAGGTCCATGATAATTTAAAAACTTGCTTTAAGGGCCTCCCCGGTGGCACAGCGGTTAAGCGCTGCGCTGTGGAGCTGTCGGCAGCGGCGACGCGAGTTCGACGTCCGGCCAGGGAGAATCCCACATGGCGCGGCAGATCTCTCCTGCCTCGCCCGCTGCTCCCCTCAGCAGTTCTGCTCCCCACTCTGTCTCTGGTGAACCCTCTCGCCGTCCCATGCCTCTGGCCTGTACCCCAACTTGTATGTATAAATAAATCTAAAAAAAAAAAAAACTTAAAAACTTGCTTTATGATTTGGGTTGACTTACTATGGATAATTTCTTTAATTTCTCACTATCAACCCATGAAACATAAGCCAATGATTCCCCTGTGCCAGGATTCTCATTTCTTATTTAACTGAACTAGAAAACTTGAAAATAGAAACATTGATACTGTCCTTGACAACAGGGAGAAGAGAAGGCTTACTTGTCCTAGGATTCAATATAGTTTTCCACTGGGGGGAAGTTCCTCCAGTCTACACGATTAAAAATAAAAATGAGCTGATGGTGATGTGGGTGGGTGAATGTTCAGAAGGTTTAGTGTGTTCTCCAGGGCTGGTGGGAAGGTATTATGTTCTCCTGGGCAGAGAAGTGCAGAGGTAGGAAAACAGCAAGGAGAGATAAAAGCAATATTGAAAGTCATGAGATAAACTAGAATACAACTCTGATTTTACAAGTTATACATCAAACTGAATTGGCGAGTGACCTTGAAAGTCACCTCATCAAGCTTTCCTGGTTTTCAATGTGACCTTTTCTGAGAGATCAGATTGACTGTCATTTAAATTTGAGATAGCCTTGACTTTTATTAGTCCTGTTTTTGAGCAGATTGTCCTACCTGTAGTAAATCTGCATTCATATGATAGGTGGGTTTCTTCAGTTTTACTGTGGAATCACAGACCCTTCACTTCACTATCATTGAGTCTATCTCCGAGGTTAGTCCTCCCTGTCAGTGTTTAAAATGGAGTTCCTTGTCCAGAGCATGTCTGATGATGGATCCACAAATTCCTAATGCATCTCTGTGTGAATTGCTCCTCTGTTCCTCTACTGCCTGTCAGTGGTGTGCACATATGTGAGCCATTGCAAGAGAACAGAGGGGTGATTCAGATGCTGGGAACATTTTTAGAATAATGATACACAGTGGAATTTCACATAGACTTGCATTTTTAGTTTATGACTATGGGCCACTTTTGTCAAATAAAGCATGTATTTACAATAGTCAAACGTTTAAAGCTTTTGAAAAATGTTTAACTCTTTTGGGCTTGGGTTTGTGCTTTTCTTTCATGTTTACATAATTGAAGCTTTCACAATGAAAAAGCTAGAATGCAAAGAGAAACAAACCAGCTGTGCATGAAATGGTGCCTAGATAGTTAGAAGACAGACCGTGTTGAACATTGAGCATCTGTGGGTCAGGCCAAGTCATTCTTTCTGCTCTGATTTATTCATCCATTTGGTCTTTCATTCTTTCATCCATATTCATATTCTCCCTCTCACACATAAACACAATATAGTATCAAAATTGTTTATATTGTAAGGAAGCAAGTTGTTCAGCCTTTCCTGTTCTTGATTTCCTTATCTCTAAAATAAGGGAGCTGTTTAAAAAATCTGGAAATATTTAGGTAGTATATAATGTGTAATTCAGGTAGTTTATAATGTATAATATATAGTACCTGGGTAATATACTGTAATAATAACAAAATCTACCAAGTCTGTTTTGCTTACAGACTTTTTCCAACCACTTGATGTTTAAGAGTTCCCTGGAGGACCCTAAAAGTCAAGTTAGATTCCCCTAAAAGCACAGATTGGCCTAACTCGATGACCAAAGCTCCGGTGAAGGCCGTGGCTTTCTCTGTGATAACTGAAGGAGGCTGAAAGAGCTAAGATAGGTGTGTGGCAGGGGGCACCTGCCTTTATGGGGTGCAGGAGAGTCACTCCTTACACTCCTTTTCAGGAGGCCAAGAACAAACGTTTAACCTTCAGACGTATCAGGGAATCAGTCCTTGGGCTACCTGTGCAGCACAAGCACCGGTGGTGAAAATACAGGAGCAAAGAAGTTGTCTGGGCTTCTCAAGGGGACACGAGCCTTACATGATTGTCCCCCAAGTAACAAAGGGTCCTTCTGGTCCCCAGGAATCTAGTAGAGAAAAGCAGGCAATGTTGAGGTTGCCTAGCCCATCAATGAGCCAGGGGTTTGGGTCTAGGGGTCGGGGCGCCTAGCGAATTTTAAAACAGCGATTGTCTGAATGGAAGCTGTAGTTTGTACAGGAATTTTAGAAATTTCTCAGAAGCCCTCATCAAAATTTGGATTTAATTCAAGGTAATTATATATAGAAGTACCCAAACCACCGATGTCATATGGATTTCTTCCACTTGGAAAAAAACCATGGTGCTCCACAGGGTATAAGGTATCAGGGATTGCCTTTTATATGTTTTGAAACATAGAAGCTTTGATTCTAATGTCTGTGTCATATGCTGGACACATGTGAACTTAGCTAAATATCATAAAAATGTACCATAAATTAATCATCAACCTTAATGATTTCCTTATTTTAAAACACATCGGAGTTAATGCCCTAAGGCTGATATTTTCAGGTGACTACACAGGCTTTAAATGAAAAAATATCATATATCTCTTTATAGAACCAGACACACACATACATATCCACACATTCCCATATATTTACATTTTCTCAGCCATTTTAACTCAAAATGACAGGAGAGCAAATTTGCACATATTTAAATCTTGTGCTTTTGCTACCATTGACAATTTTGAGAGTCTGATCTCTGCTTCACTAAAGCAGGGCAAGTTATGTGGAATTAGAAATTAGACATTTTGAATTATCTCCCTTTCTTTGCCAGTTTCTGTTCACATGTGTAGGTGTTTCCAAAAGTTTTTTCTTTTTTAAGATTTATTTATTTATACATACAAGCTGGGGTACAGGCCAGAGGCGTGGGGCGGTGAGAGGGTTCACCAGAGACAGAGCGGGGAGCAGAACAGGCAGATCAGAAGTACACTGCTGAGGGGAGCAGCGGGTGAGGCAGGAGAGGTCTGCCGCACCATGTGGGATTCTCCCTGGCTGGGCGTCGAACTCGCATCGCGCGCTGCCCATAGCTCCACAGCGCAGCGCTCAACCGCTGCGCACCAGGGAGGCCCCAAAAGATTTTTCAAAAAAAAAGACTAAATAGACACCTTAAAGCCTCTGTAAAAGACAAAAGATGGTTTTGAGTTTTTTTTAAAAAAAACTGGTATTTATTTTTCGAATTGCCATATTTTCAAGTTTATAATCCAACCAAGTTCTTTAACTCTAAGACTAGTGCACCTTCCTAACATCTCTTTTGGGGGCTTTCCAGTGATTTCCAGGATCCACTTTCTCAGCTCCACAGGAAAAGAACAGGCAACATAGAGGAGGAAAAGGCAGCTGGGAGGAGGCCAACAGACAGGGCAGGAGCGAGCAAATGTCTGCTCTTTACTCAGCCCCCAGTGTGGCCTCACAGATCATGAATTTTAATCAAGACACACCTGGCAACATGTTGGCTTTTTTTTTAAATAGGCAGGCTAAATTTTTTAACAACACCATTTTCCCTCAATTTTTCTCCTTAGAATGTATATGAAAACAGATAAAACAGTTGCAGAGGAAAATTATATATGAAATCACTTAATAAATTATTTATTCTGCATATTAAATAAACCAGTACAGTGGAATATTGACAAGGATCAAACTTCAGAAAGTTCACTATTTTACTATTTATTTTATTACTAGTGTCAAATGTAAAGCAGTAACATACTGGTATAATTATACACACACACTCTCTCTCTCTCAGTGTATTATATTATATGGTATTAATACATTTTACATAAAATATGTATAGTTATCTACTCTGTGGAAATGCTAATGATCATGTTTCACTGGAATACAAATACATCCCAGTATATATTTAGCACATTCTGTTTCATGCTGTATTTTTAAATAGGAATAGGCTTTTAGTTTCATAACTAAAGGAATATGTAGTTTATAACTAAAACTTTTACCAATGCTTTACCCAGAGCCCAAAATAGCAAGGTTCATATATTGAAACTTGTCTTTTTAAAATTTAACATTTTGAGGAATGCTATACCTTTAAAAAAATGTTACTTTGATACCTACAGTCAGTACAGTTTATGGACAAAAATTGTTAGAGGATCAGATTCAGTCCTGAGTTAGACCAAGCCAGAACACTGATAAAAGCACCTCAGTTTTATCTCCTCTGTGCTGCATTTTTAGACACGTCCTCTCCCTGAACTCTCATCATAACCCTGAGAGACACACACAGCTATCAACCTCTCCTTTACATCACATTAATGCCATGGGTCTCCAATCTTTCATTCTACCAGGGGGAGGTAAAAAAAAAGCATCTGCCCCCTTGTATGGAAGCAATATCAAAATGTTGTCACTCCAGAGTGCTGGGGCAGAGTGATTAATGTTGACATTAATCACTTATAACATATCTCTCTAGTGCCTGGAAGTATTTGATAAACTGAGTAGATATATTTCTAAGGCAAAATTCTCTCTTTTTGGTAATATTGATTATTCATTTTCTATTCATTTAACATGTTATAAAGCTCCCATTGAGTAACATGCTGACTCTCTGGGCCAGGAATTTAGGAAACAGGACAAAGACCTGCCTTCGGGAAAGCTTAGACCCTTACTTAGATCCTGTACTTAGACTGTACAGAGCAGTAGATAAGCAAGGTGATTTTGCAAAGTGATGCATGCTATTGAGGAAATACAAAAGGGGGGTGTGATAGTGATGGGGAGAGGGTTATTTTTTATATGGGTGATCAGGGAGGTGAGATTTGAGCAGAGGGGTAAAGAATGAGGGCAGGACAGTGGAGCCGGGATAGTCAGTGACAGGGAAGGGAGCAGGCTTAGGTCTTGAAGGGCCTCATAGGCAATGGAAAGTGTTTAGAGAGTGTTCTAAGTGTAAAGGGAAGCCAAGAGAGTGTTAAAGGGATATAATCTGATTTATGATTAAAAAAAATACTTTGCCTGCTAAGCAATGGAAGGGCAGATATACAAAGGGAAGACCAGTGAAGAGGTCATTTTAATAGCCTAGAAAATCAATAATAGATGATAGTGATGCACCCTGGTGGAGGCAGAAGTTGAGAAAAGCAACCAGAATCAACAAATATTTTAATGGTATAACTGACAAGATGATCAAGGGATAATAGATGAGAAGGGAAGGAAGGAACCAAGAATGACTCAGGTCTCGGAGGGAGCAAGGGCTGGGTGGTAGTGTTGCGGCAACTTTCCCAGAGAAATCAGGCGGTGCTCAGAGAGGTGGAGAGAGAGAGATTTAATTGTCACACTGGCTGGCCCAGTGGGATAACTCCCAAATATCCGAGCCCCGAATTACAGGTTTTTATACAATTTGTATAAAGAAACCTACCTACCTCATTCATCATAAACTTTATTGTTTAGAAAGGGGGGGGGGGTCAAGGTAACCATAGCTACTATTGTGGACAAGCAGTACAGCACAGAGACTTTCCCAGCAGCTTTCCACCCCAGCAAGCAGCAGTATCCAAGCAGTGCACTTAGCAACTTTAGCAACTTTCATTTCCAGGCAGCAAACTTATGAACTTCCTACTTCAGTAGTGCCACTCAAAGGCTGATGGGATGGAAATCAAAGGTTCTATTTTGGATGTTAGGTTAGAGATGTCTGCAAGAAACCTAAGAGGAGATACGTGATAAGAAGCTTGAAATGTGAGGCCAGGTCTTAGAGGAGGGAAAATAGAAATTTGGAAGCCATTAGCACATGGATGGTGGTTAAGGCCATGACACTGGATGTGAGCATTTGGGAGAGAGCATGTCTAGAGAAGACAGGAGGGCTCCAAACTGAATTCTGATCTTAAAAGTAAGACAGAACAGCACAGGGAAGATAGAGTGCTTCCAGGGAAGCAGTAATCTACATCTTCAAATCAGTGTGGGTCCCAGGAAGTCCATAGATAAGGGTAAATAATTATCAATTCTCTTCACCTCTATTCCTCTATCATGTCTGACAAAAAATTCACTTTTACTAACGTTACTTATCTAAAGGTGCTTTTTAGAAGCTACCATGTTACCCACTTTAAAATCTTACCTTTGCTCCAGTGTCCCCAACTCCACGTAAACCCATTGGTCCAGGGGGTCCTGGTAATCCTCGAAGTCCCTGAGATGACAGAACAGGGAGAGTAAGTGTTCTTGTGTGCCCTTGCTGTGCTCAGGGGAAAGAGAGAAAGGGGAGGGAGGAGAGGAAGGGGGAGGGAGGGAGGGTTGGAGGGAGGGAGGGAATGAGGAGGGAATTAAATAAAAGCCATGTCCACACTTACAGCCACACCAGGATAGCCATCACCTTTGAGTCCTGGCGGGCCCACTGGTCCCTGCGGGCCCTGGGCACCCTAGGTAAATTCCAATAGCAGGTGATACCATAAGACAAAACTGTGAAACATCTGGTAATACTTAAGCACAATACCAACTCAGTATGCCAAAGGCAGATTTGAGAAATCCAAAGGAATTATTTGAAAAATTTAGCAGGAAATCCTAGCATATGTGGCAACTTGTTAACTCTTTGTAGTTCTTACCTATTTGCATTCATTAGGAAGCATGGAATGAATGGAGGGAATAAAAGATAAGTCATTAAGTTTCTATAGGAAACACACTTAGTAAGGAATAGAAAATGACTGATTGCTAATATTTTTATTTTAAAAATTACAAATTTCTAGTGTATCAGAAATCATGGAGAAATGTAAAATGAGAAAACTTTATGAACATAGTATGAGTAGAAAAGAATATGTAGAAAATTTTCCAGAAAAATTTGATTGTAAAATAAGACAACTTTATGATACCTGTGTTATGTTACCTTTATTGCTTTCCTCAGTGGGCTAAATCACATGAGGAATACATAAAGCCATATTAAAATCAGATTAATTTTTTTAAACCAAGTTATAAAGGGATAGGACACAGAGTTTGTGATTCATATCTTGAGACCTAAGAAAAAGTTATAAATACTGCTTTACAGTGATAACCTTAAGCATCAAAAACTTTCAGTGGTAATCACTGGTATCCCATATATTTTTCTGAGATGTGTTGATGCTTCTATAAATGAAAATCAAAGAAATTGTTAAGAAAAAGGGAGAGTGGGAAAATGAAGATGACTTTCTTAGAAGAAGCTTCATTAAATATAAGTGCACTGTACTTATACTTAAAACTTGTAATGCTCCTTTTTATACCACATTCTATTCTGTTCCTGTGATAGAACTCTTAAAGACATGGACATACACTGATAATTTGGTAAAGATCTGTTCTTCTTTAAATATGAATGATTTTATATTAGAAGAAAATTCTAATAATAGGCAGACCTTTGTTTTCTAAGACTAGAAAAAATAGTAGGACTCTCTCTACTTTTCTCCTATGCAAGCAAATACTAGATCAAACTGCTATTATTCCACACCAAAGTATTGCCCAAAGGCCAGCTCACTACAACTGTGCCTAATCCTACCTAGTCCTATAGATGGGAAACAAGTAAACAAACACCAACAGAAAAACCTTCACTTTAAGCAATAAAAACATTAGATTTAATTTGAAATCCATGAATGCAATAGCTCTTTATTCCTATTAAAGCTTAAGTCACTGGTTTTATGTTTTTAACCTTCTTTAAAATGAGCATTTTCAGAAACCGTGGCCACTTAATGTTAATAAATATTATTAATGTTAATAAAAAGTTAATGTATTCTTTATTAACAATCAAAACCCAAGATCATTTCTTATGCTTGTATGAAAAGAGAGCAAAAGCAAGTTCTGAGGTGAATTTTGGTTTATCAGAAGCAACTGGTCACTTCTGAGAAGCAACTGATCATGTTATTCCAACTATGAGGTATGGGACCCAGGACGTGTCCCAAAATAAGGTGAACCTTTCTCTCCAGGGTTACACCAGCAGAGGACCAGCTACAAAAGAAAGTAGTAACTACTCCCTGGAAAATTGAAAGGGAAAAACAATTGAAATCAAAACTCACTTTCAGTTTTTATCTCTAATTTTCAAACACGCAACACATTATCAACAGCTGTTATTGCTTAACCTCTGGGACCCACATGGCAGTGGGAGGGAGTGAAGGGCATTAAAATATTCATAGTTTACAGACATTCTTCCCCCTCAAAATCTTTGTCCTATTTCTTGCAAAAATTTCAGATTTTTTTTTTTTTTTGCTGCTATTTCTAATATTACTAGGAAATATTGCAGAGGCTATGGGAATAAGAGTAGTGTTCATTCTCAGATTTTTATTTTGGACTCCATGATATTTTCATAGATGGAGTTGTGCTATGTGATCTTTCTTCACTGGATTCAACAAAATACCCTGCAGAGTGATTCACTCTGATTTGCCTTTCATGCAATAAAAAGTAAGGCAGCTGTTTTAATCTGGTGTTTTTTTTTTAAGAGTTATTTATTTATACATACAAGCTGGGGTACAGGCCAGAGGCGTGGGGCGGCAAGAGGGTTCACCAGAGACAGAGTGGGGAGCAGAACAGGCAGATCAGAAATACACTGCTGAGGGGAGCAGCGGGCGAGGCAGGAGAGGTCTGCTACACTATGTGGGATTCTCCCCGGCTGGGCATCGAACTCGCATCTCGAGCTGCCAACAGCACCACAGCGCAGCGCTCAACCGCTGCACCACCAGGGAGGCCCCTAATCTGGTGTTTTTAAATAGGTTTGGAGGCGGTGGGAATCTGGTAGCTCCCTGGTATAATATATAAGATTTAATTAATGTACCAAAACTTACACCACACACTTACTCCTAAAGATTAAAACCTGAACCTTCGGAGAAGAAAGGCAGAAAGAGTATCATTAGAGGCCAAAGAATTAGAAAAATGTTTGAAGAGACAGAAAACTTTAAATCCCATCACACCACCACCCATTAAAAAACAGATACGGCTTCCAAACTCTGGCAGCATATTTACTTGGATTTTATTTCTATTGTAAAGAATTTCTATTGTAAAGAAGAGATAGAGAAAGAAGTAATTCTATTTTTCTAAAAGATCTTTTAAAATTTATTTTATGCATACAAGAGCTGGAGTGTAGGACAAAGGTGTGTGTCGGGGGCGGGGGTGGCGGTGAAAGGATTCACCAGAGACAAGAGTGGGGAGCAGAACAGGCAGATCTACTGAAATACACTGCTGAGGGGAGCAGCAGAGGAGACAGGAGAGGTCTGCTGTGCCATGTGGGTTAGCTCCCTGGCCAGGGATCGAACTGCCCGTAGTAGCTGTGGATAGCTGCATAGTGCTGAGATTAAACCCCTTGCTCCACCAGAGAAGCCCAAAAGCAGTGATTCTAAACCACAGTAATAGGAATACACAGATTGAGGACGTCACCAAACAACATGACCCTGAGCAAGTTCACATGTAGTTTTAACTTCAGGAAATTTTCATTTCTCCTTGAGATGTCTACAGAACTTGGATTCTCACAGTCTTCTGCAGAGCTCAGGTTCCCATGTGTCTCAGGGTTGGGGGAGGAGTGTGGCTCTCTCACTCTGGTTTGCCTAAGACCTTCTTAGTTTTAGCTTGAAAGTCCCACATCCAGGGTACCACCTTAGCCTCCCCACCAAAGGGCACTTGTTAAAGTGATAAAGGGCAGTGGAGGATTGAGATTCCCCTCTCAACCTTCAAGGAGACCCATTCCAACTTAAATCAGTTGTATATTTGCAAGGTGGTTCTAAGTTTTCTGTGTTTATGTTTGAAAATCACAGATGTTACTACTTGAATGATTTTATGTAGAAAAGACATATTGATGGGAGAAATAAAGCCAGCTTAAAGGCTACATAACAGCAGGCTACTAATTTAACAAATGCTGGTGATGGAGCCCGGAAGCCTGTTCTCATAAACAGGGTTGGACTTGTTGACAAAGAGAATGCCAAATTTTGCTGCGCTGCTCTGTGTTTTGTATGAGGAAGGAAATGGGGCTTTGGTACTAAGGAAAAATAGATACTATTACTTAAAATCCTGTCCTCTCCTCTCCTCTCCTATTTGCATTTTCATTAGAACAATCCTGAAAAATAGATAACAAAGCAGGAAAAATGTGATTCAATAAAGCTTCCCAACACAAAGTTGTCGGACAATATTTTCCAGAAGAGATACAACAGTCATTAATATGTAAATGAAAGAGACTAGAGGCCATATAATGTCTTTTATCATAGATATTACAAAAAGAGCATTCCAAACAACTGTTTAGTCAGCAAATATTTGGCTCTAGGAGATATCCTCTCCCACATTTATGAAAAATAAATGATCTGATGGATTGAATGTTTAAAAGGGGAATTGTGTAAGCTTACATTTGCATTTATCAACTTAAAACTGAGAATAGGCCAGTCTCAATCACTAATTTAGTATGCTTTAAACCAACTTACACTTCTCTCACATTAGGGGAAAAAGAAAGAATGAAACATACCTTTGGTCCTCGAATAGAAAATCCAGGTTCTCCTTTAAATCCGGGCATCCCGAGTCCTCCTCTCTCTCCCTATACATTTCAAATAACATTCAGAGTTTCAGACTTTATCTTGTGTGAGGAACCATAAAGGCATGGGCCAAAAGATTGGCCATTTGTAAAAGGCTTAAGCTAATATCTCAGACTTGGAGACAGTACATCCTTTCCATATATTTGAATCAAATTCTAAGGAAATAAAACCTGCCAGTTAGGGCTGCTACAGCTGTTTTGAGACAATACCCTGAAATAATAGGGGGCAAGCTAAACTCACATATTTCAACTGTAAGAATGTCTGGGATGTTCTTAATTCTGAGTGGATTGCTTTTTCTCTTCGACTTTCAGATTATAAATCCTAGCACATTATTTCAAATAAATGTGACAAATTCTTACCTGTTTCTAGGAATTGGGATGTAATGTAAGGTGAGATGACAATCTTAACACCTAGAGCAAGAAATCTGGTTTCTACTCTTAAATTTGCTGCTGACCTTTGCTATGCTTATTTGTGAATATCAGGGTTGAACTAGATTATTTTAAAACCAAAATTCTAGTTCATGAGTTACATGAACCTCTCCTCCCAACTGCCAAACATCCAAGTAAAAGAAGAAAACATTCCCAAGAACATTCCCACCTTTGGCCCAGGTGGACCAGGAATTGATGCTCCAGGCATCCCAAAAGGGCCCATAATCCCTGGGTCACCCTATAAAAAAAGAACAAAATACTTATTCCATATTCCATTTCAAACAAAGAAACCACACCTTGGAATTATATTGGAAAACACAAAGAATTATATTTCCAGTAGATTGAAAATTATGATCTGTTTCACAGGCCAAAGTGCAAATATTTGAGTATATTTGTTAAACTACTACTGAAGTTGATGTTTAAGATTTCAGTGCCTTCAATGAATGCATTCAATTAGCTCCTGAGTAATAGAACATTTTTATTTCTTGCACATTCTCTTATTAGTTAATAAAAATTTATGTAATTCAGGGTGTTTCTTTTCTGTGTTGTATGTCTGGAAGCTCAGAGGGAAATTGTTCTATTATTACAATTTATCTTCAGCTTAACTTTTTTGGTACACTTAGTAGATAAATTACCTTATAAGATACCTTATAAGGTACTTTCTATCTTATAACTTTTTCCTTTGTTATTTTATCCTATGGTCCATAGCATATCAGTCTTCCATTGTATGCTATCTCCCTCCTTTTATAGAAATAGAGAGTTTATGGTGTTTTTTTTTTAAGCCGAAATTTCAAGCAGAAAAATTTAAACAATTTTTTGACTCAATATTGAGTCTCAATAGAACTCAGTCTGAAGCAACAAGCAATATTTCTGTCCTGTCTGGCTCTAAAACAGTGATTCACAAATTTCAGGAAGTAGAGGGATTATGCTAAGTAAAGTAAGTCGAAAGCAAAAGACAAACACCATATGATTTCACTCAAGTGGAATATAGGGAGTAGACAAAACTAAACCAAACAAATGCTAGAAATATATGACTATAGAATTCAGACTAACAGAGTGGGAATGGTAGTTAGCGGCATGGGGAAGACGGGGCCCCATAGTCTCTGGTGGAGGATTGTGTGGTGACATACATCTGAAGAGGTGAGAACAGTTTGAATCATATGCAGTGTTGTAAACCGTTACTTCAATTAAAAAAAATACAATTTAAAAAATTTCAGGGTGAAGGGAAATTGTCAGAAGAATTTGGTAAAATAGAATCCAGAGTTTCAGCCCCTAAGATTTTGATCCAGGGTGGGGGATTATAGGCATATAAATTATAGACATAGAAACTATACAGTTTTTTTATAGACCCACATTAAGGTGTGATTGTACTTTAAAACACATCATTCTTCATCTCAAAAAAAGCTTTATTTCAAAATAGAGAAAAACGGTCACTTTGAGTAAGAGTAACTAAAACATAAAGAGTAACCATTATTATGCACAACACATTTCATATATACTGACACTTCTCATCTTGTGCTCCTGAACTACCTTCAGTAGAGGGTGATTATTTAAAAAGTGCAGATTCCTGAGACTTACCCACCTACTAAGTAAGTCCAGGTCTTTGGCATGACTCCAAGAAGCAGGGATTTGAAACAAGTTCCCCCAGGGATATTGAGGGGCACTGAAGTTTAAGAATCACTGGTCTGCAGGGGATACTTTGTTTTCTACCTGCTCTTATCTCACTGGTCCCATTCTCAGTTGTTCTTAATTAGTCTTATGCTTATACATCCCCCTCGCCTCTTTTTTATAATAAGGTCTGAATTCTCTTGGGTCTGCGGTGTCTTTCCTGACACATCCAAATGGCCTCAATATTCTCTCATGCTCAGTCAGGGCACACACCAAATCTCGTGCCTCAGAATTTTCTTTACTTCTTCCTGAGCACCCTGACCCTGTCTTGGTGAGGTTTTCATGGTGTATATACACCACTTTTATTCCACAATATTGATTTTTGTTCTTTCTGAATAACTCCAGGTATTGAACACTTATGATGGAACAGGAACTGTGCTAAGCGCTTTATTGACTTTTGGTCTTTGCAGCAACCCTGTGAAATAGATACTGTTATTGCCTCCTTTCTGTGATTGCAGAGACTGGCCTTGAAAGTTCAGGGTAGAATAGAATAAGTATTTCACTCTTCTGGCCTCTGAAGCATCGCTGTGCTGCCTCTGAGCCTGGCACTTCTGTGGTTTTTCAGCAAAACAAAAGAGAAAATTGGTATCTCATATAGTTTTAGCTTTATCCCAACTTCTGAATATTTGGCTGCTACTAGAAAAGATTGACAGATTCCCTCCTAGAAGCATATCTACTCCAATGAAGATTACAAATTGTAATCTACTCCATTCTATTATGGTCTGGAACGGTATATTTTCCAAAGGCTCCTTCATTTGGGGGGGGGGTTTGTTTTGTATTTATTGAGACGGAAATAGGGAATCTAATTTGCAGTGAAAATCTAATATTTTATTAAAAGCAGACACAGTCACAGTCTCCTCAAAGCATAAGAATATACAAAACATACCTTTGGCCCATCAGGCCCTGGAAATCCCCTCTGTCCTTGATTTCCTTTGCTCCCTTTCTTTCCTTCATCACCCTGACAAAATAATTATAAAAATACAGTTGTTGCATTAACAAACCCTCCTCAATCTTATAACCACCATATCAAGTCCATATTCTCAACTAACATCAATTTTAAGCAATATGCTCCAATGCCAGGGTATCTTATAGGGTATGTCAATGTTCTTGAGCAGGTTGAATGACATTGGAATTGTTCACTCTTCATCACTTAATCAAGGTGATTTAATTTTTTTTTTTTAAATCTGAGTTCAGTGTCTTTCTTCGGAGACTTTCCTTCGAATAAAAGTTATGGTTTCTGGGTCTTTTCCCCTCACTGTTGGTCTATTAACAGATGGTTCTGAGACATTCACAGTTCTCTTCCTCAGAAGATATCATTCCTTCTCACAACTTCAGTTACTAGCTCCAAGGGTCTGTTTTCCAAAATTTTATTCTAAAAATCATTATTTCTCCTAATGATATTAGGCAAATATATCCAAAATTTTGTTGTTAAATAGGTATTTTTTGTCAACATTTCTCTCCTCCCTCTCCCCCAAAAAATAATGGTCTCATAATCTGGCAAGTCAAAAAATTATAATTTTTAAAATTCTAAAAGTATATTTAAATTTCAAATTCTCACATTTAAGGTAAGGATTTTAGTCAGTATTTTCACAGCACAGACTTTTTAAGTTATTGATCACTATTTTAATAGAATTATAAATAGAACATTAAGAAGTATGCAGATTTTATTTCTACTCATGTAATTCTTCAGGTTCTTCATATAGGCATTGATAACTATGTAAAAGCTGAAGAAACATCTATACATATGAGCCTATAAGACATATCCTAATGGTCTTATTGATGAATTTGGATATTCTCATCTTGACATATAAAGATGTCCTACTACCATTCTGACAATGTGTAAAATTAATTTAAGCCAAGTTGTGAAAGTGAAACTGACATTTAATAAAGTGGTATACCTTATTACTGTGTGAGAGTCAATAAATATTTGAAGAAAATGGGTGGACTTTAATTCTCAAGGATGTATCTCTATGCTTCTTTTCCCTTCTAATGTGTTTAAATGTCAGTCAGGATCTATATTGAGAAAACATGTGTCAAGCTATTAAGCTGGGCTTTATGACAGATGTTAAGAATATAAAAATGAATAATATCTATGTGCTCTTTTCCCAAAGCTCACAGGTAGTATTCATAATTTTAAGAAAAAAGTAAACATTTGGCATAGCAAGAACAATTAATTTTCTCTTAGATTGGATTCTTTTTTTTAAGAATTATTTTTAATTATTTAATTATTTTTAAATAATATTTTATTAAGAATTATTCTTTTACTGTAAGATTTTTAAAAATTTATTTTTGCATAGAAGAACTGGGGTGTAAGCCCGAGATGGGGCGGCGGCGGTGAGAGGATTCACCAGAGACAGAGTGGGGAGCAGAACAGGCAGATCTACTGAAATGCACTGTGGAGGGGAGCAGCAGGGGAGGCAGGAGAGGTCTGCAGCGCCATGTAGGTTAGCTCCCTGGCCAGGGATGGGACTGAACTCGAGAGCTTTGCTAAGGAGAGCCCTCCTAGTTGTTGTGCTGAGACTTAACCCTTAGACCACCAGGGAGGCCCTAGATTGGCTTCTTAATATCAGGACCGGAAACAGGCGATGTGCTTTCCTCAGGGTGAGTTCCTTACCTTGGAGCCTGGGTGTCCCTTCCCAGGTGGTCCTTCTGGGCCCCTTGGTCCCGGAAGTCCCGCTTCTCCCTAGAGGAAAGGACACTGAGGTCTGAGCTGACCCTCCCCAGGCAGAATGTGTCAGCCCACCTCATCTTCTCCTGAGGCCAGTGATTTTTTTCGAGAACCTCCAAAACAGACCAGACCTTGAGTTCAGTCTCAAAATTAACTTGGAAGTTTACCAACCTGAATAAATTCGTATCAAACTCCAGTTTAGCTCAGAGCAGCTGAAATAGCATAAAAAAGGCTACTTTCTCAGCCAATTTCTAGATCAGTAAGCGTGCTTTCCTTTGGCTTTTCATTCATTTGGTGGTTTGTGGTTTAAAAAAAAAAATAAGAAAGACCTTCAGCATTTCCATCTGCTGTTTTTCTCTACCTAGATTGAAAAGTGAGTATTTCAAATGTCAATTTAAAATACTTCAGGAAATCTTTATAATGGTCTTACTTCCTGAATGCATTTGCAGACTCTCCTTTTGGAGGGGAAAATGTGTTTTTCTCTCAGTTTAAATTAAAATGCTTTCAAGGATTCCCAAAGGGATTAGGTCGCTGGAGGACACAAGGGTCAAAATACCAGCGAGAAGGCAGAGGGCAAGAGACACTACTCAGCTATTCTATCTGAACTAAGAAAGGAAAATTTACAGTTGTTGGATTTTTTTTTTTTATGAAAACTAAATTTATCAAAGACGGTTTATATTAGGCTCCTCTAAGACCAAGATATTGTTGTGGTGTAATAATTCTTACTACAATCATAGGAAAACCTGTATTACCTTCTTCCCTGGGGCTCCATCTTCCCCTGGTACTCCTGGCTGCCCTGGGAACCCCGTTGAGCCTGGCGCCCCCTGGTGGATGAGAAAAGGTTTATTTCCCAGAAGTTCAGGTGTCATGCACCTGCCTTTGTGTTACTTATAATTGGATATATGTTAGTGCCTGAGAAAAGTCTTTGATGTGAGAAGTCTAAATAGTAATTAATAGCCATCAAACTATTTGATCTTTTCAAGTTATTGTGACCTTGCAATTCTAATTGTAGCTACAAGTTGGTGAAACTTGTAATTGCAATTTACATCAAAGGAAACAAGAAGAATGTTTATGGCAATATTATTGGCAAAGGCAAGAAAAATGACAAGCAATTTAAGTGCCCATCAACAGGAAAATGGATAGATATAAAATGAGGTATTTTCATACAATAAAAATTAGCAATTAAAATTAATGAATTAGAGCCATCTAAAATTACAAATCAAACATAAAGTTGGGTATAAATGTATTGCAGAATGATACATTATTATGTATCATTTACATAACTTTATTATGTAAAGTTCAAGAACACAAAAAATACATGGTTTATAGATAAAAACATGGGGGGAAATATAAAATTTTGAAATAATGATCATCACCAAATGTATGAGTGATTTGAAATGTCTGAGGGGAGTGAGGAGGCTGGGGGACTATAACAATGGTATTGGAACACAGGCAGGTGTGTGTTTTTAGGTGATAGTTTTTAAAAAACTATCTATGTTCCACAACACAACTTTATAAAAATAAACATTTCGCATATTTATTCTAGATAGTTTTAAAAAACCTGCCTGATAGTTTTTTAAAACTGTCTAGAATAAATATGCGAAATGTTCATTTTTATAAAGTTGTGTTGTGGAACATATGGGTGTTCTTTGTGTAATGCTCTGTTCTAGTATGTTTGAAATACATAATCTTTTTAAATGAGAGCTTGAAATTACACATATGATGAAATTAGAACGTGAACAGAGGTAATCTTATGGCTGAGCCTTGATGCTCTATATTCCTCTCCGAAATTGTCATATGCATGAAATGTATGAACATGTAGCTATATATACTACATACATGTATAGACACATGTCACACTAAGTACATTTAACCCTTTCAACAAATGGCAGCAACTATTACTATATCAGTGCATTTTTATTCCTTGTAATTATATGTTTTTGAATATTTAATATTCATAATCTTCTCAGACCCCCATCTTGTAATTTCTTCTAATACCAAGCATTTGTAAGTATGATGACAATGAGAGCAGAACATTGGTGAAATTTAATTCTCAGCATGTTCATCGGACCATAGGCCTTCAAGATGATATAGAAACTGAAGGGTTAAGTAAGGACTTATTCATTTATTCAGCAGTATTTATCAAATACCTATTATGACCCCATACTGAGGATTCAATAATTAACAAGGACGCAAGATCCCTGCCCCAGGGGAGCAGCACTGTCCAATGGAAATATAAAACAAGCCACACATATAATACAAAATTTTCTGGTAGTCCCATTTACAAAGTTAACAGAAACAGATGAAATAATTCAAAGAAAGTATTTTACTTACTCTAAAATATTAAAAATACATTATTTCAATATGCAAATAATATACAATGTATTAATGATATAGTTTACTCTTTTTGGTACTAAGCTTTGTAATGCGGTATATATACCAGCACATTTCAGTTAATAGCTGCCACGTTTCAAGTATTTATTAACCACTTGTGGCTAGGGGCTGCAATATTGGAGAGTACATTTCCAGAGGGTATAGTAAGATGAAAAAGTAGTTCTAAAAACATACAAGTTGAAATAAATGGAAAAGTGAAGGAAACACACAGCATGCCAAGATATAAACTACCGGGGTAACCGGAGAGAAGGGGACATACTTTATTTTATTTATTTATTTTTTTATAATATATATTTTTATTGTTATTTATATCATTTACATTTTGTATTCCCCTTGGGTAACCCACCACCAATTCACCCGTGATCCATCTCCGTGGTCCCTTGTGTCCTTTTCTACTCCATTTTGTGCCCTTATCCTCCCCCCTACCCCAGTGTCTCTCTCCTATTTGGTTTCCCTATAGTCCTGTTATAAGTGAAACCATTCGATATTTTTCTCTTTGTTTCTGGCTTGTTTCGCTGAGTATGATCGAGAAGCGGACATACTTTAGATGTAGGAAATGAATTCCTGAGGATGACAAGGAGTCATTCACAAAACAAAAGAAGGGAAGTAAACCTTACTGAAACCCGACTATACTATGTACTACATGATTTATAATATGACAGCTAACAATGTACCTAAGGAATCACTCTATGCCAAGAGATGCTAATAAATAAATGAATAAAAACAAACTAATAGCAGTCATTAAAATAAGTTAAGATTTTGATTCTTCTAACCAAGGAGTTATACTGAGCATCAAATCCATTTCTGAGTAAATAATCTGGTGAAAAAACACACAAAACATGCATGAATGTATTGTATTTGGATAAACAAGACTTTACATAAATTATCTAGATGCTTCTTAACAGCACAGGCAACTCACCTTTGGACCTTGTACTCCAACTCCCACTGGTCCTCTAGGACCTATAGGTCCTATCTGGCCTACTTCTCCCTAGTGAGGAAAGAGTACTTAAAGAGTAATTGATTATAGATATACATTCTTGCCTTTGATCTTCTAAAGTGCTGTCTTACATTACACTGGTCAACAGTGAGATCATTACTGACTTTAAAAGGCCCTAATCTGTAGTATCTTGGTGTGCATGTGTAGTATCTTGGTGAACATAAATATAACCCTGAAAATTTTTTATTAGCTCTCATTTTGAAGATATTTCATATAATTTCTTTTATATGTTTCATCGTGTGAATTTATCCAGTAGGACTGCAACAACATCCTAAATCAGCCTAGAATGGTGTAATATTGCATCACATTGCATAATACCATCATGCACACATCATCCAGAGTTGATTGCATCATTTTCTGATGCAATGCAATACTACTGCTGGGCGGCTGCTGAAGTAAGCTGACGTCAGCATTGCACTAGATAAAGCCCTGTCGGAAAGGTTGAGCGTTGAAAATATTTCAGATTTTGTGCGAGACAGTTGAAGCTGCTGTTCCATAGAACTGTTATTATTTTATCCATTTAGGCACAATACAGAACAGTAATGCCTCAAAAGTGCATTAATAGCGTGAACAATTTCTGCTCTATTTGTGGGGAAGTGACATTTGCCAACCAGAAGAAAAGGATCACTTCTCAAGTGAAGAAGGCTTATCATCTTTACTTCGGATGCAAGGTTGGTGACGAAGACAAGCCTTGGGCCCTGCATATATGCTGTGCTACATGTACCACACAGCTTTGACAGTGGTTAAATGGCAAAAGACCATCCATGCCATTTGCAGTCCCCATGGTGTGGAGAGAACCAAGCAACCACATAAAATACGGTGACTTCTGCTTGGTTCCTCCTCTTTCCAGTGGAATAATGAAGCAACAGAAGTTGAGAATGGTCTACCCAAACATTCCGTCTGCTTTGATATGACCGGTTCAACAACTTGCTGCAGGGTGATGCAAAAAAAGCATGGAATGCTTTTCGCCTAGTGTCTACAAACTTTGTTGGGAATGTTAGGGCAGAAAACTACAAGGAACTAGTAGAAGACATGCTGATGCAGTATCAGAAACTTGGCTGCAGTATGTCTCTAAAGATCCACTTCCTTCATTCCCATCTGGATTTCTTCCCTGAAAACTGTGGTATGGTTAGTGATGAACATGGCGAATATTTTCATCAAGATACCGCATCAATGGAACAAAGATACCAGGGAAAATGGTCCACTACAATGCTGGCTGACTACTGCTGGAAACTCCCCAGAGATGCTCCTGAACAGCTGTGCAAGAGACAAGGAAAGAAATCTAAGAAGTAGTGTATTACTTGATTTTTTACAGGTATTAACCGTGGGCTTATTACTATTGGCATGCATTTTGTGATGTAAGTATCAGTTCATTGCAGATTACAAAAAAAACTAGAGCCAAAATTAGACTTTGACTGTCATATTCGTGTTGAGCACATACAAATTGATAGGAAATGACTAATTTTATTTCAGTAACATGACTTTTGTAAAAATTTGTTGACCAATGTTAACAAACTAAAGTAAAATTGTTTCATCAATCTACTCATTTTACTCAGTATATATGTAGATACATATGTATATTCAAATATAAATATACATTTTTAAGGAAAAATAATTGCTTAAAACTCCTTTGGATGAATGGATTTTCACCAAATTTGGATTATAATGGTCTGGCTTAAAATATAGGCTATAGGATATGCAGCATACTCAGATTTGATTTTAAGGAGCCCCCATGTAGAGTACGGTTATATTCCAGAACAACTAAAATTGTCATTGGAGAAGTCAGCATGACTGCTGAGCAGTATCACAGTCAGAGAGGACACTTGTGCTTTCTGTGATGAACTTCAAATCATCACAGATGATTTGTCAATGGCATTCTATTAAGCTAGTTTTTACAGAGACTCTAAGGAATGTTCCGAGGGTGGGACTCTAAGAGAAGTATTACAGTTATTTAATAAAGATTAGTGAATTTTGGAGCAACATTAAAGTTAACTAGTTAAATAATAAGTGTTGTGCCTTTCCCCAAGGGATAAATAATAGTTCTAATTTAAGAGATACTCGATGCCCAATTAAATAGAATTTTTATTTGTTAGTTTACTTATGACTCCATATCTTTAGCTAAATGTTTTAGTATTTGGGCTTACTGTGGGGGTACTGGTGAGAATGGAAATTAGCAAATTCAGAGAGGCATGTAACCACTGGTAGTCTCTGCCGATATAGCTGCTTGAGTTGCAAGAATAGAATCTCATAATTAAAAGTAATTTTAAAAAAACAGTAAAGTAAGAGTGGGTAAATAAAAGCTCCTAAGAACACAAAGAGTCTGTATTACAGTAACCTATTGAAATACTAGTAACAGTCTGCATTAAATAAATTTTCCTGATTTTATTTTTACTTTCCAACTATGATTTTACCTTTTATTGAGGTAACATTGGTTTGCAACACTGTATATGACTTAAAGACACAGAATCACACCTTTTCAGAGGTATGTTAAGACATGCTAACCACCACCGAGGCATAGTCTTCCACCCTAGTCCATTGGGTCCCTCCACATCCTACTGTTCACCCCCCTCCCTCTCTACTATTCTCCATTCTACAGTCAGACTTCCAAGGTTTGTTATTAATTTGATGCTATTTGACCTTTTATTTTGTTCCTCTATATTCTATATGTAAGTGAAACCAACTGGCATTTGTCTTTCTCCTTCTGACTTAACTTACTTAGCATTATCCATTCCATTTCTATCCAGATTGTCACAAATGGCAAAAGTTGATTTTTTTTTGCAGCTGATTAGTATTCTTTTGTGTGTGTGTGTGTGTGTGTGTGTGTGTGTATCACATCTTTCAAATCCATTTCATCTGTCATTGGACATTTATATGTTCTATACATACTTGGCTATGATAAATAGTGCTGCAATGAACATAGGAGTGCATATATCCCTTCGAAGTAGTGTTTCTGTATTTTCTGGGTAGATATCTAGGAGTGGAATTGCTGTATCATATGGTAGATCTATTTTTAATATTGTAACCCCAAACTGTTTCCCATAAGGGCCGGACAAATCTATATTCCCAACAACAACGTAAAAGGGCTCATTTTTCTCTACATTCTCATTAACACTTGTTGTTTCTGGTCTTTTTGGCATGGGTCATTCTCACAGGCATCTCATTGTGTTTTTTATTTGCATTTCCCTAAGGATAAATGATGATGAACAGTTTTTCATGTGCCTGTTGGCCATCTGTATGTCTTCTTGGAGAAGTGTCTATTTAGTTCTTCTGCCCTTTCTTGATTGGGTTATTTGTTTTCTTTTTGTTAAGCTGTATGAGATTTTGTCAGATGTATCATAAGCAAATATTTTCTCCCATTCAGTACCATGTCTTTTTATTTTAATGATAGTGTCTTTCACTGTGAAAACTTTTTAATTTGATGGAATTCAAGTTGTTCATATTTGCTTTTGTTTCTCTCCCCTTTGGAGAGAAATCCACAAAGACATCACTTGAGCTAATATCATGGAATGCTTTGCCTATGTTTTCTTCATATTCTGTGGTTTCAGGTCTTACATCCAAACCTTTTCTCCATATTAAGTTAATTTTTGTATTTGGTGTGGGATTTTTAAGTTCATTTCATCTGTAGCCTTCTAAATGCACTGACCACCAGCCAAAAAAACATACACGCAAACAAAAAATACAACTAGCAATTAAACTGTAAATATATTACATTCTGCTGTCATTTAAAAAGTTACCTTGGAGCCAGGTGAGCCTTGTCCTGGGGGTCCTTGAGGACCAGGTGGGCCAGCAGGTCCTTGGATTCCCTTTAAAATAAAAATTTTTAGATAGTATTAATGAAATTAAGAAAAAAATGGGTAAGCATTTCAGATCCTCTAAAGTGAAAGTTAGTTCACATCCTACAATAGGATACTACAATAGAAATTACTAAGAGTTGTTGAAATGGGGGTGACAAAAGCTTCTAGTTGAAGCATAATATGCATTCTCCCCTTTATCCATAGTAACAGAAACTTAATCTGGCCCACATAGCTACCTGGAATAAAGGCCAGGTTTCCCAGTCCCTACTGCAGCTAGGTATTGCCATATGGACTGGATTCTGGTCAGTGGAATGTGAATAGAAATGATGTTCGCAATTTCTGTCTCATGCTAAAGGAAGAGTCGTCTTCCACTTTCCCTACCCCTTCCCCAGTACTGAAATGCAGACATGGTGGCTATGATGGAGCATGTGGCTTGGAGCGCACCCTCCACTTGACAGACTAACATCAATGAAGAAGGAATGAAAAGTCCCCCAGGGACCCTGATAAATAGAGCCACCACATCATCTTGGGGGTTTCAAGAAGAAAAATAAAATTTCATCTTGTTAACCTGTTTCACATCTCAGTTTCATGCAGGCAAGTCTTTGCCTTCACTGTACCATTCACTATAAATCAAGATGTTACAATGAAGATTGGATCTGTGCTTTAAGAAGTGATACCTAGCAGTCACCAAACTGACAAATGCTCAAAACACTGATTATCACTTGTATTCTAGATATAAAAAAGGGGACAATACCGGATTTTAGATTTTAAAAGTTCTTTTTTTTTTTTAAAGATTTATTTATTTATGCACACAAGCTGGGGTACAGGCCAGAGGCGTGGAGTGGGAGATGGGTCACCAGAGGCAGAGCGGGGAGCAGAACAGGCAAATCCACAGAAATACACTGCTGAGGGGAGCAGCGGGCGAGGCAGGAGAAGTCTACTGCGCCATGTGGCAATCTCCCTGGCTGGACGTTGAACTTGCGTCGCCGCTGCCGACAGCTCCACAGAGCAGCGCCCAACCACTGCCCCACCAGGGAGGCCCTAGAAGTTCTTTTTTTTTTTTTTGAAGAAAGTAATCTTACAAAAAATTTTCTTTGGAAAAAATGGGAGGGGGCTGAGTTGCTCTTCCCATTCTAGAAAGATAACATCAATGACCACTGGCAACCTTGATCTTTGCCTTGGAGACACAAGGGATTACTGTCTGACTCATGCATGGAAAACTAAAAAGGACTGTGAGAGCCGAGACAGGACTGGGTGAGATCAGTTTATACAACCAGGCCAGATAAGGTTTTTTCCTGTGAGCCACATATACTCGAGGTATGAACAGAGTAGACCTGGAACAGTCTTGAATCCTTTCCAAGAGGACCTGGAAGAGCAGTGGAACTCCAACAGAGAGTCAGTATAGAGTAAATCCCCAGAAAAGCAGAGGCTGACAGGGAGAGACAACCACATGAGGAGAGTCCTTCATCCATGTGCTACATGGGTCAGCCTCAGAGCTAGTGCAGGAGCAAGGAGAGGAAGTGTCAGCATCAAACATCTTCTAAGAGCAGAGATCCCAAAGACATTTGACTGTAGACCGACCAAGAAAGAATCTCCTTCCCCTCACTCTCCTCCCATCCTGGATTCACCCTGGGAGGGATGGGAAATGCATTCCCTCCCAAGGACCACACTTCTCCCTGCAGGACCTTCTCTAGATGAGTGAAGATTAAGAGAAAGATTAAAATATTGACTATATCATTTTTATTACACAATTATAATTTGTAACTTAGAGTGACCCCCTCACTTTCTATTACCTTAAAGTGATAAGAAAAGTCTATAACCTGCCAATGATTTCTTTCTTGAAAAAAGAAATTTAAGGAATAATGCGAAAAAACTTAGATTTTTTTTTTTTTTTGCTTATACTTAAGTCATGACTGTACAAATAATGGCTACAGATACATGATTATTTTACTACAAATGCCATGACCTTTCCCCTAGCTTAGGTGGTATAGTTGTTCGTTCATTTTTCAATTACACATATTCCCCTTCTCTCTCGTTGATGAAGATGAAGCAGTCTAACCAATTAGGGAACTAATGTTCTATGTAATTATTGAACTGTTATAAGAAGGACTCCTTCCTGATCTTCATAGTATACCACAAGTAGCACACAGTAGGACAGGAAACCTCCAAATTCAAAGGGATATGTGTGCTGTGTGTGTGTGTGTCTATATACGTGTGTGTGGTTATACATGTTCCACTTTAATTCATAAAAATATGAAGTAGACAGGTCTCCAAATACTTAGTGGAAATCTTCAGGCCACTTGAGGGATATTATAAACATGTTGCTGGACATAGATGATCCATCACAAACAAATGAGTGAGAAAATTGATTTCTATAAGAGAAATAGGAAGATCTAATATAGCAGGAATTCAGTTGATAAACATGTTAACTTAAGGATAAGAAGAAAAGTTAATATTGAATAAATAGAGGTTAGACTTCAGTAGAATTTAAATCATTTGTCTTAAAAGGGCAAACAAATTCTTTTCTTGGTGAAAGCAGCTTACAAACAGTACATTCCATTCCCTTCCAACAGAAGCCAGATCCATATGGACACATCCACCTTAAAAGTTTTATTCTCTTGGGAAAGAAGAGAAGGGGGTGAGAAAATGAAATAAGTCAGAGGTTTTTTTTTTTTTTTTTTAAATCTGAAGAACAACAACCTCCATGGAGAACCAGCATTAAAGTCAACAGGAAGCCGAAGGTGGGAGGTCGAGAATCACAGGCCATCTGGAAAGATTTGGCTTTCTTTGAACCTCATTTTCAGCCTCATAATGGTGACTCAGTGCCAGGACCACCACAAGACCCAGGATGTGACAGCACTGTCCTGTTGCTTCCAGGATCAGAATGTAAGCCCTGCTAAAACCAGCAAATAAACTACAAAGCTTGAAAATGCCTGGTGGCACTGATAAACCACGAGTATGCACTTAATATTTACAGATTTATCTTGACTTCTGCACCTTAATTCTCCTATACTACAACCTCTGCCAAAAAGAGGGAAATGGGAAAAGGAGAAATATTCATCTTTGCTGTTGCTTGGATTAACAACAAGAAAAATACTAATTAATTAGATAGTTAGAAAGAACGCAGTTAATGTCACCAGTGGGATTTGGAATGATCTTAATTTTTATCCCTCTCTTCTATTATCCTAGGTGAAGGAAGTAGTATTCATTCTGTAGGCAACAGAATAATTCATATTTTATGAATTACTTTAATCAAACTGATTTGCCACTCTCTATGAGGAGGATATTCAGCATATTTTTGGATATGTTTGCCACTTGATTAAGTGGGGTTATTTAGCTAAATGCCTATGATCAACAACAAAGGTAAATAGCACTGTTATATTTTTCTCACATTATTTAAAACAACAAAATTGCCCAGCTTTTCCAAAAGTTATAATCAGAAGAATGTTGGAAGTAGTCCTAGCTGTGAATGTAGAGACCTCCTCAGAGATCTCTCCTTTCTTCCAGCCAAGAGAAGCCACGTGTCGTTTATAAATCCCATCACTATTTGGCTCTATTCTGAAATGGTGCTCCTTAAATTAAGTGATTACCTCTGTTTTAAGTGTAATATATTTTAGATTGTTGTATGGCTAGCAGATGGAAAATACCACTCAACTGATGTTGTGAGACAGTGGGATTTAATCATTCACAAAACGTCAAAGGAAAAAAAAATACAAACCAACAGGTCAATAAACTATTAATTCCAAGAGAAACTAGAACAGTCACTCCCAAACTCTTACTCTATTAATTGGGCTTTAAAAATTACAGCATCAACAAACGTGCAGTTTATTTTTTAACCTTTGAAAATTCTAAAACAAATTTTAATAAAACCGTCCTATTCCTCCCTATATTCACTATAGGATGTCATTTCTATTGTAATTTGACTAACAAATGTATTCATAGATGTTTGCAGGCCTGGCCTTCAGTGAGCACCAGAATTGGGCCAGAATGTTCTGTATTAAGGGGATAGGAAAAGCATTGATTACCTGTTCCCCTTGAGTCCCAATTCCAGGGGTTCCCATTGGTCCTTGAGGTCCCACAGGTCCCAAATCCCCCTGTATGGAGAATAAGCCAGAAAAGTTAGAAAGTTAGAAAACTACATTCCTTTTTGAACAGTTTATAGTTCAGATTTGCTGGAATAGCAAATGTTTTTGCTATTTAGTCTAAATTGGTGAGAATTTACTTTAACTTATATTTATAAATCTTTTTTCTCAGAAGAGCAAAAATATTCCTGAGTGGTTATTACAATGACAAAAATACTTCCTCTTAGATTACAACATAAATATTAAAAAGTATAAAATTCATAAAGTATGAGAAAAACAGAATTGGAAAATTGAATTAAAATGTTTTAAAATTTTCTATTTTTCCCCTTCAGAAAATATTTTTCAAATATATTTTAAAAATTAAGAAATTGGGCCTCCCTGGTGGCGCAGCAGTTGAGCGCTGCACTGTGGAGCTGTCAGCAGCGCGCGATGCGGGTTTCCCGCCCAGCCAGGGAGAATCCCACATGGTAGGCAGACCTCTCCTGCCTCGCCCACTGCTCCCCTCAGCAGTGTATTTCTGATCTGCCTGTTCTGCTCCCCACTCTGTCTCTGGTGAACCCTCTCGCCGCCCCACGCCTCTGGCCTGTACCCCAGCTTGTAAAAATAAATCTTTAAAAAAAAATTAAGAAATTATCTAAGGTAAATGCAGTAAAATGAATGACCTTCTAGAGCTAACATTTTAGTAGGGAAAACAGAAGATAATAAGCAAGGTGAATAGATAAAGCAAATAGTATATTGAATAATGATTAGTGCTAAGGAGAAAAATAAGTTAAAGAGATGGGATACAGCTACAGTTTTGGATAATAGGTGAACAGGAATGGTCTCAATAATGAAAGGGAATGAACCAGGTAAAAACCTGGAGGGAGAGCAAATAGTCAGTGCAAGGACAGTGTCTGGCATGTCCAAGAAATAGCCAGGACACAATGGCTAGAGTTCATGAGCAGGAGGGTGAGTGATAGAAGATGTAGTCAGAAGGGAATGGCAGTGAGATCAGGCAGAAGGGTCAGCATGGCCTTTTAGACCATGGTAAGAATTTTGATTTTTCTTTTCATGAGATAAGAAGCTGTTAGCAAGTTTTGAGCTAGTGGTGAAAAAACTGACAGTTTTGAAAAGCTCAATCTGGAAGGCGTATGGGGTTCCATATGGGAGGTGATGGACCAGTATACCAGTGTGAAGGTGGTAGTGAGTGCTCAAATTCTGGATATATTCTGAAAGTAAAATCAACAGGATTTGCTAGTGATTGAAAAGACCATAAGATATCTTAAAGATTTTTAAAAGAATAGACTAAGAAGGAGAAACATGAGAGAAAAGCAAGGTGGGAGAGGGTGGAGTCATGAAATCAGGAGCTCCATTTTGGACATGTTAAGTCTAAGATGCCCAAAATAGACATCCAGATGGAGATAATGGGAGCTGTCTGGACTGGAAACAAATGTGGGAGCCTCCAGCTTATTGATGGTATTGAAAGCCATGACTGGGTGAGTTTACCAGGTAGAATGAGAAGAGAGAAGGGTCAAGGACTGAGCACTTTGGGCACTGTAAGTATGAGAGATTAGAGAGATGAAGAACCAGCCATGGAGACTGAGAAGGTTCGGTCAGAGAGAACTAGTGCATAGCTTGTTTCAAGAAGGTGAGGACCAGAGGCTGCCAATAAGTCGAGCAGTTAACCTTTGAGAACTGCCCACTGGATTGAGCACCAAAACAAGTTTATCTTATTTGTTTGTTTGTTTATATTTTCATTGTTCATTTTTGAACAATAACAGACTGTGTAGGTGTAGACCTCCTAGTTCTCCTGCCACCATGTCACCCGTGACCCATCACTATAGTCTCTTGTGTCCTGTTTTGATCCCCTCACTTCCCCTCCCAACCTTATGCCTCAGATCTATGGTCGGCTTGCTAGTTTTGCTTTCTCTTGACTTTTGGTTCACTTTCTCTATATTCTGCATGTAAGTGAAACCATCTGACATTTATCTTTTTCCTTCTGACTTACTTACTTAGCATAATCCCTTCCAGCTCCATCCATGTTGTTGCAAATGGCATGAGTTTGTCTTTTATTGTAATGTCACTTGTATTTGGACTACACTGGGGTCGGCAAACTTTTTCTTAAACAGCTGAATTTGCTTGAGGATCATTCATCACTGACCAGTGCTGCTTCGGTCATGAAAATGCAGCCATAGACAACACATAAATGAAGTGGTGTGCCTGTGTTCTAGTAATATTTTATTTTCAAAAATCAGCAGCCAATCCTATAGTTTATCCATACCTGGGATAAATAAATATATTTTTATAAACCAAAATATATGATTAGATCATACTTCATGGATTAAAAATGTATGTTAAACCTGTCACTAAGACATGACCTGGCATATGCTTCTTAGTGTTTCATTTTGTATCAACTCCCAGTCTAAATAATACCCTCGAAGGAAAATGTAATGGAGTCTAGTTCTAATTCAGAACTGAATTATTCTGAGTCAGAATGTGATTGTTTATCATGTACCTGACAGTGAGCTGAATGCATTTCATGCTTCATGTCATTTAACTCTCACAAAAACCCTTTTGTAGGCATCCCCATTCTCCCAGTGAGGTTAAGTAACTTGCCCCACGTCACACAATTGTTGGATGGCAGAGACAAGATTCAAGTCCTGTCTCTGGCTCCAAAATCCAACTCATAACCACTATTCTGCAAATATACAATAAACATTTAAGAGAGAGCCCATTTTGTGCACTGTGGTTTACACTTAAATATATGCATCAAAACTACTTCCTTGTTTGTACCTGTTATATGTATTTGAGAGCCCTTATCCTGTGGGTAAGAAGAGATGGCTACTAGTAAATAAAAGAAAAGAGTAATTCAAGCCTGAAACACAGCATGTAAGATAATGGTGAATGTCATATTCTTCTAATACACTCTAAATTGATAGGTGGTTTTGCATGTTGCTTACATCCCCTCTCCTCTTGCAGCTTTCCCTTCCCACTGGTGTCTAGAGCCTTATTAGGACCTAGAGTAGCTTCTGTCGCCAGTCAAATCTGGGTACAATGTGCAGCTATTTAAAAGAAAATAAGTAACTAGTGAGAAAGAGAAAAATAATACAGGTAGGCACGGTGTGGCCATAAGGAATGTCACAGAGCATCATGTCAGACATGGTCAACTGTACGATGACCAAAACAAGAGCAAGACAACTCTGTAGTCATGCTGAGCACAAACACAACAAGCACTGGCCACTTCCCCCCTAAAAAGTTACCAGACATCCCCCCTATACTAGCTAAAATGTGTGACTGCTACTTCTTTACTAATTACAACTAAGCTTGGCTCCATTTTCCCATGTCCTGGGGAAGATTCATTTAGATATCCGATTTTAAAAATTATCCCTACTTCTGGTTAGCATCCAGTCTGGAACCAACTTCTGCTTTCATGAAAACTTGCCCAAATCAACTAACACAAGCCCCAATCCTATATTAAAAAGAAAATCTTTCTTCTTACTGAGTTGAGTTCACTTCTCCATGCCCAGTGGTCTTCCTGTCAATAGTGAGTCGATAGACCTGAGTTTGTTCAACTTTAGGTGAACTTCTGTGGGAGCTTGCTGGAGGGCAACAACACTATTTTTCTTAAATGTGTTCCCTTATTTGAGCCCCAATTTAGGGTAGTGGATACATGCTCTTCTGTAATAGGGTCAAAATGTTTTTAACAACTGTCTTCTTTACTAAAAAGAGACCTCTTTTGCCATTTGACCTCAAGGCTGTTTGTTTAATGATCGGGTTTCTGGAAGCTGGACCCTAAATAAGTGAGACATTTCTCTAAATATGTATGATAGGATTTTCTAGATCATAATCCATCCTACTTAATTTACCTTTCATTGATTTATAATTTACTTGATTTATAATTAACTGCGTAACTGGTTTTGTGGTATAGTTGTATGCAGTTCATAAATGTACATACTTAAAGAATCATAAATGTTTTTTTTTTCATTTTTCTATTCTATACCCTGTAAGAGATACCTTGTCCCCTTTAATTGACAGGCCTTGTAATCCTTGTGGGCCAATTGGTCCTTCAGAACCTTTTTCACCCTGGAAGTAAAGGAGAAATATATCAGTTCACTAATAAACATCAGCATTTTAAAATAATTAAAGCATACAAAGCATGCAAATCCACTGCTCACTGTAAATGTGAAATTCTGACTCTAAAGTTAGTAACTTGTCCAAGTAGGACAAATACGCAGTGCCACTAAAGCTGGAAAGGACACCATTTCAACAAAATAAAAAATATCTGGAAATGGAAAACCTAGTCAATCACATAGTACAACTTAACTAATCATCTTCCATTTCCTAAACATTGCTGCAACTGGGTCCATTCAAATTAGAATATGAATACTTGCTAGGATTTGACTATTAAGTAAATGTTTTGGTTAGCATTTATAATTGCAAATTTTCATTAAAAGAATCCATGGAAAACCTCCTTGGTTATGCTTCTATAGTCACAGAAACTAGTTGTACACTGTCAATGAAGTCATAACATTTCTGCAATTGCATAAAAAAGACTATGTATAATCAATCAAGAATAGCATTCATTTCATGAATTTATTTGAATCAATAGTAAAATCAAAGAATATTTGCAAGAAACTAAGAAAATAGGAAAATAGAGCTTCATGTCTCTCTATCTATAATTAATTCACTTATTCCGTACATCATTGTAAAGAAGTCTCATGTAACACATACAGAAAACTCCCATTGGTCTGAAGTTTGGGGTAGGAAATATTCTGCCCAGTGAGTTCTTCTAATCTTTTCCACAGATTCACTTGTGCCTAAAACAGCACCAAATATAACATGGTGTTATATTTGATGATATAAAGGGCAATGCAGAGCTGTAAACTATTATGAATACGGAGTTTTATCACACTTTCTATAATATGTCAGTTTGTGGAAACTATCACTAAGAAATACCTGCAATATGTTTATTTACTTATTTTTCATTTATTTCTTTATCTTAAAAATAGATTATAAAGAGAAGTAATTCTGGACACTTGAGTTTTCTGAATTTTTTGGATTATATATAAACAGTAGTCTACTATATGCCAAAAAAGTTCAAGAAACTATATATTATAAACTTTCTGAAATGTAGTATCAAATTGCTAGCCTCTGTCTTCTGAGTGATACTTTGATTAATCAAGGGCACTAGTAATACCCCTCTATCTAATATATTATCTCCATGTCTTATGACAAATTAAAGCTTGTTAACAAGGAACTTTTAAAAATTCAACCCAGAAGTCTCTCATAGCTTCATATGGATTATTTGTTTTAGCTAATTGATTTCGCTCTAGTTGAGACTCAGGTTTCTCATAGATAGCTAGGTATTAATCTTGGTAGAAGAGGTTGAGGTAAAATGCAATTTATAGCATGAAGCCATGCTAAGAAGGTCAAATCATAGTGATCTGACCAATGACTAAATTGAAAGGCCTTAGACACTTAGAAGTAGTCTGTACTTCTCTGGGTAGTGTGTGTGTGCAGGTGTGTGTGTTTGGGGGAAACACTTGAGAAAAGAAGGAAGGACTTCAGTGTGTATCCGTACTTACTCTGAAATTTTGTTGACCTTGCTCAAAGTATCTTGGGAAATCATTTTCTATGGGACTTTTGGCAAATGTGCCATTGATTGTGGGTAAAGAGCCTTGACCATGGGAGACCATGGGAACAGAAATTAGAACCCTTTGGCCCTATCCACCCCACTGCCTGTTTTCTGTAAATATGGCTTTCGTGGAACATAGTCATACTCATTGATGTATGCACTGCATATGACCACGATGCAACAGCAGAGGTAAGCAATTGCAACAGATACTCAGCGCTCACAAAGCCTAAAATTTTTACTTTCTGATCCTTTACAGAAAAAGTTTGCCAAACCCTGGTCTAAAGGAACTTGAACTCCCAAGAATTATATATGGCAAGCAGCAGGAAAGTTTAAATTCTCAATTGCCAGATAAAAGGTAAGTCTTTTCCTAACATATCGTTCCTTAGGTAATAAGGTAAATCCAGATTCTCTTTTCATCTGTATTTCCTTTCTTATTACACTGATAACAATTCTATTATATATTGGCTTATTAGACTGTTTCACAAAATATGTGTCACAAAACAAAACTATACTAAGGCTTTGTTATAGCTGTACTCAATAACAACTTCTGGGCATAAAGTTTCTATTTTTCACCATGCTTTAATGACTCCAAACTAATTGATTTTTCTGATGTCATATGTGGTGATTATATGAAGTAGACATCTTTACTTATTTATTTATCTATTTATTTTGTGTAGAAGAACTGGGGTGTAGCCAGAGGTAAGGGGGTTGAGAGGATTCACCAGAGACAGAGTTGGGAGCAAAATAGGCAGATCTATTGAAATATACTGCTAAGGGGAGCAGCAGATGAGACAGGAGAGGTCTGCTGTGCCATGTGTGTTAGCTCCCTGGCTGGGGATCCAACTCAGGCCATCACGGTGATAGCCCTAAGACTTAAACCCTAGGCCACTAAGGGGAGCCAAAAGTCTTTTAATTACTGATTTATAATTGCAAATTTCTCTATCGCTTCGTATTGAGGACAAATGGACAATATTCTTTCACTGAATAGGGTGGAGATGATTCAGGAAAATACTCAACTACTAATAATTGACTAGGACAAATTTTTAAAATGTGTAATTATTGGTCACATTTCAGACAAAACATTTTTTCCAAGTAAAAAAGGTATTGTTACCTTTGGCCCTGGAAATCCTTCTCCAGGTATGCCCCTCTCTCCTGGTGCTCCTTCAGGGCCACGAGGACCCTGTGTAGGATAAAAGGGATCAGGAAGAGGAGAAGAGAAAGAGAGAATGAAAGACGGTGAGAGCAAAGCGAGAAGAGGGAAGAAAGGACATGATTATTATTACAGTTCACATGTGCATGGCAATGTTAAAGTCCTATTCAGTTATTTGTGAGACTCCTTTCTAGTAAGCTTCATACTGATCAATAAAAGTGTAGAGTTGTGAAGAATAATATTCCCAAAATATTAATTACTCATGCCATGTGACTGGCTAAGATGTTCTACTCTAGTGTCCTCAAATTAGAGGAAAATGGAAATGAGGTGATGCATCAGAATAAGGATTAGGAGATAAATCCTCTGATGAAAGGTTGAAAATCTAGGATTGTGTGACTTAGAGAAGCCTGCAGTGATTTAATAATTAAAGTATCCAATATTCCTATGAAGAGATCACTGGAGGCTGTTTTAACATATTGAGTTCTGTTTTAATTTCTAGCCTGATAAATTTGGGTTCTAACTTGAAACCTTTCAGAAACTGGTTGAATCCACTGGAGCTTTATGAGCAAATCGGAATCTTGATAGAATCATTGAGGGGAAACATGATTTTCTGTGATTAAATTTAAGAAGTCCATGTGACTGTTGCTCAGAAAGGCACTTGGAAAAATGAGAGCTCTCCTAAGGAAAGAACAATAACACAGTCTCAGGCTTTGAAGTGGACTGGCAGGAAACATACAAATTGAAAAATAAAAGAAAACGAGTCATCATTTTAGCCAGGAATTTTAAAGCTACAATTTTTCTCCTTCTTGGCAAGAAGACCAAAAAAATGAAAAAAGTATAAAAAGAATTAACAGACTAACAATAAGAATCTTATCAACACAAACTGGATCTTTACCTCTAATGGACCTAAATAGTAATTAGGTCTGGCTTGCCAGGGAAATAAACCTGTGATGGATTAAGATCTGCCAAATTGCTCAGAAGCCCCAAGCCAGCACATTACAAACTCTGGATGATCTTGGCACTTGATATGCAATAACCCAGAGTAATTTAAGAGTTGGTTTCTGCACAAGCAAAACTAGGATGCAGCATGTTAATCAGTGACTAGCTATAGCTATGGATCTGTAAGAAGGAAAGCTAATTGTATCCCATGTTTGTTGTTTTCACCTTTTCCTAATGTTGTATATTGTAGAAGAGAGTTTTCGTTAGTATCTAGGCATAGTCAATTTAATAAAGACTTTAATTTTTTAACTAACATTTAATTCCAATTAAATTACTATGCTTATGGGAAACCTAGCTTTTAGCAATCCAAGACTTTAAATAAAGCACTACTATCTGTGACATCTTACTATGATGTAAGAGTAACTAGCTAGGAGAAAAATAAGCATGACTAGGAAAACTAGATTGCAAACTAAATGGACAAATGCCTAGACAACATCATACACTTCAACTTTAAAAATTGGTAAATTACTCTTCCTCAGTGATAGAACAAATGAAAATAACACAATTTATATTGAATATAAGAAAGTCTTTCTAGAGTTCATTCCATTTTTTTCTTCATTCATTTCACAAATACTTATCAAATGTCTAGAAAGTAGAAGGCACCGTGCTAGGTTCTAAGAACAGCAGACAGATCTGCTTCCTCTCTCATGGAGTTCACATTCTTGCATCAAACAGGTGAGAGAAGATTTTGGTGTCATTTGGACAGAAGTTCAAGTTCCAGCTCTGCTACATATCAGCACCGTAACCTTAAACTAAACTCTCTCAAGTTTAGCACACTCATCAGTATGGTGATGACAGTACTACCTACTTCAACCACAAGTATTAGTGTAAAGATTAAGCCAGAGAGATTTAAGCTCTAAAATATTAAGCATCCACCAGATATCTGCTGTAGTTATCAAAATTATTTTACTTAAGTAACATAATTGCTAAGAATACTCTTTTAGGTTCAAAGCGGGGGAGAAAAGAGCACAAGGGACTATGGTGATGGTTCACAGGTGAATTGGTGGTGGGTAACCCCTTTTATGGAAGTTTTTACAATAAGATAGAGTCAGAGTGAATGATTTAAATTAAGCAATGTTGTACAAAATAAACACTGAACCTCCCTTTCCTCTCTGCATTTCCAGAATACATTTGTCTAGATGAAAGTAAAAATAATAGAGGCTTTGCAGAGCCATGTGTCCCACCTTACTAAAAATAGAGTTAAAGCTTTTGAACGGTCAGTCAGGGGCATTAAACAAACAGTGATCCAAAGTTGGATTACTGTACACCATCAGAGTAATACAGTAGCCTCTTTTCCCCATGTTTCTGCTCTAAGAGGCTTATGGTTAACCAGAGTCTGCAAATATTTCATGTAATTAGATATTTTGAGAGATTTAAAAAAAGAGACCACATACACATAATTTTTATTGAAGTATATTATTATAATTGCTGTATTTTATTATTAGCTATTGTTGTTCATCTCATGCTGTCCTAATTTATAAATTAAACCTTGTTATAGATATGTATGAATAGGAAAAAACATAGTACATATAGGGGTTGGTGCTATCTGCGGTTTTAGGTAACCCTTGGGAAACATGGAACATCCCGCAAGGATAAAAAGGGACTGCTGTATTCCAAAGCATCAGTATATTCTTAGATTGTCCAATTAAACAGGAATTCAAGATGACTATTAGGCAGAGAAGAGAAAGAGCAGGTACTTTGGTTAAATGAACTTTGATTTTAGTTTATTAAGACAATACAATGGAACATTTTTTAAAAGACAGAAATGTATCCATAAAACTCACAGTGTCCTTTTCAAAGACCATGAGACCCAATTATAATTATGACATATTATTTGGCTTCTAATGAGCACTCCTAATAAAAAAATATAATGGGGGAATCTAATTATTGGTTAACATAGTCTAATCAGTAAAATGTTTTATTTGAGACATTAACAATGAGATAAAAAATGATTGTCCATTACTTTCTTTAATAATATCAGTAGGGAGGATAATCTATAAAGGTGTTAATATACATATCAAGTACTAAAGATAAATTTGCTAGATCATCAAAACTATCCATAATATTCAAACAGTGCCATCAACTTTATTTTTAACCTCAAAGTGACTATAATTCTAATTCAGGGGACATTTTTTACTGATCACTCTCTGAATAACCTTGCACAAAAAACAAACAGGTCACCCTGATAGTCTGAAGCAATTTATTTTTCATGAAACAGTCCTCTATCCCACAGCACAAAACTAGTGCTAATCATTTAATTAAAGATGATAGCTGATGGCTCAGTGTTAGATCATGGAGCTGGCATATTAATTCAACCTATCAGCAGATTTTTACTACTATTGTATCAAAAAGAGAATGGTACAAAACCTTAAAAACACTCAAATGATTCAAGCAGAGAAAAAAAAATGTAAAGAGCTTTCAATAGAACCTTTGTCACTCCTAAAATGTCTTTTTTTAAATTTGTTTATTTAATTTCCTACATCATTGCTAATTTTGTACAGTATTTGATTTCTCCCCTCAGGTGTAATCCCCATCTTTGTTACATCTAAATAATATAGAAGCCAATATTGTTGATTTTTCACTATGCCACTTTAGTGCAGCATTTTCATTTATCATTTGAGATCCTTTCCACCTTGTTATGATTTTAGTTCCCAATTAAATTAGAGTGTCACTCTGATTTGTGTCATTGTGGCTTAGAAAGCAAACAAACTTTAAACATTTCATGTTCTTGCAATATTGTGAAAACTCTCTAGCTACACATAGTAGCAAGTAACACAAATGTTTCTTTAAAATGAATTTTGAAAGCATACTTGAGGTCCAAAGAAAATAAGAAAAACCACAGGCTTGCAAAACAAAAAGCGAGCTGAGCACTAGTCTGGAGAGCATATAAGCTGATGGCTGCAGCTGTCCTGGGTGGGAAAGTATGTTTGCGTGGTGGGAGTAAGTCTTGGGAATCTAAGATGGGGAAAGCCAGGACTAAACTTGGACTTACTCCATGGAAAATGAGAAGTGAATCAGAATTGAGGTCCCCACATAACTCTAGGACCTTCAGGGATGTACATCTTCAAGGAAAGAGCAGAATAGGAAAAAAACCATCTCATCAACACAATGGCATGAATGATAAGAAACTTGTCTGCCTTGGCTTGGCTCTAAATGGGCCTGAAAATTCCTAACCTGGTCCTGGGCGGAATATGGGTTTCAGCTGACATCATATAGTTGATCCAGGAACAACTTAGTCTAGACATTAGCACCAGGGATACACATAAGAGATGCAAATACAAATTCCTCTCAAATATCTTCCACATTAAACACTTAGGATTTTCATAACTAAAGCTCATCTGACAATGAGCTCAGATGCCAAAATAAAAAATAGTCAAGCAAACAATTTATAAGTAAAATAGAGTCAATATAACATAAACTTGCCCAAGAATATCAAATAAGAGAAATAAGAAACAAAATAAAACATTAGATTCTTAATGTCTTAAGAAAAGAATAGAAAATACAAGAAGTAGAGAGCCTTTTTATAAGAAAAAAGAAAAAATCCTGCCATTTGCAACAACGTAGATGGAGTTAGAGGGTGTTATGCTTAGAAAATAAGTCAGATAGAGGAAAAACAAACACTGTATGACTGCACTCATGTGTTAGACAGAGAATGAAAACGAATGAATGTAATAAAACAAAAATAAACTTAGATTATTGGACCAAATTAGTGGCTACCAGAAGGGAAAGAGGAAAGTGGTTGGGTAAATTGAGTAAAAGGTATGTATGGTAAGGTATGGATCAGATTTTCAGTGGTAAACATAATGTAGTATAGAGATGTTGACTTATAATCATGTACATGAAACCTGTGAAGTGTTATAAATCAATGTCTTCAATAATTAAAAAAAAAGCAAAGAGGACAATGTAGTAGGACAGTAAGCATAGCTGTGAGATAATAGAAAATATATATTGAAAAATAGGCAGAGAATTTTTCCAAACAATACATATAGATGGCCAACAGGTATCTGAAAAGGTGCTCAACATCACTAATTATCAGGGAAATGCAAATCAAAATCACAATGAGATAGCACTTCACGCAAGTTAGGAAAGTGGAGAGAGAGAGAGAGAGAGAGAGAGAGAGAGAGAGAGAGAGAGAGAACGAAAGAACAAAGTGTTGGTAAAGATACAGAGAAAAAGAATAGAGGTTCCACAGAAAAAAAATGGAACCATAAGACCTAGCAATTCCACTTCTGGGAATTTATTGAAAGAAAGTGAAAACACTAAATAGAAAAGCTCTCAGCACTTCCATGTTCCTAGCAGCATTATTTACATTAGCCAAAACATGGAAGCAACCTATGTATTCGTCGATAGATGAATAAAGAAAATGTAGCATGTGGGCATGCGTGTACACACACACATACACATACACACACACAATGTCATAAAAAGAAGGAAACCTTGCCATTTAACACCACAGAGATGGACTTGATGGCATTATGCTAAGTAAGGTAAGTCAGACAGAGAAAGGGAAACACCATATAATCTCACTTATATGTGGAATCTTAACTAATATTTGAGCTCATAGATATAGAAAACAGATCCATGGTTGTCAAAATTGAGGGTGTGTGGTATGGGAAATGACTGGGGTCAAATGTGCAGACTTCTTGTTACAAAATAAATAAGCCATGGGGATGTAATGTGCAGCCTGGTGACTATAATAATACACAAGTACATACTTAAAAGTTGCTAAGATAGTAAATTTTAAGTTTCATCTCAAGGAAAAAGGTTAACTGTGGTAATGAATGTTAACTAGACCTATAACGGGAACAGTGACTAGAAAAGCATCAGCCATGTAAGTGACCCCATCTTTAATATTCCAGCCATTTTAGCTCTTCAACTAACTTCACATTATATGGAACTCTCCAGTCAATTCACATGATTATGAGAAATGAAAAAATGCTGGTTTTTAAGACACTAAGTCTTGAGGTAGTTTATTATTCAGCGATCCATAGACAAAACAGAGATTCAGAGGAGTTGGAATTTGCTTTGCGTGAAGTGAGGGGTAGATAGTGAGAGAGAGGGCATTGCCTTTTCTATTTCACCTTAAAAGTATTTATTTAGAAGCACCATGATATGAAATTATACTGATAGTTAAAAAGACTTTCAGTAAGTCCCTCAGTGGTGAACAGTAATGGCAAATCCTTACTTGTTTAATTATCTGTTCCCCTCCACTGTGGCCATTCTGAGTCCTTGTATTATTTTTTTGAGGGTGAGGCTTTTCATTATGAAAGAGCTCCAGTGTAGTCAACATACTACCAGAAGTATGACTGGACTTTTCCAAAGAAAAGTGACATCTGGCTTCGGTGTAACTTTTGCAAGTTGGGCACTCAACACAGAGAGTATCCAAATTGGCATTTTTGAAAGGAAATTCTTTAGTAAGCACTCACATAGGGCACAAAGATCGTCACACTCTGGAAACAGACATAGAGTCTGTTTCCAATTAGGCCAGCAAAACATGCTCAATTTTGCTGTTCCTTACTCAATTGATTATATTGTCTGTTGTGTTGTATGACTTGTGGGAGAAGTAGCACTGGAGTAGATATTACAGAGAATAAATTAAATACTCATGTAACTATTGGTGTCTTCAAGAGTTAATGATGGACTTCTGCACATGGTATCGTAAAGTAAACCCACTTCATGTTGAATAATTCAACATCCATGGTCATGTATTGTCCCATGGCTAACCACAAAGTCTTCTCCTAGATTCTGTAGCAAGGCAGCAACTGTTTAAGTCACAAATAGGCATGTGGGGGAAGTCTTGTGTTGACTTCAAAATTCTAGAGTTCTTTTGAACAAATCATAGCAGTTTTGCATTAAAATATGAAGTTTATTTTTATGGCCACTTATTCAGAGTATTATGAATAGATTCTTTTTCATTCCTGTTAAAAACTAGTGCTGTATTTCTCCAAACATGGCTACCTATCCGGGTCTGCATCTTTCCAGCCAATCTCCTTTCAGTTTTTCTAGGTTTCCAGCTCCTTCAGTGAAGACCCAGCATTGTCTTCAGGGAGCTTGTTTTCTTCTCTGCCAGTGGTTGACCTTTAAGGGCTCAAACTGGTTATTGTAACCTGGTGACAGTGACATCTAGATAAGTAATTCATTGTATCTTCCCTTCATAAGATGCTCTCTTTTTGAATTAGTGTATCTAGACATTAGGCCAAAGCCTAACCTTCAAATGATATGCTGCCATTTGGCTCACAGAGTTCAGCTAGGAAGCACAGGTTTCTCTTTCTGTTTACACATGTGAGACCATGTAATGCAAAGCAAATTAGCATCAACTATTCATAATCAGTCATTTGAATTTGTACCACAGCAACTCAGCTACTGTTCTTTCTTAGCAGAACAGTGATTACGAGAAAAGTTAAGAAACCTCTTATATAGAATCGTCATATTTTATTTATTTCCTCTCCAGATATCTTTTGAAGGAATTTATGTATGGTAGAAACTGCAAAAAACACAGGTATTACCTGTGTACTATGATTAATCCTAACCTTAGTATATACCCTTGCATTAAGTAATGAGCAAGGGCCTCATTCTCAGTGAATTTTTCTATCATTACAGGATGGAAACATCAATTTTAAAGCACATACATTAGGCCTGAATCCACACATCCATCCCTAGGAAATTTTGACACATGCAAACTCTTCTTCTTGGACAATCTGTTTAATCATGTATTATGTGACATAATATGTAGATTATGAAAAATGTGTCCTTGCATGCTTACTGTCTTTTGTTATCCAAAAAGACACAAGGTGGCTTAATTTAATGAATTTTTCTAACCAGAAAAACTTTCCATAAGAACTATATTTGTGAAGAACTGTGGGTTCTTTGGTATTGGGTATGGTGGGGTGACATGTATCTGAAGAGGTGTGACTCTATTCCCTTAAATCACATGCAGTGTTGCAAAATTTTTTAACTCAATAAAAAAATAAGAGGTAAATACAAAACACACACACACACACACACACACACACACACACACACACACACTTTATTAGTCCTTTTTATCCCATCTAGAATCTTTTTACTTACTGGCTGACCAGGCTCACCAACTCCAATTGGACCCGGAGCTCCTGTTCTTCCTTCCTGGCCCCTTTCTCCCTAGGAGAAAAAAATGATTGAATAAAATTTTGAATTTTTAAATAAATAATAAACATAGCTGAAAATACTCTGGAGATTTCAGCAAAGATAAATAGTAAAATAGTCAAACATTTCACATCCATAATGATAAAAAATAGAGGCAGAGAAATGACTTGAATTTAAATGAACAAATCACCCTAAAATGCCCGTCATCCCTTTTTGTCTAAAACCAGTAGGGTCCTTTCAGCTTTTGGAAACAATTGTGTAGTAAGTGTCAGGATGGACTGCCATTTTGACTCATTTTGGTGACAGAGATGACGGGCTAACAAGGGCGGTGCTATTCCCTGCCACCCTTTCCTTATCCACACTCTCTTCCACTTCACCCCTCCTTTTAGTTCTGTTTCACACTTAATATCTTTCAGAATTCTTTTCCAATAACTTTGCCAATACAGACTCCACTTTCCCTGAAGTCTCCATGTGCTTATTTTCTAAATGCCACTCTGGTGACCAAAAAAAAAAAAAAAAAAAAAGTTCACTGGTTTGCACTGTTCTCCAAATTGGTCCCACATGATAGTTATATTGTCCCCAAACACAGAAAAGCCATTTAAAATAAATGTTTCTGCTCCATTACATTTTGTGTGATACAGATCACCCCAAAGTATTGGGTGGTCCAGTGCTTTTTAGTTCCCTAAAATGTTTCTGTCAACATTTACTTATTCAGTGTTATGATCCTTCTGGTTCTGCCTCTCTGTTATAGTGAGAGCAGGTGATAGTTGATGTGTTACGGTGTTTCATACCCCAATAACATTATGCATGTTAACATATAAGGTCCTTGAAAAGGCAACAGAACTAAAGGCACGGTGGCAAGTGGGTGGGTATTGGAAGAGAGCAAGTTTTTCACCCAACTCAAAAAAAAGAAAAATACCACATTGATTGTTCTTGTCATAAATGGACCAAAGCATTCTCTGTTCAAGCATTCAGATTGTAAGTAGCTGCCTTGCATCTATGAGGGTAAGACTGAGCAGGATTCAAGTCACAGCTCCCAGTCCCTACTTAAATGCAACAATCATCCGTGAGCATAGAAACAAGTAGTCTTTACCTTAATACCTTGCTGTCCAATTCCAGGGGCTCCAGGAGGACCATAAGGACCAGGAGGACCTGGCTCACCCTAGAGGGAGGAGCAGTGAGATGTTAGGTCACCTCAGCAGTACTTTTTGAGCAGCTCTTAGACATGTCATGATGCAATAGGGATTTGAGGGCTGCAGTGAAATGTAATACACAGTCCTGGCTTTCAAGTGTTTGTTTTTTTTTTAAGATTGATTTATTTATGCATACAAGAACTGGGGTGCAGGTCAGAGATGTGGGGGTGGGTGAGAGGATTCACCAGAGACAGAGTGGGGAGCAGAACAGGCGGTTTGACTGAAATACCCTGCTGAGGGGAGCAGCAGGCGAGGCAGGAGAGGTTTGCAGCGCCATGTGGGAAGTTCCCTGGCTGGGGATCGAGCTCATGCTGCAGTGGCTGCCAGTAGTTTCATAGAGCTGCGACTTAACCCCTTGCATCACCAGGGAGGCCCACAGCTCTCTAGTGTTTACAATTCAGGGATATACAACATAGACCCAGGCTTGAATTATCACTGGGTATATATGTAGGCACAGTACCTAGTGTCCACAAAAATAATTTAATTTTCATTTTTAAAATCAGAATAAAAAATAAGCATAATAATAATGAACGTATAAAATGATTGCAGTCTGGATGACATTTGTCATACCAATTCGGTTGTAAATATAAGTTTTAGCACAAAGCAAACGTTTTTAGGATCCATGAAATGTGGCCCTCATTTATTCAACAAATTTTATCAAGTGCTTTTGTCAGACACATCCATTTTATATCCAATGACCATCCCCTCTCTGTCTCTCCTCTCCTGCAGATAGAACTCTTAGGTCAGTGAGAAACTAGTCTTTGCTCTCAGAGGTGCAGGTTGGTAATAACTATTCTGATACAAATATAGGATCTCTTTTTCCTTTGACCAGAGACTAGTCTAGGTCATCCTTTGGCCCAGTTCTGACAAATGAGATGTGGGGACCTTGTTGCCTCTGTCTCTTTTTTCTCCTTGGACTCATGATAGCTGTCTTATAACCACAAGGCAACAATCTCTCAATGAATGCCAACATTTGAAGAGGACAATGCATAAAAAGTTTAAAAGAACCAGGGCCTCCCTGGTGGTGCAACGGGTTAAACTCAGCACTATGAAGCTATCCAGAGCCACTGCAGCACGAGTTCTATCCCCAGCCAGGGAGCTTCCCACACGGCGCAACAGACCTCTCCCACCTCACAGGCTGCTCCCCTCAGCAGTGTATTTCAGTCAATCTGCCTGTTCTGCTCCCCACTCTGTCTCTGGTGAATCCTCTCACCACCCCACACTTCTGGCCTGCACCTCAGCTCTTACATGCATAAATAAAAAAATCTTTTTAAAAAAATATTTTTAAAGAACCAGCTTCTGCATAACCTCGTTGAACCACTGACCCAGTCCTGGACTACATTCAAACATTCTGTCTACTCAACATCAAGAGTTCTTATGATTTAAGCCACTGTTAGTCAAGGTGTCTGTTACTAGAAGCTGGAAGCATTTGTGATTAATCCAATCTCCTATATGGCTGGTCTATCAAGGAGTTTTTGTATTAGAGAAGTGAAGACTATAGTACTCAAACTCCTACATTTCGGGCCTCCCTGGTGGCACAGCGGTTGAGCGCTGTGCTGTGGAGCTGTCGGCAGCGTGCGATGCGGATTCGACGCCCAGCCCTGGAGAATCCCACATGGTGCGGCAGACCTCTCCTGCCTCGCCCGCTGCTCCCCTCAGCAGTGTATTTCTGATCTGCCTGTTCTGCTCCCCACTCTGTCTCTGGTGAACCCTCTCGCCGCCCCATGCCTCTGGCCTGTACCCCAGCTTGTATAAATAAATCTTAAAAAAAAAAAAAAAACTCCTACATTTCAAACATGAGAAGCCTGAGCCCTAGATTTGTTACCTGACCTGCCCAAACACACCTCAGTTATCACCCACAGGAAGGGGTTCTTCAGGTCTCTAGGGCTTCTAATCCTGCGGCATTGTCAATAGGGAAAAGGAAACTGGTTATTGTTTCCAATTTCCCTTTTTTATAATGCTATTTTTTTCTGTTTATCAAAATAATGTATTTTATTTCTTTTTTAAATTTTTTAAACTTTTTTGTGTGTAGAAAAACTAGAGTGTAGGCCAGAGATGGAGGGGGGTGTGAGAGGTTTCACCAGAGACAGAGTGGGGATTAGAACAGGCAGATGTACTGAAGTACACTGCTGAGGGGAGCAGCAGGCGAGACAGGAGAGGTGCGCCATGTAGGTCAGCTCCCTGGCCTGTGATCGAACTCAGGCTATAGCCATGATAGTGTTAAGACTTAACCCCTAGGGCAGCAAGGAGGCCTAAAATAATATATTTTATTATAGAAAATCTGTCATATTGAAAAGCACATACACAAAAGAAAAGTAATTAACCATTTAGAACCACTATTAATTTTTGGTTTGTTTTCTTCATTTATATGCACATGTATGTTTAATTTATGTTCAGGAAGATTTCTGAATACTCTCATGCTTGTGTTCATGAATACTTGTTATCTAAAATTTCATTCAACTTGAAGCTTTCTCTCCTTATTCTTATACTAACCAACAATACATTGGTACAGATTAAGGAGGAGGAACAAAAGGATTTTCACTAATCATAAAGCAATTTGCCCTGACTCAGCAACCAGAGCCAAGTTATCATTAACATGGTAGAGTCATTACTTTTAAGCACCACTGACTTTAACCAATTGCAAAAAGGAAAGAGAAGAGAGAAGAGAAACAATCAGAGTCAAATCAGCTTCCCAAAAGACATGCACAGGTTTAAGACAAGGCTTTGTATTTCTGTTGTTACTTTGAAATATGTGAATCAGGAGAATTGAGAAACGAATTTATCCTTGAGCCCATGAGCTCCACTTAGCCTTGGTAAAGTACCAATCTCCAGAGATTTCTTAATATTGCCTCTTCAAGTGAATTACAGGTACCTAAAGCTTACAGAAGGATCGCTTCCCCTTACCTGAACACAGTCCTGCTTCACATTACATTTGATTGGATTTCTCAGGACCCCAACATCTCAATATAGGACCCACAGACCAATACTGGTCTACAATGAATGTTTATTTCTTTTGACTTTCCCCTTTCTTTTTCCTACAAAGTTTCCTGAGAAAATAATGAAAGAAGTGGTCATGACTGTAAAATACCATAGCAGGGTGAGATAGAATAAGAAAAGCATCAGCACTCTATTCAATGATTTTCTGGAATTTACCAAGGCAACATATTCCTGGTAGGACTACAGGCTTGCTTCCTTTTCTGCTATTATTCCTGCCCCTACCCTTACCAGTACACACGCACACACACACACACACACACATTGAATGCCTGCAGTACTGCTTATTAATTCTTTACTTCACTTTCTTTAACCATTTAGCCTTGATAAAGTACCAGTCTCCACAGAGATTTCTTAATATTGCTTTTAAACAAATAAACAAAAAGGGTTGCGTTTAACTGGCTAGTCTGTCTTTCATGACCTCCATATAAATATGAATATGTGCAGAAATGAGTGTAAGCATGTATAGGAGTATCCACAAAGTTAGGAAGACCTTGGTCTTCCTTAGAAAAGGACCTCTATGTTATGGGGACTCAAGATTGAAGGAAATCAATGCTTACTAAGACATACTATTTCCTGACAATGTATATACATTATCTCACTTAATCTTCCAAAATTACTAAGAAATATATATTTTCCCATTTTGATGTATAAATATAATCTCCATTTTTAATCCATTTTTCACCATACATACAATCACAGGGGGGAAAAATGTGACTTTGGAGTCATTCCATCTAGTTGAAATCTGGTTCTGTAATTTACTAGCAGCCTGAGTTTTTGCAAGATTCTCATATACAAAATGAGAATAATTATATCTACCTTACAGGATTATTGAGAAGATTTAAGATATTGTCTGTAAAACATCTAAGTCAGAATTAATCTCATGGTAGCTGTTTAATATGTATGTTCAGTTTTTTTTTTTTTACCAGACTTTCATTTAGTACCAACCTGGTACTCAGTACCTGGTTACAAAATTATAAACATAGATCAGATTGCGCGTGTACTTAATAGATACTTACAATCTTACTGGAGAAAAAAAATGAATAAAACAAAATACTAGCATGTGATTCGCTATAAGAAAGATTAAAAGAGCACATCAGACTCTGAACTAGAACTCTTTAATTCTACCTTATTGAATTGGAGGAGATATTTGTTCTGAACAAACAAGTAGAAATCATATCTAACTGGTAGGAAAGAAGGGAAATAAAATTTCAGGAAAAGGATAGAGTATGAGGCATAAAATGACTTGATAAGTTCTGGGGACAGAAGGCAGTTCTGTGGGATCAAGGTGCCAGGAATGAGGTGACAATGAGGTCACTGTCTAGAGCAGTGCTAGCAAGGAAATATACAGCAAGCCTGTATGTAACTTTAAGTGCTCTAGTAGCATATTAAGAAAGTAATATATAGTCTACTTAGTATATTAAAAAATTATCATTTAAGTATTATAAAAACTTATTTTATTTTTCATTATTTTAATGCTACATCTTTGTACTTAATACTTACAGCACATCTCAATTCAGATTAGTCACATTTCAAGTGCTCATGTGGCTGCTGTATTGTACAGCATGGGTTTAGAGTAATTAAAGAGGCTAAAAGCTCAGGTCAGAACCATGGAGAGTACCAGCATTTAAGTCTGGTAGGAGTGGAAGAACACAGATGTCTTGTGGGGAGATGGGAAAGACAACAGACTGGCGGATAAAAAGAAATGGGATCTGGCAAAAACTGTGTAAAACATGTCAGGAAAAAGAGAATTTCAAAAGGAAAGCATCACTTCCAAAGACAAATCCATAATATTCCACTTGTAGACTTTATCATCTTCCAACATTCTCTATTTTGTGGAAGACCTTTCATATTAAGCCAGAGCATAGGAGTCATTCTTGACACAGCTCATTCCCTGACTCACTATATGCAATGAACTACCAATACCTATAAATATATGTCCTAAATCTCTTGCAAATCCATCCACTTCTCTAATCTTCCACCATGCCTCCACGCCATTAGTGTATCCCACATTAATATAATCTCTCGCTCAGACTACAACAAAGAACTTAATAATATACATGCATCCATTCTAGCATACTCCAATTCATACCCCCCCCCATTTCTGCAATCTTTAAATTTTTTGACTTTCAAAGTCTTGCCCTTTGCTCTTAGGGTAAAGACAGAGCTTCTTACAAGGCTTGTTAGCCCCGGCATAGCATGTCCTGTGACCTCTCCAGTACGATCTGTTAGTACTTGCCTCTTCATTCATCACCCTAGTAGAACTAACCTTTGTTCAGTTCTTTGTACTTGCCATGCTCCTTCCTGCCACAGGATTTTTGCATATACTATTCTATCTGGAATTCTCTTTTCCTAGTAAATCCATATTATTCCTTTAAATTTTATTTTAAGCAACCTGACTACAAGGAAGTCTTCTCTTATCAAGTGAAATCTCTTTTCTAGAGGCACTGATAGCATCATTTTCCTCTTTTTCTGAGCATTCATTACAATGCAAATTTGCATTCATGTGTTAATAAGTCTTCCCCTAGATGATGGTGAAGACAGAGTGATTTTGCTCAACTTCTCATTCTCAGTGCTTAGCTAATTGAAATTCACTTGACCTTCTATGTATCCAAGCATTTCCTGAGCAACAGCTAGGGAGAAGGTGCTGTGTCAGCTGCTGGAAGTGAAGAAAACAGGCATGTGGAGAACAGGAATGTAGGTAAGAGGAGTGATGGGTCTGGATATACTCCTGTGGCATTCCCTCTGCTTATGTTTTCAGTCAAAAGCAATGGTAAAATTACATAGTGATATCAAGTGCCTATTGTACACTTTGTCCTACGAACTTACCTAATACAATTAATTGGGTTTTTTAGTTGAAGGAATAATGAAATTCCCATAAATAACCTAAAGTTCCACTATAATGAAAGTCCAGCTCAAGGAACCTGGCACCCCTTATTCCTGGCACCTGTTCTAATCAAAGCCAATGTCCGTCCTTTCCCTAAGATTATAGCTATTGCTCTGAGTGTTTTATATATATTAACACAGATAGTCTTGAAAAAAACTCTTAGAGGTTGTTTTTACTATTATTAAACATTACATGGAGAAGAAAACAGAGACAAGAAGAGGATAAGTAACTTACCCAAATCATAGAGCTAATACAATACAGAATGGAGGTTGAAACCAGTCTAGTTTTAGAGCCAGAGTTCTAACCACCATACAGAACTGCCTCTTGGGACTTTTCAATTCTTTTTAAAGTATTTCAAATTTCATTGGATATCAGACTAAATGTAGATCTTTATATAGGATGGAAATCATGAAAGTCAGATGGTTACAGTTCATCCATTGTTAAAGATCCATCATGTGAATACTTGTACAGGAAACTCTAAAATAAAATACAAGAGTATTGCATGCAGTTTCAGGACTGGAATAAGTTATGTCACTGAATTAGTAGTAAAGGTAATGCAATTGACAATACTGTGAACTCACAGTTGTAACTCTACATATAAATCAATTACTAACAAACTGCACTGAGTTTGGAAAGAACATTGTCAAATCACTAATTACAATTTTTTTGAAACCACCTACTTGGGTAGGAAAAAAGACAAAAGTCCACATCCTCCAACTACTGATCCTTTCCAAAGAGAAAAAACTCCATAATAACAAAGAATTGGTAAAGAATATAATGAAAATTATATTATTATACCATATTTTAGTAACTCAATTCATTTTATTGATCATTATTATATTAAACCATGTGAAATTGGCCAATACTTACTAAGACCATGGCATTTCATATGGTTTAATCTAACAGGAAAATCGAATTCCATAAATAATAAAATATAAGGAATTATGTGTCGTTTTCTCTAAAAAGGAAAACCAGATCAGTAGTTCACTAGGAGAGCTTTTAAGAACAAATAACAGCTCTTGTAAACACTGTCTAGAGTCTTCCAACACAAAATAAGTTCTGGAAAATATTCAGAATGAACTCTCTCTATAAATCTGAAAACAAATATATTGATTTACTAGAGAAGATGGGTTCATATGGTGTTTCTTAAAACTAACCCATGGAGACTGGGGAAAGGGGTAAATGAGGAGTTACTGTTTAAAGGGTACAGAGTTTATATGTTGGGATAATGGAAAAGTTTTGCATATTGATAGTGGATGTAAATGTATCATACATGTATGGTAAATGTATTTAATGTCAGTGAAATGTACACTTGCAAATGGTTAAAATGATAAATATTGTATATATTTTACCAGAATGAAAAAAGGACTTAACTTTGGTATAAAGTTAATTTTCCCTGTTTCTACTTACCTTAATTAATTAAGGTTTTCAGTGTAATTATTTTTTAAAAATCTGACATCCCTCTGTAGTTATTACACTTAAAACATTCTGTTAAACATTAGTTCCCTGCTTGATTGGGCATAAGAGTTAGACTTAGCACCTTTGCAGGCAATGCTGACAGCATTGCGTTCCCTGATGCATCAGGTGTTTGCCTTGGCTGTCTCTGCACATGGGCGTGTGCATGCTCACGCAATACACCCCATCTGCTGAGAACCATATGCATCAGAGACTTGGAAATGAAAATCATCTGCCTTGAAGCCATTGGCTGACATCCCACATGTTCTGGCAGTCACTTCAAGTTGTCACTATTAGTTGTCTCATGTCAAATGAGTTAATAAGCTCACTTAGTGTCCTGGTAGGCAGATGTGCATTTAAGTCCAAGCCCTTTCCACAACAAGTGCTGGGTTATTAATGATTCTTTCCCTTTAATTAGGCCCAGGAAAGAAATAGTATTTAGATGTTGACATCTCTGAAGGAAAAACATTCACATATTTTGGCACTTGGCTCTGATACTTCATTAGACAGATATTTGTAACTAAAACTGTAAAGAAAGTCTCCCCTTTACACTGTTATACACTGAACAGACACAGCCTTGTTTAAAGTTAGCCCACCAGGAGAATCAGATGGCACATTACTGTTTTTGGATAACTGGAAAGGCTGACGTGTTTGAGTACCCTGACCTTAAAATACTTTACATGTAGCCAAAAATACAGTCATTCTGTGAAGAGAGAGCTTTGAAACTTTTAAAGTTTTTCTGTTTGATTAATTATCTTGTAGTACGGTTTGTTGATATCTATGAATATTTCACTGATTTACTTCCCATTAAGTTATAAGGAATTATATCTACTGCAAGTCATGATTTTTTTTTTTTAGTGGTTGAAAACAGTATCATGATATCTGAAGAAAGTTAGATTTTTGAGTTGTATGAGAGCTGAAATAAAACGATCCTCTGAGCTTTTTTGAGAAAAAAAAATGAAGTTCTTCATAGATAGTCACGTTTGAGTGTTGAACTTCAAAAACATTATTGAAATATTGCTTACGTTTGGTAGGTTACCTACCAAAGCAATTAAGCTAACTTTGAGTCAAATCAAGTACAGGTTTCTCCCACTATGCAAAATAGACAGTCCCTATGAAACCTTTTGTAAGCCAAACTGTCAAAAAGTGAAGAAAAATTAATTTCCCATTAATTTATATGGGAAAAAGTAGCAATCCCAGACCCAAAAAATAACCTGCCAAGTCATACCAAATTAGCATATAACACCTAAAATACTAACATATAGTAGAGACAGGAATTCTATGATAAATACACAGCCTGAATAAAGTAGTTCCCAGGAAGGGAGTTTGGCAGTGCTGTTCTCAATGCTGTAGGTGAATACTGCTTCTGTAATGGCTGCTGTAAAACAAAGCCTACACCTGTTTTGCTTTCTGCCTTTTGTTGTAGAAGTGAACATCTTCCGGTTTCCTTTGATTAATGAGAATAATTACTAATGATGTTTCTCATAAAGGTAAAGGGATATAACTTGAACTTTCAAGAGCTGGGGGTACCTGTGATTGAATAATGACCAAAATAAGAATGTATTTGTAAAACTACTCCATCTTCATTAATGATTTTTCTGTCTAGGTGAGAACATTGACATTATGGAAAACATAAGACTCTAAGTCATACACATGAAACTAAAAAAAACATTAAATCTGAAGTCTTTATGCCACTCTTAGAAGAAAGTAGAAGTATAAATAACACATTAGATTACTAATGCACAAGTATTTTTGATAGGTTATGTCAACATTGTCTTATTTCTCTTTATTATCCAAATAGTTTGGGAAATGGTCAAAATTCCTGGCTATACATATACAATAAACCCACCGCCAATATTATTTATCCTCAATGGTGAGAAGCTGAAAGCCTTTCCCCTAAGATCAGGAACAAGGCAAGGATGTCCACTCTCACTATTGCTTTTCAATGTAATACTGGAAGTCCTAGCCAGAGCAATAAGACAAGAGAAGACATACAAGGAATCCAGATAGGGAAAGAAGAAATTAAATTATCACTTTTTGCAGACGATATGATAATATACATAGAGAATCCGAAAAACTGCTCAAAATTATAGACCAGTTCAGTAAAGTAGGAGGATACAAAATCAACGCACAAAAATCAGCCTTTCTATATACAAACACTCAGTCAGAAGAAGAAGAAATCAAGAGAATCACCCCCTTCAAAATTGAAACAAAAAAAAATCAAATACGTGGGAATAAACCTATTAAAAGAGGTAAAGGACTTATACAAAGAAAACTAAAAGACCCTATTAAGAGAAATGGGAGGACACAAAAAAATGGAAAGATATCCTCTGTTCAGGGATTGGAAGAATTAACATTACCAAAATGGCCATACTACCAAAAGCAATTTACAGATTCAATGCTATTCCGATAAAAATCTTAATGACATTCTTCAAAGAAATACAACAAATATTGATGAAATTCATATGTAACCACAAAAAACCTCGAATAGCCAAAGCTCTCCTGACTAAAAAGAAAGAAAATGGAGGGATTACACTCCCAGATTTCAAACTATACTACAAGGCCATAATAATTAAAACAGTATGGTAATGGAACCAAAACAGAAGCACAGACCAATGGAATCAAATAGAAAACCCAGAAATAAACCCACATACCTATGAACAATTAATCTTTGACAAAAGAGCAAAGAATATGCAATGGAAAAAGGTTAGCCTGTTCAATAAATAGTGCTGGGAAAACTGGACTGCTACATGCAAAAAAATGAAGCTGGACTACTACCTCACATCATGCACAAAAACCAACTCAAAGTGGATAAAAGGCCTGGATGTAAGACCTGAGACCATAAAATTTATAGAAGAAAATATAGGCAAAACTCTACACGACATACATCTCAACAAAATCTTTAAAGACACATCCCAAAAAGCAAAGGAAGTCAAGGAAAAGATAAACAGATGGGACTACATCAAACTAAAAAGCTTTTGTACAGCAAAAGAGACAATAATCAAAACAAACAAGACACCCTACTAATTGGGAGAAAATCTTTGCACATGATACAACCGATAAAGGACTGATAACTAAAATCTACAAGGAGCTCACACAATTCAACAAAAACAAAGTCAACAATCCAGTCAAAAATGGGCAGAAGAGCTAAAAAGACACTTCTCCATGCTCAGCGAAATAAGCCAAAAGGAAAAAGAAAAATATCAGTGGTCTCACTTATAACAGGAATATAGGGAAACCAAATGCAAGAGCATCAACCAGCTAAAGAGGGGGGAGGATTGGGGCTCAAAACAGGGGAGAGGGGAGCACAGGGGACTGTGGTGACGGTTCACGGGTGAATTGGTGGTGGGAAACCTATGGGGAATATACAGTAATGTAAAAGACACACACACACACAAAAGACACTTCTCCAAAGAAGAAAAGCAAATGGCCAACACCTATATGAAAAAATGTTCAACGTCACTTTTAATCAGGGAAATGCAAATCAAAACCACAATAACATACCATCTCACGCCAGTGAGAATGGCGCACATTAAAAAAACAGGCAACAACAAATGCTGGCGAGGATGTAGAGAAAAAGGAACTCTTCTACACTGCTGGTAGGAATGCAAACTGGCCCAACCACTATGGAAAGCCGTATGGCGTTTCCTCAAACTAATAAAAGTGGAGCTACCATACAACCCAGCAATACCACTTTTGGGAATCTACCCAAAGGGCCCCAAAACACTAATCCAAAAGGATACATGCACCCATATGTTTATTACAGCACTATTTACAATAGTGAAGGTATGGAAACAACCCAGATGCCCAAAAATAGATGACTGAATCAAGAAGATGTGGTGCATATACACAATGGAATACTATTCAGTATTCAAAAAAGATAAACACATGCAATTCGCAGCAACATGGATGGAACTAGAAGGGATCATGCTCAGCGAAATAAGCCAGAAGGAAAAAGAAAAATATAGAATGATCTCACTTATAACAGGAACATAGAGGAACCAAATACAAAAGTGACAATCAGCGAGACAGGGGGGAGGATTGGGGCCAGAACGGGGGAGAGGGGAGCACAGGGGATTGTGGTGACGGTTCACGGGTGAATTGGTGGTGGGAAATCTACGGGGAATATACAGTAATGTAAAAGACATAACTAAAAGTAACAATTGAAAAAAAATTCCTGGCTATAGCACCCTTCTCTCTGATTCCTTCCACAGCCTGTTGTTTCTACCCAATTTCCTTTTGAAATTGTTCTCCCCTGGTTTCTAATAATCTCAAAATTGACAGGTAACTCCTTAGGTGCCTGCCTACTTGACCTGTCTGCACTATTTTGATAGCTCGTTTATCTCTCAAATTTGGTAGTGTGACTTCTAACCTCCATTGTCATTAGTTCCTCTGCTTTGGGTTTTTTTTAAAACCGTGATGGACCTGTATATATCTGTCAATTCTGCCAGTGATTCACGCATGAAAGATTAGTGGTGTTTAATGGTACAACACATGGAAGCTAGAAGGAAATTTTATTAGTACACTTCCATTACCAGAAATATCTGCGTATGCATTCTCCAATAGCTATGTCAAAAGCTGACAGCCAGTTCTCTCCTTAAAACTGACCACTGGTGATACAGCATTTTGAAGAAAACAGAATGTTGCATATGACTGCTTATGAGGTTTACAGATTTAATTTCAGTATCTTTACACTTAGTTACCTAATCTTTTCAATAAGCATACCAACTATTTGAAAAATATCTCCTATACTTGTGAACCTAAAACAAAAAAAGGACAGGAATTTGACAGAGTTGAATTAGGAGGAATAGGATGATCAAGAATCACAAAGTAGTGCAGAGTTTTGGAGAGGTCTACATGTTTAATTTGCTCCTGCTTACTTCTCTTGAAACATAGATTCAGTTTATTCATTAATACTAGGTTTTTTTTTAAGTAATATATTTATTTTTGCATACAAGTTGGGGTGCAGACCAGAGGTGCGAGGTGGTGAGAGGGTTCACCAGAGACAGAGTGGGGAGCAGAACAGACAGAGCGACCCAAATACACTGCTGAGGGGAGCAGCAGGCGAGGTAGGAGAGGTCTGCCACGCCATGTGGGAATCTCCCCGGCCAGGCATCAAACTCACGCCGCGGCCACCGAGTTCCACAGCGCTGTACATAAGCCGTTGCGCCACCAGAGAGGCCCAATACTAGGTCTTTTGTTAATTTTGGATGGATGGATGTTGATTCATTTTTATTGGAAATTATTTACCCCAACCATATCCATTTATTAATCTGGACCAGATCAGATTTTCTTAACATCTCAGAAGTTAAACCTAATGTAATGTAAGAACAAGTCTCGTATGTGAAAGAACTTTGAGTTTCTTACACTTGAGTATAGAGCAAGAAGAAAAAACTTAGGGTGGAAACCCTGAACAAAATATACAATGTCCTAGATTAGGACAATGAAAGAGGTTAGTAGGGAGCTAGTTCATTTATTAAAATAAATATATAATATCACATATTTTTAATTGTTTGAATATTAACATGTGAAATATTAACATTGGGAAAATGCATGGGGATATTCACTAATACATTTTTGGCTCTAGACTGAAGCTGTAGGACTGAGTCTTCTACTAGTCAGGAGCTATTCCCTGCTTATGCCACAGTAAGCATTCCCTCTTGCCAGAAACACAAAGATTCTCGGAAAGAGCAGGTTTGAGAAGAAAATACCCTCATAAATAAATTCAGAAAGACATCAAGAAATGGCAAAAATTACTTTATGTGGGCTTGGAACTCTCTGTTCTAGTGTTTATTTATGCAAAACTAATTCTCCTAACCTTTTCTCTGATTTGAAAGGCCTGCCAATCTTGAGCCATTATTTCTGCTTACTGGAGGGGCTATTCTATGGACATATGTGATCAAAACCTGAACCTCCACAATAACCCATGGAAGTTGCCTTAATATACTTGGGGCCTCAGATTTTACTCCAGAAAAGCATAGTACTTTCTCCTAAGTTACACTTCAGTTTGATCCTAGGTGGGAAGCTTCTTGGGCACAATTCCAATTCTATTTGATTTCAGAGATTGATGGGATGTTCTTTTTTGTTATTTTTTTAAGATTTATTTTTTTATGCATGCAAGAACTGGGGTGTAGGCCAGAGGTGTGGGGTGGTGAGGATTCACCAGAAACAGAGTGGGTAGCAGAACAGGCGGGTTGACGGAAATACACTGCTGAAGGGAGCAGCGGGCGAGGCAGGAGAGGTCTGCTGCACCATGTGGGAAGCTCCCTGGCTGGGGATTGAACTTTTGATGCAGTGGCTGCAGACAGCTTCATAGTGTTGAGACTTAACCCATTGTGCCACCAGGGAGGCCCTGATGGGATGTTCTTATGAATGCTGCTGCTTGACCTCCTTCACATACGGGAGAGGCTTAGATGACTTCAGAGCCAAGGCTTCATTCTGAGAAACATCTATGTTTTGTTTCCATGGTAACAGGGCATTTAGAACAGAATAGGAGTTACTTTACATGTGGAAAGTATTAATAACAGAAATTATTTGTGTAACAGGGCCAGAATCATATTTTTCCTTGATTTAACAGATGCTATTTTTTTGTTTTGTTCTTTGACCCCCGCAAACCTTTTGATTGAAGAAAATCCAACCATTAGAGCAACAAATTGGGAATGTGGTTTATGAGAGACACCATTCATAAATTCAAAAACATAGGCAGACCCTATCTAGAAACTCTCATAGTATCTTTGCAAATATTACAAACCTAAAGGTTTCTATTTTAAGGCCTAGGAGGAGACAAAATATTTGAAAAATGCACAATTAGCACCACTGGCTTCTTTTTCCCAAGTGATTTCTTTCTTCTTTTCCTGCACTTTCAGATGAACATTATAACCAAGTAGAAATGCTCCTCTCTACAGACTATTTCCAACCAGAGTAAACTAGACATGTAAAAAGATACAGTTTTCATACATTCGAAAAGTAAATCATTTGTCTCAGTCTGACTACCCAGAAAAGTTGGTAATTTTCTAAAGGGATAAAAATAATATGTTGAAGAACAGAATGGCTGAATTTGAACCCTGCCTCTGTCTCTTACCACCTATGTAGACTTGAATGCATTGCTTAAAATCTTTGTGCCTTGCTTAGAAGTGTCATCCGTATAAATGGATTAAAATAGATCCTGCTTCCAATGGTGGTATAATATGAAATGAGTATTTAGAACTGTATTTGCACATAGATAATGTACAATAAATATGTTGTTTATTATTGCAGAAGTTTCAAAGTAAGTAATCCTCCCCATGCCCAGTAAAACACAAAATTACTGAATTTTAGAAACTTTTGGCACAAATTCTAATGGCAATATCTTAAAACATTTTGTAATAAAATAATAGGTGAAAAAATATTAGAAATCATAACATTATTTACAAATTGAGGGGGAAATAATGTACTAAGTCTTCAAGATTTAGAAGTAGATTCTGAAAGGCAAGATGAAATCACTCCCTGAAACTTGACTTTTAAGATACACATTAGTAGATGTATACAGTGAGAAAAAATAGTGGTCAGTGGAACATGTCTCCCTGGGTGACAGATCCAAAGAGAAGTAAAAATTAGTAATTAATTGTCTTGAAGAGTCAATAGTCCGCTAAATTTATAACTGTAACCCAGAAATGTAACTGGAAAAAAAGGAGTTTCACTACCTTCCAACAAATTCCAACATTCTCTGGAAATTTACATCTTTTAAATTGGCAAAGAACTTAATTGTCACTTGACAATGAATTTTGTGGTTAAAGCCTGAGCAGTAATAGTAGCTCATGTATCTTTTACAACAATTTTTAAAAAACATTTTTAAAACAGGGGCCATGGGAAAGTTGATTAAGTTCTCAAATATTTGGGGGGAAATGACTGTGTTTATTATTGTGTGTTGTGAAAGTCAAGCATGGAGTGTTATTTCAGAAAATGATAATCCCCTAAAACATGTGACTCATTATTTTTACTAAAAATCAATGGATTGTTGGAAATTAAAAGCTGAATTTTTTTGAAATAAATTAACTTAAAAACAGTGCAACAAAATGCTATTGTGGTTTATAAGAGGCACCAATCACAAATTCAAACACATAATTCTCCCTTTTATGAGAGATAAAGAGAAGTGGTCAAATGATGGCATCTTTGTGGACACCCCCAATATTACCACCAATGCCCTAAGCCGCAAACCCTGCTCCTACCCCAGCAACCCCACAGATGCCCTCCAAAGCTGGCCAGGTTGGCTGTGCCTCTGTCTCAGGCAAATAATTTGATCTCCAGATAGCATTTCTTATTTTTCAAATGAAAATTTTGAGCCAATATGATCTCTAACATCTCTTGTGGCCCAAAGAACCTATCACTCTATCGCTGTTGTCAATCCCGACCCTGATTCCTGATGTTAAGCCCCTTTTCATAAACATGTGAAAATTATCACCTTAGGTAGCCAAAGAATCCTAGAAATCAGTGTAGACTATCAAAATATTTCTTTTTCTCTCTGCAGGATTTTACCTACAGTCAAAACAATTTTATGAAAACTTATACTCAGCATTCAAAGGGGCCATTGCTTTTCCCCCAGAGAGCATTAATCATAGGCGAGCACTGGAAAAGGCAGTTTCCCCCATGAAGTGTTAGCACATTCCCGCTGAGAAGCCCATTCTATTTTAATCTACCAATTAAAAGTGGCCTGGGAAATCATACATTGTCATTATCTCATTAAAAATACTATGCTTGTCACTTCCTTTCCTTGGGAAAAAGAACACTGAGGTAGCTCTACTGTTCTCCACAACTTAAATTTAATAGCAACTTTAAAAGATTAGTTTTATCTGGGCTCGTCCGAGGACTGCACTTCCTGCTGTTATTACTGCCACAAATTCCATAGAGATCCAGGAACTAACTCAACACCATTTACTGGATAGTTACTATATCTGTGAAATTTACTAAGCACCATTGAGAAGTTAAAAAGGTACTAAAGAGCTTGTTTTCAGGAAATAAATGGCCAGTGTCATTGGAAAATGAAGCCTAATAAAGGGCCCTTTAAAGATCCCTTTTATAGCATCTTTACATTCTATTTGATTTTCATCCAATCTTTCCTTATCTGTCTTGCCTGGTTATCTGTGCAAAGACATTACAAGCAAGGTATTAGCGGTTGAAATAACATCCCTGTAATAAAAAAACAAACAACTTTATTTCTGTGGGTATAAGAGTTATAAATTCCTTTCCTTTATAAACTATATCGAGTAGGCATTACTTGTGGGAAATAGAGTGATTTGAACTGTTACCACTGTTTTTCAGTTTCTAGTGAGTTATAAAATGACTAAAGGGCAAAAGTAAGGAGATAATGCAGAGATTCTGGATAATGACTTATATTTTATAATGCCCATTTGAATAATATAATAAACAATAATATAATAAATAATATAATAAACAGTAAAGCTATGTCACTGACTTCTTGCAGGTACTTGAATATGATTCTGTGTATATACCTGTAAGTTATGAATTTTCAAATCTACATCTTCAAAGAGTCCATTCACTTCTAGTTGATAAGAACACACAATACCATAGCTTACTAGGGGAAAGGCCCTCAGCCTGTCTAACCAGAATGTGATTACCTTATTGCCTTGAAATCCCTTCGGCCCTGGATCCCCTGGTGGTCCACTAATGCCCTGCTCCAAAATGAAAACCAATAATTAGTTGCGTGTACAAAAGGCCAACCAGGAGTGAAATGAATGATTAAGGTCCCTAGAGATCCTAGTGTTAGAAGTCAGACTATATAACTCAGAGTTAAGTTGGCGTTACATGTGGTTGAAAAAAGGAATTAGATAAAAATCCCTTGTGTAGAACAGTTTTTTTTTTTTTTTTTTAAGTACTTAAGCTAAAAGCAAGCATTTTCTCCTGAGGCATTTGTTTTCTAAATCTGTATTTTCAATCTTACACCTGGTATGGACCCCTTTTTTTGAATGTTTTTGCCTATTAGACAACTTTTTTTTTTTAATTTCAAGCATTTGTAGCTGAAAAATTGGAGCTTCCAATGTCCCAGCAGTACTGGCTGCCCTGGCACAATCCCAAGTCAAATCAAAGAGTTTATGGTTAACTAGCTACTGCCCAGAATCTTGAGTAAAGGTATGATTTTCAGTAGACTTTTTGAAATACTGAAATTAGCTCCTCATACACACATACACACGCCCCCCATTACAACTTGAGAACAGGCATGTCCCCAGATTGGAAAAAATTGGATCCAAATTACTTTCTGGAATCCATGGGATATATCTAAATTGAATAAACGTCTTAAAATCATTCCTTGTTACTTCTTATAGTGACAGAACAATACAAATAATAAAAATTGGATTAAATGCATAGATCTTCCAATTATATGACTGTTGCAATATAAAAATAATTACATACTATTTTTAATTACTTTGATTTTGTCCTCCTAGACTCTAATTTTTTAACTTTTTTCCTTTTAGCTACTCACCAAATAGACCTGCTGGTGCCTATTTTTAGGGAATCTGAATTAGTTAAAACATTAGGGAAGTGGTTTCTAAATTTTGGGTATCACCTGGTAATGTTTAAAAATGAGTCCTGGATCTAACCCCTGACAATCTGATTGAATTTGTAGAGGATACAAATGGGCAAAGGATTTTTTAAAGCTTCCCAGTGATTTTAATCCACTTAGATTAGGTTTTGCCTCCTTACCTGAAGTCCTCTGGGCCCCTTTGGTCCATATGGTCCTGGGGATCCCTGTGAAATAAAATTAATGAATAAAATTAAGTCTCTCTAAACATACATCCTCAGAGAGCAATCATTTTAGATGGAAGAGGAAGGAATGTGTTCTCTGTAATGACCAGTTTTCCCAAATCATCCAAACATCGAAGTCAACAAATCCACAGTTAAGGAAATGATCCTAATTAACAAGCACAATGAGTGTCCAACTTCCGTTAGTAAACAAACTCCATGAAAACACATTTTAGAAATAAGCCTTTTTGATTAAAAGGTTTACTTCTTAAGATACCTTAGAAAGCAGTAAACATGGTGGAATGTTATTTCCTACTAAGAAAGCAATGGCAGTTAAATTAACAACTGAGTTTGCATGATATCCACATTACTCTTTAGCTCATCTTCAAGACATGGAACTTTGCAACACCATTTATATATAACATTCTCTTAATACACCTTCAATATGTTCCTTAACTAGGAAATCCTTTAAAGTTTTTTTTATGAGGGTATGATACAGTCATCTCTCTTTTCCTATATATTCATTTTTTATTCTTAACAAAATATACCTTGTTTATAACAAAAACACTTTGACAATTATAGAAAAAAGTAAATAAATGAAAAAAAAACACAAAGGCAACTGTACTTACAATGTAGGCTATTTTCATCCAAGTTTGGTCCCAATAGACTTTTTTCTTCACATAATTTGATTAAAGTGCATATTTAACTTTGTGTTCTACTTATTTGACCTTCTGTTGTATCAAAATATTTCCCATGCCATTAAAAAATTTTGGTAAGTGGAATGATATTCAAGAATATCAATCTATCTTAATTTACATGTTCATGTTCCAAGTTTTGACATTAATATTGTTTTCAACTATTACTATTTCATATAATATTATAATGAACATCTTTGTATGTAAATCTCTACCCAACTTCTGCTTCACACTTAAGGATAATTTCCTCTAAAAGGATAACTGGATAGAGACTGTAACCATCTTTAAGGCTCTCAACCTCTTTGTCTCTTATACCATATAGGTAAAGAAAACTGAACATTCCTCTACAGACTTTGTTCAGATTTCCATTCTTCCTACCCTAGTAGAGAGAGCACTTATTTTTAGTGAATCCCTATTATTTCAGTGTTTGTTAACTTGATAGGTGAAATAATAGTTTAATTTTACATATATGCTAATGTGTTCACACATTTATTAGTCATTCATATTTCTGATCATATGTCTCCTCATGTTCTTTGTATGTTTTGCTTAAACTTGTGTGAACTCATTGTCAAGGACACTATCTTTCATTGACTGTATTTTGAAGTATTTTTTCTTTCCTTTTGGCACAGAAAATTTGGAGGGCATTTAACAATCCTGGGTCTCTTCATCAGTGAAATATGATATTGTCAATCATTTTTTTTCAGTTATTGTTTGATTTTCATTTTTGTTCTCTTCTGTATGTCCCATTTTCATTTATGTGCCCACGAATTCACTCATTATCACATTTTTCATTTTGCCCAGAGTTAATTGCCAAGCCTATATTTTTTCAAAGCCTCCTGACCTTTAACTCTATAACAGTTTAAAAGCTTTCAGAAAGTCTCACGCTATTTAAAGTGCTTAGTTACATGTGTCAGTGTCATTATTATATCCTCCTCTTTTCATCTTCTGCTTCATTTTCACTCCTTGACTCTCCCAGAGTTAAAACGTAGATATTTAAAGAGTTTAATATTTTGGTGGCATTTTGCTGTTGGTCCTTAGTTGTCTTGAAAACTATTGTTATTCTTTACATTTTTGGACTTTTTAATCTTTAATCTTTATATGTTGGACTCTAATCTTGGTGGGGAAAGGAGCCAAGATGAACGAGTGAGGTCTTCTGTGATGTACTTTCTCCCTATTACTGGTTCTTCAAGAATCCTCTCCACATGCTTAATATTGCCCCCAATTTAAGTACTTTATATTTTTTAACTAAAATACCCACCCAATTTGCTGCATTTTCAAAACTTCAAAACCCCACTTATGTCTAGTTCTGCCATTTTGTTTACAACTACTTCATTAATTTATTTCATAGAATTCTTTGGAAAGTGCCTGTTCTCAGTGTTTGCTCCTGGAAAGCAATTTTACTTAGACCAGATTGGAACTTGAATTGTTTATTCTTTTCATCATAACATTCAATAGGCCTGATCTCAAAGGCTAGGATGTCACAAAATAAAGTCTTAATGGTCCATAAGAAAAGCATTTGGGCACTCCATTAGCTAAAGTTAGGTATTGCTTTGTTTCTGTTTCTTGGTTTACAGATATGAAAATCGAGTCAATGACTCTCCAATTCCAGTAGTGAGATCAACATAATGCATCCCAGGAATTTCTTCTTAAGGAAGCTCAAACCAAAAGAGATCATAACTGTTAACATTTTAAGAACGAGTTCCTTACTTTGTCACCTTTTACTCCTGGTTTACCACATTCTCCACGTTCACCCTAAAAATATAAATAGATAGAATAAATAATAGAACATTTGCTGTCATTCAGTGTTAGGATTTTTTTTTTAAGATACCCAGAAGACTCTTATGACATAAGCACTTTGATGACTTATATACAAGTTTATCCTCAGTCCTGTGGGTTGTATAGACATTGAAATCTAATTTTTTTCTTCCTATGAATCATAGAGAGAACCAAATCAGTGATACCACCTAGTGAGGCTTAGCATTTTTCGACAGATGGATGAGATTAAATGGAAAGAAACCAAGGTTTACGCAGCATCTACCATAAATTAGATGCTCTTGGAATGTCATTTAATGAAATCCACATTACAGCCCAATGAGATCAATTTTATAATTTTTATTTTATAGTAGAGAAATTTTAAGCTCAGTAAGGTAACTTCCTTCAATCATATAGCTAGTAAGTAGAAGAATCAAGGTCTGAAACCAGGTCTACTCAGAATCAGAGTTCTATTTTCTCCACAACAACATGCTCCAGCCTCAGTGCTGACCTTGACCACTTGGTAGAATTGGCCTACAGTAGTGTGAGAGAAAGATTCTGAGTCTGTGTCAAGACTTGGTGGGGAAAGGAGCCAGGATGAATGAGTGAGGTCTGTGAGTGAGAGCAGGGCATGGTTGCAAGAATGCTCTGTCTTTTCCGTCACCACATTCTTTTGACCCTCCTTTGCTGAAATATTAATGAAGGAAAAACTAACATTTGAATGATACTTTACAGTTTATTAATTTTATTTTATAGACATTATTTCAGTTAATAGGACTTTAACTGTGATAGATAGTATTAACCCAATTTTGCAAACTGCAAATTTGTGATTCAAATAGGTCAAGTAACTTGCTCAAGTAGAATTGGGTTCTCTGAACACTAAGCTATTATATCAGACTTCTAAGATTTCTAATAATTGGAAGGGAAAAAGTCAATTAGAAAAATGACCACAGTAAGCATTTCCAAAGTACTTTCACATAGCTATTTGTTCTGAGCCTCAACTTAGTTCTTCTTTTTTAAGATAAGAAAACTCATTTGAAGAGGTTAAATGAATTACTTAAATGTAAGTGCTATGACTAGTCAGTTTCCTCACTGTTAGTTTCTGCTTCTGTTGCTGCTTTATTAGCTAGGTGTTGCTCTGGAGCATACTTCTCAAAGTTCCATCAGACAATGACATAAGGATTGTCAATCAATGTACTACTTCCTTCATTTGGGAAGTCTTACTATGAAACAGTAAGTTTCAGTTGAAATACCAGTGTATATAGTTATATAGAAGACTTGTATTTTTATATGATGTTTATCGTCTCACAAAATAGCAACAAACAGTTCACATAGTGACAGCTAGACTGCAAACCACACTTTGAATAACACTGCTCTGAGGGAAATCGCAGTTGTAACTACCAATTATGGATGCAGATTATGTGTCAAAGTTTTTACATTGTTGTGACTTCCCACAACAACTTTGCAAGGTAAATATTTCTGTCATCCATAAGGAAATAAAAGCTCAGAGAGATTGGAAGTCAACCAGTGACCAAAAGCTCAAGTCTGTTAGCTATCCAAGTCCATATTCTTTTTTTTAAAGACTTTATTTATTTTTGCGTTGAAGAACTGGGGTGTAGGCCAGAGGTGGAGGTGGAGGGGGTAAGAAGACTCACAGAGACAGAGTGGGAAGAAGAACAGGAGGATCTACTAAAACACACTGCTAAGGGGAGAAGCAGGCGAGACAGGAAAGGTCTTTTGCACCATGTGTTAGCTCCCTAGCTGGGGATAGAACTGAGGCTGCCCGCAGTGATAGTGCTGAGACTCAACTCCTAGGCCACGAGGGGGCCCCCAAGTCTTTGTTCTTTATCAGTTAGCCACAGCTGAACAAGGCACACTGCCATAGTAGACAAATTACTTTACACTAACCTGACACTTCTTCCTAAGGTACTGTGGGGAGTATTGCTGGCACTGGGAGCAGGAAAGATGGGGTGGGAGTACAATTCTTAGAACTAGCTATGCCAGTATCATGCTGTTTTTGTTCCAGAATCTGTTTTTGTGTCTGGGACAAAAACAGGCACAAAGACCATTGGAACCGAATAAAATACCCAGAATTAAAGCCGCATATCTATGAACAACTAATCTTTGATAAAGGGGCAAAGAAAATGCAGTGTAACAAGAACAGTCTATTCAACAAATGGTGCTGGGAAAACTAGACTACTACATGTAAAAAAATGAAGCTAGACTACTACCTCACACCCTGCACAAAAGCCAACTCAAAATAGATAAAAGACCTGGACGTAAGACCTGATGAAATCATAAAATTTATAAAAGAAAATATAGGCAAAACTCTACACAACATACATCTCAGCAAAATCTTTAAAAGACATATCCCCCAAAGCAAAGGAAGTGAAGGACAAGATAAACAACTGGGATCACATCAAAATAAAAAACTTCTGTACAGCAGAAGAGACATTAACCAACAAACAGACACCCTACCAACTGGCAAAAGATCTTTGCACACAATACAACCGATAAAGGACTGATAACAAAAATCTACAAGGAGCTCACACAACTCAACAAAAAGAAAGCCAATAATCCAGTCAAAAAATGGGCAGAAGAGTTAAAAAGACACTTCTCCAAAGGAAAAAAGCAAATGGCCAACAGATACATGAAAAAATGTTCAACATCACTTATAATCAGGGAAATGCAAATCAAAACTACAATGAGATACCACTTCACACCTGAGAGGATGGCATACATTAAAAATATAGGCAACCACAAATGCTGGAAAAGATGTGGAGAAAAAGGAACTCTTCTACACTGCTGGTGGGAATGCAAACTGGTCCAATCGCTATGGAAAGCTGTATGGCGATTCCTCAAACTGCTAAAAATGGAACTTCCATACGACCCAGCAATCCCACTTTTGGGAATCTACCCAAAGGACACAAAAACACTAAGCCGGAGGGAGGGAAGGGAAAGGGCACAAAATGGAATAGAAAAGAACACAAGGGACCATGGAGATGGAGCACGGGTGAATTGGTGGTGGGCTACCCAAGGGGAATGCAAAATGTAAAAGACATAAATAA